>OZ018308.1:25018115-25378115 GCA_963969455.1 Arge pagana | reverse complement strand
GCCGAGTGCGAAAACAGATGCATACGGATATTTATATTTTGTTACAGAATGACAGGCAATAGGGCATCGCTGTGGTTGGAGAAAATTTGAATCTCACTATGGAAACGGAAAGAAAATGACACGATACATATTGTATTTGACGCGAGATCATGGTCGGACGTGAATAAAATATTGTGAATTTTCAAAACGCCCACAGCCTCACGATAATAGAGACCAATAGAAACAACGATACCTCAACAAAACTCAATAGTTAATTATCGCTACTAACAAATCAGCTCTATAAATCGATATTCTTTTACAGATAAACAAAAACAGAGTACCGCATTAAATCGCAGCAACCGGCAACGGCTTGCCAAATCATATTTCAATTATAACGAGAGTGTCCCGCATCTTTCGCGTCCCGTGTCTCCGCAAGCTCGCGTTTCACAAACCGTTACTGCGTTGATATTTCGACGATATATACATACATATAGTATGTTCACACGTACACACCCAGACGCATACACATATATATGTATGTATATGGTAATTATTATTTAATGAAATATCTACAATAAAACGCGTTCCCAATAGGGGAACGATGAATACCTTATTATTTCATCCACAGTTCATGCTGTTTCTTAGCTACGTAAAAATTGTTTCTTTCGGCGATTAAATCATCTATATATAATGATTTATAATGTTCATTATCTCTGTATCTTCATTTTTCATTCCCTAACAATCCTCTTCCTAATCTTGAATACCCATTATTGTAGAAGGTGAGTTTTTTATCTCGAAACATCTAAATATCTTACAAAATTAGCCACGTTCCGAAAAAATTTTGACATACAAGCTGCAAGGGGAACTTTCGTAGGAACCCTTCTATATTAACCTTGAGCCCAAATTTCAAGGTCGAACCAGCTCAAGTTTGGTTATTCAAACAAACATCCCCATTTTTCTTATTGCAGATTCGTATTTTCCAGACACAAATACGTACATTCCGTTGAAAACTTTTTTCTTTATATCGCGCTAAACCTTAGCTTTCAAGGGTCTAATACCTTCAAAGTTGCGCAATGTATCGACAAATCTTTTGCGTGAAAATTATAATTTTAATTTTTAAGTCAAACGAAGCTCAAGTTTGATTTTTCGAGTACAAGCATCCATTTCCTACTATCCGGATGACGACACGCAAGTTTTGTCTGAAACCTTGTTTCGATTATTGTTAGATAGCGCTGTACTGGCATAAATGTCTGCTTAAGAACTTATGATATACTGATTCTCCACTTTGCTCTGGCCAAAACCCTAATCTGTTTTTTTCTTCTTCTATAAACCGCAAGGGTTGACTATGTAACGTACATAAGCGACCAATTGTCCTTGTTACAAACATCGCGGACCGTAAATCGAAAAATGAGCACAGCCTTCGCGACGATCGGCTAGGATTTCCATTTTTACAGATTTTGAATCAGTAAATGATACGGAAATTTTCGGCGTTAGCCGATTTTGGGCAAAAATTTTCCCTCTGCGAAGCGACATCGCGTGTGGTCATCAGGCCCAGGCTATCAGTTTATGAGCGATTAATAGGTTTGTACCACGTAAATCTCGACGAAGCTGAGCGGCTTGTACCACGGGCGTGACGAAAGCGTGGCAAAAATTGCCGGGGAAATATCATTAGATGCATCTGCACCGAGACGTAAAGGATGTTATTAAAGGGTGCGCTAGTTGCCAGAAAAATCAATTGGTACCGGTGAAAACGCGATGTCCAAGGACAATCATTGACGAGCCATCAGAAGCCTTTAACGAGGTGGAAATGGATATCCGCGGTCCGCGGTCAACTACGAAAGCTGGGTAGAAATATGGCTTGATGATCCAGTGCGCGTTTACGAAGCTTATGCCAATTTTATGGTAGCTATGCCAATTCGTAAGAAATTTTCGGACTTTTTGCGTTCAGTAATTTGTGGTTATGATCCAAGAAGTATAAAAAGTTGCAATTCCCGTTGCAACGTAAAGTCAATTGTGCAAGATCTTATTTACGCGGTAAGTCATGGGAGAATTAAAACCTCCAAGCACATGACGCTTGGAATGAATTAAAAAGCAACCCAAGTAGCAGAAAAGTCATACACATTATGGATAAATATGGACGCTCCTGGAGCCACAACGTTATCGAGGAGTTGGAAAGTGAAGCTACGTTTGCCTCGTAATAAATCGAATACTTGTCCCGAAGATATTCACTTATCGTCAAATTATTGTACAGGAGTACCCCCGAAGCACGTGAAGTTTGGAGAACATTGCAGATACCTTACAATGTAGTTTTTAGATAACATTTAGATAACGAAAATCGCTACAAGCTTCCCCCATTCATTTCTAATAAAAAAGTCACCATCAAATACATTCTTTCGTCATTCATTCTTTTTCCAAAGAAAAAAACTCGAGAAAACATTCTCGGTGTTTTGAAAACGCGCCTGAACGCTGATTGGTTCTCAAGCCAAGATGTCTGATTGTGGTGCCCACCCTGCCATTGGTAGACTTTCTTGTGTGCAAGGTCATACCTTATATTTATGTATCTTGAGTCTGTCGCCGCCGTCGTCCTCACCAGCCACCGCCGCCCTTCACGCGTCACCCGCCGTTGGAACCCCGCAGCTTGGACCCACTACGGTCGGGAAAGCACGGCCTGAGGCTCGGCAGTCGGAGAAGCGCGGGCGACAGGGGAAAGTAGCCACGCCCCCTGCCGAGTCATCCGATGCCCGCACGCCAGTCAGCTAGCACATCAACTAACCCGCCAGCCCACTTCGGAAATACAATAAATCGATAGTACTATGTAAAACACGCTAATTTAAATTATCTCCAATATATGATGGATCCGATAAATGTATCCATGTCCAAAAGTTTGGAAAGTCTTTCATTGATTTCTAATAAAGAAATTATTTCGAATAAACGGTATGAACATTTGAGGAAGGTTAGTTTCGACCTTGAACCAATTTCAGAGGCTTATCATTGCTAATTAGATATCAGAACATTTGAATTCGTACGATACCGATTTTTATTCTACTCTCTCTTGTTTTCAGCAATTTTCGGATGTGGAGAGCATCGCAATCAGGGTGAATGAAAATTATAAACGACGATTAAAAACCATCAACCAAATCCAAGAATTATTAGGAGCAAATCCGAGTGATACGAAAAATAATACCTAACGTAAATGTACATGATTTATTATTTTCAATAAAAGACAGTCTTTATGAAGATGATTAACAAAAGAATCACAACTAGCCATTCTTGACCATGCAATACGTGGAAAAACTATTGTTCCTAAAGTCTATGCTCGAGACAATGCGTCCAGAAATGGCTGATATCGTTTACATCATACGATTACAAAGGCAACCACCCACAACATATGTAGCATATAATGAAAAAAAAACAGGGAGAAAACAACTGGTGTGGAAAAGATTTGATCTTCCGGGATTTGATGCATTCCTGGCCATTTTGATAACCTCTGGCGCCAACAACTCGAATACCAACAATGCAGTTGATATGTGGCAGTCGTACATCATTCGTTTTATTTGATTTGTGAGGATGGTATGTGTACGAGCTAGGTACACACAATATACACTGGCTGCTATGCCCTATTTCAGGCTTTACTTGAAAGGTGTCCCCCATGGATCGTGACGATCTCCGGCCGATATTCACACGACTCGACCTCTTTCGCTCCGGGACCACCAAAGACGCAGCACGTAACAATCCGTCGTCCGTCTTTCTGTGTATATTGCATTACAAAAATGCAAGCGCACTTCTAAATTCTCTGGCAATAAAGAAGGGTTAATTTACTTTTAAATAATCTGCAGCAGCTGAAAACTGCCTTTCCTTCAAATTATTTACTAGTGCCTTTATATTGGAGATTTTTTGTTCGTTTCGAAGATTTCTTGAATTAGCAGCCCTTAATTTTAAGTTCTTATAATTATTAAATCTTATGAAGCGTTCCCATGCTTCGTCAGAAAGAAAATCTTTTCGTGAGATATACTCTGTCTTGAATCCAGTTGTAAAGCGAAGTTTTTTTATTGGTCGCACATCAACAACTAAATGATTTCTGAAAATTTTAATACCAGTTGAATGATTCAGATTCATGCAGAATAGATGATAACGACATTCTTATATTTGTCTAAAAATTGGATGAAGAAACTCAATAGCGATACTATAAATTTTGTATTGACCTTTTCACAGAATCACCGGCTATTATAGCGGTTTCATTGTCACTAGAATTTCCACAGCTCTCTGCAGCACGAATATTGTCAGATTTTGTATTTGATGACGCTGCTACCATACTATTATCGCATCTTGTGCTACTGCTTTCAGTAATCGTCGACTGTGTCGAAGGATATCCTGTATGTTTTGTTGTTTCATTCGTTAAACTGACTGAAGTAGCATTTGCGTTTGTTATTGTCGTGTTACAATTAGACACATCAGTCAATATATTTTGTGCATAATTGTCCCTTATTTGAAGATTGCAATTTTTTTTTTGTTGAGGCACAACATTTGAGAGTAATCGTTTTATTTTAGTATAACCACCAGTGTCGTGAAATGCATTTGGGTCAAAGTGGTCACTGCATATTACTGCAGTTCTAGTGACTACTGATAACCCAGTGGCATGCATCCAATCCTGTTTCAACTTCTCATCTTTTGGAAATCTATGTTTTCACGAAAAATTAATACAGGACGATCAACATATAGAAACAAAATATTAGCGGTAATTTGAAAAATTAGACATGCGCAATGTTTTAACCACTTACTTGTGAAAGCTACGACCTCGATTTAAAAAATTCGATTCTTTCTTACACAAAATGCAAGTTTTCACCATTTTTCTCCATTTAATATTTTAGCTAATATACATTATGCGTGCAACAACAAATTTTCATGCGCGTAAACTAACTAATAGGTTGGAACAGCGCACAGCATGTTGCCAATGTTGCCCATGTTGCCATTGCGCTATGGAGGGCAGAGAGCATGGAGACTACACAACGAGCGCGAACGGCATGTATGCAAATGAGCTCTAAAAGTAAGAGGGCGTTAGTGCTCTATGCGTACCTAAATGGTGGGGGACAAGACAACGGGAGCAGACGAGAGTTTGAGATAGGAATAATATTTTGAAATAGTCTGATTGAAAATAGTCAATATTCATTATTAACGAACAAAACTGAAGGTTAGGATCTACTTGCTAACTTTCCGTATATTTACCGAGCTATTTATAGAGGAGTACAAATGGAACATGGTTCCAGTCAAAATCGACTGAAATTTCCGTTGACTAATTTCTATTTGTTATTCTTTTGAAACTATTTGCAACTTCATTTGTCAATATCACCGTAAACTGAAATTGGGGCGGGGGGAAATCTAGGGTATTTTTAGGGAGAAACGAAATCAGTCTAGGGCTTTGAGCATATACTATTGGCACTAAGGTCTAGGGGTGCGACGCACGTGCCATCTGGCAACACTGGTGTTGATCGTGAAGAACACAGAGCACAACTTGGCGTCACTCAGCGTTGTTTTGCCCAGTTTTGCCCGACGCGATACCAGTCTCGGAAGGGATTATTCAGACATTTGATGGTTTTGGTCACAATCAACGGGAATCATGAATATGTCCGTAGAAAAGAAGAAATATCCATCTGCACTGCCTACAAATTGGCCATCGAGGGATGATCAACCGAGAAAAGCGACGAGTCAGTTATCGTCAACAGGAAAGGTTGACGTTTATTACTACAGGTATGCATTTAAGCCACGAATGCACGTTTCTATTTTCAACAGGATTCTCATCGTAGTTCCATCAACATGTTCTACAGCGATCCGATACGCGTCTTCTGTAATGACTTTCAAACGTTTCTGAATACCCATCATCTGTTCTACTGCACGTACATACTAATTTGAAATGATGCTGACTTATAACGCACGTTTCACGTAGAATGCCTATTCTACTAGTGTAGCTAGAGCAAATCATTACTTAGAATAGAATACCAAATTCTGGTCTTACAATCATTCACCATAAATAAGTTCAGTTTTTTCTACGAGTAAACTTTGAGGAATATTTAAACGTCACAATTTGAATGATATTTATCGAGAGAATATTTGTAACTAGTTGAACTTCTTTTATCTAGTCTTACTTTCTCCCGCAGCAACATATTCTAGTAAAACCCGTACAAGTTTGTGATTTTTCGAATAAGTTTTTCACAGCAATTGAATGTCCTTGTTATGACATAAAATCTCTCCATTCTTGGGCTAATATTTTCATACACTATACTTTTAGCAGCGCTGTGTATATGTCCCACTTGTAAAGGATTATAGAATGCCAAGACAGAAATTGCACTTCAATATTCTTGTGTTTACTTTTTTATCACTTTTAAGACGTCAGAATTACCAATAATTTGGTGACCTCTATTTCTTAATATGTCTGACTACGTCGATTTGGCTATATACATGTAAAGTTATACGATTGAAAATGATCTACCTCTTTTATGCTAATACAGTAAAATCTGTTTAGTATGATTCTCCAGGGATAATCGAAAGATTGCCTCGTGCAGGTGGGGGACTCGCGAATAAGATGAAATGATAACAAAAATATATTAATACGAGCATGGAAATACTTATAGTTTTTTGCGGAATATGCATTAAACTCGGAACTGTTGCATTGCATGTATCGCGCACCTAGATCTAAAGAGATCTAGTTCAAAAATCTCAATTCCTGAGTTATACACTTAATCGTTGTTTAGATCTAGATACGTGACATGATATTCATTCTGTAAAACTGCCTTAATTTGATATGTTTAAAAAATCTATATCTTTCGTCGTAAAATACTTTAAATCAGACACAAAAACTGAGCCTGCAACTGAAAGTCAGAAGTACAAAATTAGAATTGGAAACAAAACTATTGAATGGTACGAACTGTCGATTAAATCAGGTGATATAATTTTCTGTTGCGTGCCATACTTTTCAGAATATATCAGCATTTTTCTGAAAATAGGATTCTTTTGTAATTTGTCGATTTGTTTACAGTCGTGGTGTCAGAAATGATGCTTCTTTGGTCCCGCCTATCAGACAGACTGCCTCTATATTTAAACAACCAGTGACCATTTACAAAACTCAAGAAGGCAAGGTCAAAGACTTGAAGCATGGTAATCAAGAAAAACCTAAGCAGGTATAGTCACTCGTCAACGTTACTGTGCATGCAAGATTAATTTTTAATTAGCTTTGTCGTTATTCGTTTGAAGCGCAATACATTTTGTGTCAGGGTTGCTGCTTGATCACAAGTCACCTTCACTCACTTATACCTGGATAGAAACTCACAAATGAATGAGTATACATTGGAATGCAGCTGTAAAAAACATTTGATCAGCGAATTTCAATACTACAAATTTTGCAGCAATACATTGTTGCACTGAACGACCCATTATTACAGGTCCCTCGTAATATTAGGATTAAATGAAACTATTCACTCCTATAATATAAGTTATGCAAATTGTGATTCTTTGATCTTGATTCAAGATTAGTGATCAATGATTACAGTCAGACTAAATTCGTCAAAGTTTTCAGAGCTTTCTAAAATTCGATGCGTTGATACATTTATTAATATTAGTTTCGACAGTACAGTCCAGAAAAATGATAAGGCATTGTTGCTTTGTTTGGATTGTGAAGACCATTGAAAATGTGCGATATTATGTCATATTTGGTGATTTACCAGAAATTTATACAGCTCTCGATAGTGTTAACGTTGTAACATTTATATTTGTGAGAATATTTGAAAACAGTATGCCTATGAACGAATATTTCACGTCTGAAAATTTAAGAAAAGGAATAACTCTATGTGGTATATTTATCTCTGGTGCATTTTTGAAGAGTTATACTTTTCAGCCAGATCTTGAGAGCTAACGATTTTTAATCAAATCCCATCTCCCTTCTCTCAGCTGCAACGAAATTGAGATTTGTTTCCGAAATTTCAAACATCCTGTTATTTTACATAACAATCTACAGTACTGAATTTTATTATCGAGCATTCCATGAATTTTCAATGTACAGAACGAACAGGAAATTCACTCTAAATGAATCAATGACCTGAAATTCTGATACTTAACTCATTGATCAGATACGTACAATTATTTTTTTCCGAAAAGTAACAAACCTAAGTAACAAACGTTTATGCATCTAGTTACGAAATTTTGGAACTTTTTCCTCTCTTCTAATATTATAATATCATATATTGTGAATTTGCAATGATTTGGCAAAAAACTAGAGAGTTATCTTCCTTTACATGAGAAAAATACTAGAAATATTGCAATAAACTTTGAGGTGGGTGCAGCAGTGCAACTTTGAAATGGAAAGGCAGAGTAAAAGAAATTTTCTTTCCACTCAACTAAAATCAAACTCCATAACGAAGTATGATAATATGCCATAATGTGACATGAAGTATCTCACTGACATTATTATTTTTTTCGGTACAAAGTGGGAAGTTAATAATTAAATTTAGCAACAAAACAATGAGTTTTAATTTAATATTCTATTTAACGGAATTGGAAATGTATTGAAGTCAAAGATATATTTCATTTGGCTACTCGAAGACGACAAAGGATTTAAAAATGTGATATATGAGAACGTTCCTGAAAAACAGAGGTTCTCTCAACTCAGATAGGATACTAGTGATTTCCAATAAAGAGCAATCTACGAATTTTGATACCTATGCATTGAATATTACTGGATAATATAACTCGGATACTTGAATTGGAAAACATTTATTCTCCCTGACCTTTTGTAATGGAAGTACTATTTACTGTAAAAAAGTTACTTACTACGCTTATTTAGCGGCAACCCTGGTTGAGGTCTCTTTTTCAAATTTGATACCTCGACTGCTATGCAATGTACAAGCACTTTGCTAAATGTAACGAAGATGATAAATTTGAAATAGATTTTCATTCGACTGTGGAAACCTCTATTTGCTCTTCTCTGTAGATTCTCGATAATATTCTATGATTTAAAGTCCGGCGACGCTTCAAAATAGCATCGTTGTCAATTGAAATATTTTTACAATTTTTTTTGCTTTTTACTTGTTTATGATACAAACATCGTACCATTCGTTCGTTTAGGAAGGTGCCGAAAAATCTGACAGCAAACACGGCTCCCAAGATAAACCTAAGCAGGTAATTCATTTGGCACGATCACAGTCATGGTGACATTCGTTTTCGTGTTTTTTTTTTCTTCATTTTTTGTTTTTATTTTCGTTCAGTACATCCCAACGTTATTCTCGCATGCCCGAGGATGATCCAACAAACAATCATAGTTTAGTGATATTTTGTCTTTGTACGTTTGATATTTTGTCACCATAGCTTACAGTAAACGGCTGTTACGTCACGCACATCATGAAATGAACTATTTGATCAAAAGAGAAGTAAAATTTCTAACCATTCTAGTTTTTCATATCTGAAATTCCCTTTCCTGACATTCGCTAAAAAAAAATCCTATCGATCAGACATACTTGTGTAATTGGTTTCCAACATTTAAACGATCACAAAGCTGAAAATCTCTAATGTTTCTGTTATGTAGTTCCTCCTGCTCTCATATTGGGTGTTCAATAAAGCTGTTCAAAAGATTCTGATACTAGTCCTATTTTTGTACTTGACGATTTCAGATGCACTACTTCTATGTTATGTTAGTTTCGCCGTGTTTTCTCTATTTCGAATTTGGATTTTTCATGAAATCAAACCTTAAGAAATCTTAAGCTGTGAATTTTTAATTACACACAGCTCTTTTGGGAAAAAAGATTGGAGGGTCTTCACGCCTGTGATCCAGATGGATTCAAATTCGATGGAATGGATTTACCAAAAACCTTGAAGCCGGTTGGTCCTTACGTCACCGAAGAAACATTACTTCAGAGCGTAGCAACAGCGCTTCATGTATCATCACAACCTGTCACAGGTCAGACAGGTTCAAAGACGGCTTTAGAAAAAAATCCCGGAGTTTTCCTCAATCCGGAACAACCGTTGGTGCAGGTATAAAATCGGAATGTATTAATGACACAATTCTTTGTCTGTGGTTTTTGCGATTATTAACATGCAATTGATTTCCATGAAAATACACTGTGTGACGATACAATAATTTTCTCATTACATATTTTAGGCGGTCGCGATAGCTGACGAGGACATTAAGCGTCAAGAGGACCGTGTAGCTGTTGCCAGAAAAAAACTACAAGATGCTTTACGAAGCATCGCAAATAGTTTGGCCACTTGAAGTTGTGAAATATCACGTATTTCGCGAAATATTGTTGGCCAGCTTTGAGTTATCCGCGAAAATGACACGTTTCGACAGACGGTTATTTCTCGCTCGTTTATAGATTTCTAATTTATTTCTTCGTTGTAGTCAACGGATTTCGAAGCGTTGTTTAAAGAAGGTACACTCCGAGGATCTTAGATTCGGGCTGCTTTCAAATATTCACGACTCGATGACACAATTGTTGAAAATATTTTAATAATTCTTTAATAAATCGTTTTTATAAATCAAATAAACATTTTTCGCCGATTGAGTTAAATTTTCAGATAATTTCAGCCTAACATTATTAAGTCACATTGAACTGCAGAATTACAAGCAATTTCTGTGCAAGTATGCACTTACATTACGGGCATTTACTATCACGGCCTGAGTACTTATTTTTTTGTTTAATTGTATCTGTGTATAGAAATTCCGTTCGAAAAAATTCAAAAGTGATGCATATCGAAGATTTTGGAACTGAAGCGTCAAATTTTCAGCTGCAATGAGAACATTGAAGCTGCAATTTATTTCGTATATGTTGGACGAAAAGTAGGATTTTTCTTTAGCGACAGCCTTGCCTACAACTGTGACATCTCGACAAGAAAAAATATAACTAAGAAAATAATAACAAAAATATTCGGAGCGGTAAATTCTGTTTGTCTTATCAGCGCAGGATGAATACAACCAAATTTTAGGAGCTTAAAGATTTCTCGCCTATTGAAAATTATGCCCTAATTTTCTTGACGAGTACATGGTATACCGCAAAAAAGAAAAATATTTGATCAAATAATCTTCGCACGTTTTACTGTTTACACTCACCATCGTTAAGACTTATTGCTACTTCTGTTCTGTAATTGATATTTATTTCAAAGTTGCATCGTATCTCGATCCTACTGTGTTCAATATGGAATGAAATTTATATTCGGTGTCCCAGCTTCAAGTACGCTGATTATGTTTGAAAATGCAGGCTACTCCGAGGAATGATCTCAAAAACGTCGTTTGGTTCTCCCACTGTCCAAGATGCAACTGCAAATGAAACTTAAGCCTTTAAAAAACGAGCAAGTAGACAAAAAATTGTACAATCCCGGTTCTTCTCGAAAGTTAAAGTATTTTTTTGGAAAAACTATTCGTGTGCGACTTGCCAAATTTTCGATATGAATAGCGCTAGGAATGAAATGAAACGAAAACATTTGTAATGGCGATGATTTGAAGGAGGCTAAAGATCTTTCCAATTGTGTTGTAACATCGATTATGAAGAGCAGACGACCTTCTCTCAATCAAAATCTGTGTCGTATCGGTGAGTAGGTCACTGTTACGACGGTGTTACAACGCGACAACGTAACACGCGCCTGCTTTCCCTTTACGATGCATCGATGATTACTAGATGCTGCCAGTTACGACGATGCCAGTGCATTTCTTTTGAGAAAGCGAATTATCAGCTGACCAAATTCAATCTTTTCATGCTTATGCATCCTTTGTTCATAACCGGTTCGTCATCAAAAACACTCAACTTTCTCTCTCTCTCTCTCTCTCTCTCATTTCACTCGACATTCTTTCTGGATTTGAATTGGCTGGAAATTATATCATTTCATATAATTTTTCTATAATGATCAAAGAAGAAGAAGAAATAATAATAATAATAATAATAATAATAGAGTTCTGATGTCAGATTCGTACCTTGTAAAAAATTGTCAGGTGATTGTACAATATTTCCTCTGGATAATTTCCAAAATTGAATCCAATGATAAGCTCAGCGGGGTTGTAAATGGTGCATTAAATTTTTTAATACTTTAGTTTTAATAAGGACATTAACTTTAATTAGCGATGAAACTTATTTTTTTGACGAGAAAAGTTTCCATTACCCGTTCAATTCGTTTGTTTAATAAAAAACATGTCCATTAAAAAATTAAATTTAACGAATTATTACGTTACTTTTTTATTGAAAATATTACAACCCTGAAGGACAGATGATTTTTTCGACAAAAGATCAAAAGGAAATAAGCGATATCGATCGTTGTTTTAACGAAGTTGACAAACAAAGTTGAATTTTCCGGAAAATTGAAGTATTTAAAAAAAAGGCTCGCATTTTTGCTCAGAATTCGAAACTGTATTTAAAATAGAATTTCTTATGAAAGGAACGAGATGAACGTCGTAGAAATTCTAAACTTACCTCATCATCAGTTTTCCTCTTCGACGTCTGCAATCAGTATCCTTTTACATTTTGCTCTCGTCGGATTCGTATTTTTCGAGGGATTTCCAAATTTCAAAATAGAAGACTCCCGTTGCGTATGCATCTATCCATTTCTGATCTTCGTTTACGATGCATAGATGCGCATAGATCACGATTGATATCGAAGCTTTTGATACAAATGTAGGAAAATCGAGAATACCACTGTACACATGAACATTACAAAGTAGGGGAAGGTGGCTTCAATATATTGGCCGTGTTCGGAAATTGCCTGCCAGTACTGCTTTTCTATAGTTTGCGTCACGTAAATTATAGAAAACCAGTACTAGCGGCCAATGCTTTATATTGTGTTTTATTGGGGGGAAAATGATCTCGGCAATCATTTTACCCACTAGTGTTGGGTTTATTTAGTTGTTCTACTGTTTTTATTTCACCAAACTGTAAAGTTTGGAAAAACTCCAATAAATAATATCTCTAAAACGTTTTATCTTTCAATTTGGTGTGAATTTTATCAAACGTGGCAAAACGATCATGGACATTGGGGTGTAAAAAATGATCTTTTACTAGCCCTTAAGAAAATCCTTGATAAGACAGTAATTCTTTTAGTTGATTGGATATGATGCTTGCTAACTTGTTAGTACACTGTTAGAGTAGCTAACAAAAAAATATTCAAATTTTACGGATCATCTCATTTACGGGAGTTTACAATAGTTTTCCCTTAGGGGGATTTTTATACACCACCTTCCCTCACTTTGTAACGTTTGTTTGTACAACTGTATTCTATATTTTCCTAAATTTGTATTGCCGTACGACGATATGGTTAAATGACACTCGAAACTGATACAAACTTACCTGCTACATTAACTTAATTTAGATATCTTTTATACTCACCAATCTCCAAGTTAACACCTCAATAATGTGGGGAAGTTATAAAAAAATTGCTGAAAATTTGGAGGCCGGATTTGCGTACAGGATCTGGTGGAGGGGTTCGTATAGTAGAATAAATCATTAAATTAAACATTTTTGGGATCGTTTCGATTTTACCGACGTTCTGTCTTGAAAGATATTGTATAACTATATGGGTATTCATATTTTGAAACTTTTCTATGCAGGTTTAAAAATTTCATTAATATTAGTTCTCAAGAGGATTTTTCCCCTTACTTGCACAGCGAATCTCCGTGCAGCATTTCAACTCAATCAGGGTTGAGTGCTTGCCGGAACTTTACTCCCACTTCGATATTGTTTGGCCATTATTTTCGGTCCATTGAATCGATTGGCAAAACCGCATTGGAGCATCGAGAAACGAGGTTTGAATTTTGGTTAAAGTTGCAGCCAAACGGGTCCATCAATTTCATTAGTGTACCGATTATACGCGCGTGGTCGCACACAGGCGCCTGCATCTGCGCGCAAACATGAAAACGCGAACCAAAATTCCAGATAATACGTCCCTTTTGCTCTCCATATCACGGATAATCAAATATGTTTCGTGTTAAAAATGATTCTGTGGAATTCTACCTTTTCCACAATCAGTTTCCGAGCGATTGTCGTAGTTTTCATTGGATTTTTAAACCTTTGTCAAATGAGCTTTGATCGGTATTACCTCTACCTAGGGGGAATTCCAATCATTTTTTCAGACATCATTTACCGACAATATAATGAGAAATATGGGGAGTTTCGAAGATGTATACATGGGGGAAGATAAAAATGTATATTTATGCATATTATCCACTTTATTTTCGATCAAATTACAAAATATAAGCAAGTTTAAACTTGGGAGAAACAAAATTTTAAAAAATTGTTAAAAGTTCAACAAAAAAACATGTTTCATTTCAAAAAAACATCTGCATTGCTCTTTTTTACTTGTTAATACTGCTCATTTCACCTCTCAGAGCAATTATCACATAAATATCCCTGTGGAGTGTCCCAGCCAGAACATTCTTCAGGCGCCCATAATGCACAAGATGTGCAGCGATACATCTCTCCATCTTTTCCTAGATCTTCACATATAAAACAAACTTCTTGACGCATTTCCGTCATGATGATTGCATCTTTCGATACATTCTTGTCAATCGTCTCTCTATCAGTAGAGTCCTCAGAATTATTGGTAAAAAGTTTTTTGTTTGTTCGCTTCGGTCTCTGGGGTTTCAATTTTTCTTTGGATTCATAAATGGTTTTGCTTTTGTTTTTAATTCCTTCCTTTTCATTTCGTCTTTTCTTCCCTCTCAATTTTTCTTCTCTCCGTTCTTTCTTCGTCTTTTTTTTCTTCGAGCTGTGATTTCATTGGCGTTGAAGTCAAGACCTGCGAATGTTGCTTAGGTCTCGATCTTGTGTTCGCCCTATCAGTCCAAGTGCTACATCCAGACATCGGTGAAATATCTTCTATGGAAATTGTTACTGGATTCACAGAAAGTTCGTCATGGTCATCAACAGACCCTACAGGAAAACTAATGCTCTCCTCATGATCGTCATCGGTGCCCTCTTCTTCATTTGAAATTTGAATGGCTACTTTGGAAATGTCCATACACTGCACTGGTGTCGATTCTTTTTTCTGAAGAATCTCTTCAAGCAAAAACTCTTCGGCAGTGAAAATTTCCGAATTCAGAGGCTGAATTCCAGTGCATTGATTGCTTTGGCGATCGTGACCACTGATGAATAGGCTTTATGTAAGAGTTCCGCTACATCGTAAGGTGTTTTCTTGACTACATTTTTACATTTCACGAATAAATCACACTCTCTTTTAAAAGCCGACTTTACTGGTCCGTAGAATACACTACGTCCAAAGGCTGAAGCCTGTGTGATGTGCGAGGAG
Source organism: Arge pagana (assembly GCA_963969455.1). Classification (NCBI taxonomy): domain Eukaryota; kingdom Metazoa; phylum Arthropoda; class Insecta; order Hymenoptera; family Argidae; genus Arge; species Arge pagana. Next base: position 25,362,869 of record OZ018308.1, on the reverse strand, counting down.
GCAGGGATACCATTACGATTCCGTTTGCTCTACAATAGTTGTAAGCTTCAGCAGAACAATGTGTGCTACGATTATCAAGGATCAACAACATTGGATTATTTTTTCCGGCATGGGTGAATTGGGCGTAATGTCTTAACCAAGCTAAAAATATATCTTCGGTTATCCAGCCGGTCTTTGATCAAGTATAAAATAATCCAGGTGGCCCATTTTTTTTCTAATAATGGAGTTACGCGAGCCCTGGGGAAACTGAACATTGGTGGGACGAAAAGCCCCGCTGAACTCATAGCACAAACAGCAGTGATGTTTTTGCCTCTCTCCCAGCTTCTTATGGAGCGCACGCGCTTTTGTCCCCTTTCCGCTAGTACGAGACTTGCAGGGTCTTGCACAGTGGTAATCCCTGTCTCGTCTACGTTCCAAATATTAGTTTCTTTGAACTTGTATTTGTCGATTGTATTTTCTATATTCGTAAAAAAAAACGACTCGCTTCCTCTTTGTTGTCCTATACTCGCGAGTTCTGGGTTCCTCACACTTATCTTATGCCGTCTCATGAACCCATACATCCAATCCAAGCCCGCCATTTTGGTTTCTTCGTTAAATCTACGATTCAGTCCATTTTTCTCGGCGTAGTCAAACGCAATTCTCCTCAACTTGATCGCATAAAATACCATAACAAATTTTGCCCAACACCTTTACGTGTTTAGCAGGGAAGTCACATTTTCTCCCCATTTTTGGGTCAGAAACATTTTCACTTTTCAATCTATTTCGCAACGGGGTGAAGGGTATTTTAAATTTTACAGCAGCCTTCCTTATCGACAAACTTTTGTTAACAGCTCTTTGGTCTGTATCCAAATCATCAATGGTCCAATTACCCTTCTCCGTCTTCCTGGCATACTTCCTCGGCATCTAAATAGACTGGCACGATGGTCTGCTTCTGTGTAGTAGTTCCAAACGGAGTTGAGAGATGGTAGCACCTGCGAATAACCCTATGCTTTACCTAACTAACTTTTTCCAAATTAATGTTCATTTGAAAAAGGAGAGTTTTCAAATATCCAGGGGCGAATTAAGGGCAGTGCTGACGGGACCCCCACATTCTCAATCGGCCCTACAAATGTCACTCGTTGTTAGAGTAAAGTCTACACTTCGTATAAAAATTCGGTCTATCCAAAAATTCCGCGAAATTGGAGTTTTAGAGTATTTAATTCTTAACACTGCCTATCGTGAGCCACTAGAAATGTTAGAAAATCAACTGAAAGGGTAGCATGGTGAAAAAAATTGTTAAATTCGCAATTGAATTAGAAATCAGCATGAAAGGTAATGTTCTTTTAAAATAAAAATTGCGAACATCGCACCGCCAGATTTAGTTTCGCCTGCAATCAACTGCAAAGTTTTTACAAATAGGAGCACGGAAAAAGGTGGTCCGTACACTCCAGAAATTCACATCTGTAAATAATAGGTATATACATTTATATTATTTACAATATACACAATATATTATACCTTAATTTACCTTTCAACTAACTTATTTTGAATTAATTTTGATACTTTGTCATTGTTAAGAGGCGTTGAAAATAAATAGTTAGTCGTTAAGTTTGTTTATAAACGAGCTGTTTCTTTGTAATTTCTAATGTTTTGTGCCTGTTAACAATGCTGCAGTGTGAGAAATAATTAACTAATCAAGTAAGAGGCGAATACACAGTGCCAAAAATTGGTATTCGTAATGATCAATAAAAAAAAACATTTTTCAAATTTTCAAAAATCAAAAACAAACAAGCTAATTCAAGTGATCCTACCATCGGTCCGGGCCAAAAAGTTGTTAAATGAATAGCATCTTGGGATAAAGATATTTCAAAAGATTCAAAATATTCACTCAAGGTCGAAAAAAAAGATTTAAAACTTGAAACTTAAAAATCACGTATGAAAAAATGTGGAAAAAATGTTTTGTATTTTTTCTTGAAAAGTACATAAAAAACGAAAGCTTCAATTTAGTTGCACTTTCAAAAAGTTATAGGCAGAAGGCCAATTCGAATGGTCGATAGAAAAGCTTTCTAAATTTACCTGGAAGGTTTTTTCGATGGGTACAGAAAAAGTCATAAGATTGAGAAAATGAAAAATAAAAATGTACGCCTATTCAGCTACGGAATCTGATTGGTCGTCGTTTAAAAATTCGACCGAAATTGTTTCTTTCCGCGTCGACGAGGTAGTCGATTTCTTCCGCATATTTCCAAACAACGTCAAACTTATACATGTACGGCGAAAGGACGAGGATAGAAACGCGAACGGAAATTCAGGTAGGCAGGAAAAATGAAATTTCCTCTTTTTCAAACCGCTCCGCAGCAAAGGTAGTTCGAAGCACGGAGCGTCGCACGGCATCGGGATGCGGGTTTCCTGCGGGGAACGAAGAGATCGCATCCCGTATATAATAAGGTGGAGAAATAATTTCTGTCCGAAAACTGCTAGTGGCACACGAGCACCTTTATGTTGTCGGTCGGTCCATGTCTCGAGTGCGCACACACAAGCGGAGGCGCGCGCGCCGGTCTCGGAAACACAAAAGATCCGAAGCGGACGACCGGTATATCGGATCTGGGACTCTACTACTATGTATACCTATAGCGGGGACGCAGAGTTCAGGTACGCATCGAAGCCAGCCAGGTATGCCAGGTGGCAACCTCTTTTTTCCACCGTCGATCCCCCGATGAACAGCTGTTTCCCTCAATAAAGAAGCCCTTACCCTTACCCCCTGCCCGGCGACTGTCTCTCCTCGTCGGTTCCCGCCGTGCCGATCGGCTCATTGTCAACGCGAACGAAACACCCCTGCGAAGCCTCGGGCATGTACTTATATCCTACTTTTAACGGTGCAGGGTAATACGCCGAGAGATCGTCGCGCGGAAGTTGGAAGAGATTCGAACGCGTGTATTTGGACGTTTTTCGTTTAACTGAGAACGAGAAGTCAACTAGACATTTTTCAACTATTACCGTCCCAACTCCACGGAAGCTACATCTACGGATTCACTGCAAAGAAGGGTCTTTTCGGTAGGCATACAAAATAGGCCAAAGATCAAAAGCGATGGTCTCGCTACTTCGAATCTAGATGATATCTATCCTCGCGAGATGACAAATTTCCGTTTCCAAAAACCGACGCTAAACCCAAACTTTTACCCAATTTTTCTTCAACAAATTCCCAGCTTTGCTCTTTTTCTTCAAGCGATATTCACACAAAGACCAGCGTCGAGGTATTTTTGATTAATTTTTAGACACTACGTAAAAATTGCAGTATCGCGTAAGTACCAAAATAGCAAGAATGCGCTTTTGTCCTTGAATTATGTATTTTTTCCCTACATTTCCAGCACTTTTATTAGTTCAGCATTTTTCTTTTTGATTTGACAAACCATTTGATACATAACCACGTAACTTGCGCTTGCTTAACATTCGCTAGTAATACGGCGTTACTAGATTTCAAGCAGAAAATGACAGTAAAAAATAGTTCCTAATATAAATGTTCTAAAGTAAGTATATTAAGGAGGGAAAATTGTCTCGGAGACACGCAGAAAAAACCGTATTTGTGCAAGTACCGCATTTCCTAATTTGTTTGCATCTTTTGTATATTACTAATTAATGTTTTAAGACTATTTTGGAAAATGTCATTAAAAAATATTAAAAAATGAGCCATTGGCCGCGTGAAAACGAAGGCGCCGCAAAAAAAAAGTTTCCGGACGCCAGGACGGATAACTCGCGATTGCTTCATCTGATATGAAAAAACCAACACGATTTCTACGGTACATGAATTTTTCTTGGAATCGACGAAGGAATTAAACAATATTAATTATTGAATTTTTGGCTGAAGTACAACGAAAAAAATTCTCATGTTTGTCTAAAATTTGTCTATTTGTTTGGTTGTAAAACGAGATGTAATTGGGAGGAAAAAAAATTCTTGGTTTGTGCATCTGATGTGAGATCAGGTTTCGTCGTTGAGTTCTTTATCGTTTTCAAGCCGCTTAAACATGATAATATATTCATATTGATAATGTTTATAAGAATGATAAGATCTCATAAGATATTTTGATAGCACGTAAGTGTAATTTATATTGATTCGTAATCAGAGTTGTAAATAATGCATTACCGTATTCATTACACATTACACTGCATAGTGTAAAATGGATAAGTGCTCTATTACAGATTTGAAAAAGTAAGGTGAGTGATCCATTGCAAATTTGAAAAAGTAATGTGCAATTGATGAGTGACCCATTACAAATTAGGAAAGAAAAAAAAGTAATTAGTAATGGAGAGTATTCCGCTACAAATAGAAAAATTACCGTGCTCGAGTAACGATTTGCGCGAAATAAAATAATGAGGTAGCAATGTGCCGGTTACTAATTTGCATGATTTTATTGCGGGCAAATCGTTAAGCGAGCAGGGCAATATTTCTATTTGTAATGTCTATTCCCAGGGTTGTAAAGTACCTAGGTACACATACCTTTTTTCGTACCTAGGTACATTTTCCAGTACCTATACCTGTACCTAGGTACTTTCCTAGCTAGATACCTCGTACCTGTACCTGGTTACATTTTTGGAGTTGCTCGTACCTATTTATTATTCAAGTTACAAGGTACTATCATGAACACAAAAAACTCGTCTCATAACCTTCATACGTCGTGATAATAATACTGTTAACTGCCCTCTGCGAGGGATCGGTATAAAGCTTCGTTTGGGACTTACAAAATAGCCGCCATGGCAGCGAGTCGATACAACTCGTGTATTCAATTATTCTACCATATTATTTTTATCATGAATGTAAAAAAAGTACATTTACGTACTTGCATAGCTGTACCTAGGTACTCATTTCTGCGAGTACCGGTAACTGTACCTAGGTACTAAATAAAAAGTAACTTTTACAACACTGTCCATTCCAAATTACTTTTTTTCGTTTGTAATTTTTAAAGGAGCACTCATTCTTCTTTCATATAAAATTAATTTGGAAAAGATTAGTTTTATAGTTTTTTTAAACTTGACGCTTGTTCGCGCTCCAGTAAAATTGTATTTTTAGCAGTTACGCGGCATTACAATTTTTAGTTCTGTGAAATTGCAGTATCGCCGACGATATATTTTTAATTGGGCTCTGCACATTGCAAAGGCGTAGAGTAAAAACTTTGCAGTGATTTGAGATCGCAATGGGAATGAAGAAAGAATATTTGGCTATATTTTTGTTACGGTGCCGGAACTAATAAGTACAATTGGATATCTCCTTTACCAATGTCCACAATATAGATCAAGCATCTTTATCGCCGTGAAATAAAACCTGATACGACATAACTAAAACGAATCGCAAATAATATGAGTATGACTATTGTAAGACAAGTGGAATTTTGTTTCAATTTTTTCCACAATTGGAGTTTTCGACTAAAATTACTACGCGCTAATCTGTACTATCGATTTTGAGTTATATACCACGGTTTGCAAATAAAACCACGCAAAAACGACACAAATCCGATAAATCATCATGGACGTTTCCTGATCAACGACACAGGTCCGTGAAATAATTTTGTTTTTAACGATATTTTACTGAAGTTTTAATGTTTGTAATATTAAATATGGGACCAATTTTGTCCTAAACGTAATCTAAAACTGTGCATGGAATTATTACACCAGGTCACATTTAACAGATACAGGTGACGGTATGTCCGAATCAATGGTCGGTGATTACTGAAATCAAATTATGCTTTGACAATTTTTTTTATTATTCTATCACAATAAAAATAAAAACACATGTTCGTGTTAATATAAATAAATACAAATATAAATAATTACAATTAGAGAGAGATGGATTTATGCAAATGCCATATGTATACCTACATGTCAAAATTAAAAAAAAATTATCAAAAACCCGTGTTACTCATTAATAGCAATCAATATCGACCGATGAGTGTTCGCATCGAAGGATTTGAAGACCACTGCAAATGTAGAAAACGGTAGAATATCCCCATAATTTGAATATTAATTTTTTTCTTATTAACAGAACTAGTGAAAGTAGTGAAAGCAAGTGCTTAACACGTGATACCGATCGTTGAATGATAAATAGTCAATAGCAGTTTTTGAAAAATCTGGATCGCAGCTACCGAAGCTTGCGAGCATGTACGACTAACGAAGTGTCCAACTTACCTGATGCCCAACGTGAATCAGTTTTCAAACCGTTGTACAAATTTCAAATCCACACCAGTCGAAAGAGGATAACGTGATATAAAAATTTGAAACATAACCGACCAGTGATTCATCGCGGAAAAAGCGTTGAGAGCAAACTTTTATACGTAATCGGTGAGAATTCTCATCAGAATTTTTTTATCAATGCTCGGAGTCGAGTGCTATCTTGAATGTTTGCCGGCAGAAAACGAGTGATAAAAATTCGGTTGAGAGATGTGAAATATTGCTATTTAGAAATTTCACCGCTGTCCTTTTCTCTTTTCCGCAATTCCGTCACCGTTGTACCGTAACGGGAGTTACGCACGTGTGCGCGCAGGTATATGGATGCTAGGTTCCGCGTAGGGAAGCCCAAGGTATACGTACTTCGTCCTTGAAGTACCGAGGGATAACTTCGGCTTGGAATTTCGGGTCGTATAATTATTTACGACTCGGAGTTCGTCCCTGCTGTACAAATTTGGAAAGTTGCAGGATGTAACGTGGGTGCAGTTACCTAGAATACATTTCGCACGGAGAGATCTCGACGTTTTCGATATAACTATGCGGCGACGAGAGTTCCAGAATGCTAACTGGTTTGTTATAAACCGGCGTATTGCAAACCAATAACGTATCGGTATCGAATCCTTTCGGCAGCAGCGTAATCATTGTTAGTTGACAGACTTTCGCTCGCGTCGCAGAGACACGGATAGAGGTGCGCGTACTCATTGCCGCCCACCACCCTGTGCTCGAGTCTCTAGTGAAACGCGTCAGTCATGCTGCAGCAGCCTCTTTTCACAACACCTTTACTCCGAGCATTATTGGACATACGTAAGTATACCGACGCGGTTCGTTTTCGACGGGACCGGACGACGGTATTGTTGCCGGGTCGCTCCGGCGCAGGAAGAAGGAGAGAAATTCGAGCAAAAACTTATTCAGATCGAAAGCTATTGACGATGCTCCGTTTCTTTTATAAAAACTTCGTGACAGCTGCGACTTTTCTGCACGGAAGTCTTTGTAAGAGACCTGTTTTCTCATTTTCTCAGCTTTTGCGTTGAAAACCCCGTGAAACCGGAATCAGAATGACAATCCGTAGAAAAACTGTCATTTTTCGTTTCGACAACCTGGACGCGAAATGGAACGTGGAATACAAATACGAGTAATTTCGAATGGACAGTGTTGTAAAAGTTACTTTTTATTTAGTATCTAGGCACAGGTACAGGTACTCGCTGAAATAAGTACCTAGGCACGGGCACCCACGAGGTACCTACGTACTTTTTTTACACCAATCATAAAACGGATATGATAAGATAATTGAATAGATCGGTTGTACCGGATTATTCGATTTATTAAGAAATTAAATAATATACGCAGAATATCACTTATGAGGCTGGAACTAGCGACCAAACGTTGTGAACGCGATGAAAATGATGCGAGAAAAATTAATAATTAAAATTGATTAAAACCTCGCACGAAACAAATACTTTCATCAAATTATAACCAAAACATTACACTATCTCGTTAAATTTGGAAGATTTTTATCGCTTGTGCCGCTAGTTTCAGTCTCGTGTATCACTTGTGCTGGTCATTGATTTACTTCACTATTTTGTACTTCAAACAGACGAGACATTCGAAAATGTCGTTGCATAAGTTATGCGACGATTAAATTTTTATGTCCATGAAAGTACCTTGCAACTACAAAACTAAATAGGCAAAAGGCGTCTGCCTAAAATAGGCTTTCAATTACACGCGTAATTTGATTAGAAAAATATGATGAAAGTTTAATTTTCGATGAAATGTGATTTTTTTTTCTTCAAACTATGCGTTCAACCGTTGGTGTAGCGTAGATACATCTGCAGAAAAACCAGCTCCTTCCTGACCTAAGAAAGGTTCGGAACTCAGGTAACACGACAGCTGCTAGATTTCTGACGAATTTAGGATAAACCCGAATCGGTAAGGATACCAAAAATACTATTTGGGAAGAATAGGATGTAGTCAAAGCGAACCTGAACATTTTCTACACAAGCCTCGTTTGTAATATTTGGCGGTATGCCACTAAACAAAAATTATAGTTTTACAAATGATAATTGTGAATAAATTACCTTGTCTTTGCTGGATGCTATAAAACGCAACTTTTACGACGAATATTTGGTTATTTTTTCCACCGCAAGAAAATGTACGCAGAAAATTACAGCAGCAATGATCTCCAGTTGCTCGACAACAAAACCCTGCAGGTCCGTCTAATCAGGGTCGTCGAAGTAAAATTTTCCAAAGTGTGGAAAGGGGGCATATGTTCAGTAGGGTGGGGCGAGGGGGGTAAACAGCTTAGTGAAACGGTAACTGATTTTTTAGTTTGATATCACTTTGTGTTATGTTTAATATGATTTTATAGGAGCATATGTATTAATTACTGTACATATGTATTAACTGAGCCCGAATTCTGAGATATGGAGTGTTCCACCAAATCCATAGGGGGATCACCAGCCCTGCGTGTAATTAGCGCAAACGGAGTACAATATTTTTTGATGTTAGTATTCGTGATAGAATTGACTTTCGTGCTTTTATTCCATGGAAAAATGTTTTGTTGCTTTTTTGTCTATTATTCGTTAGCATCGTCGCAGCCCCGGACGCAGGAGAGGGGGGGGGGGGGGCAAATTCATATTTTAAGCAAAAATTTGTTCCACAAAGTGCTTCGCTACGAGTGCACGTCGTGCGTCCTATAAAGCTGTAAATATTTGTATTTCTTAGTAGTATGTTCTTAGGCGAGACAACGTCTACCCAGAAGGAAAAATAGATTGAAAACTTATTGAAGTATTCTTATTCTTCTGGTCACCAAAAATCCCATCCAGCATATTTGTTCTTGAGTTTTTTTTTGTAAACATTTACCTCGAACGCTGGACGAGGGGGAGGGGAGGGGTGGGGGCAGGGGGGTGAGCATCGCTATCAAGTCTCTGCCTCGGTTTGGAAAAATTGTAGATTCGAGGCTGAGTTGTCGATATAGCAAGATCCCTGCAGACGGTCCACGAAACTTAAGCACGATTCTGACATCTTATATCTTGTAAAGTCTTTCTTTAACCTTTTCGCTTTGCCCGTGCTTCCCTTAGATGTGGGATCAAATATGCAATTAAACTTTGGTCATATCGATGTAGGTTGTTGGTCGCGAAAAAATTAAGCTGATACGCCTGTATAATTTCTTCGCTTTATCCATAAGGACCGAGATATGAATTAGTGATAGTGATAGCGAGATAGCGAGGACCTCAAGTAGATATATCAAATGAATTGTGTCTCAACGTTTAGAGATCATGTGAAAACTCTTCAAGTACGTGGTCCGTACTATGATATGTTTGATGGTTGAAAAAAGAAATGACAATGATGATTTTCAAAAACCTTAAGGCGTGATATACACTTGGCATGGTCGAAAAAAACGATTTTTTTTCTATATTATAGAATCTATATTATAGTATCTGATTTTTGAAGAAACGCCGGTGGGTACCATTTACGCAGGTTTTTTTTCGACGCTCCAAGCATCGTACGATCCTTGTATATTTTTGATATTTTTAAATAAAAAAAAATTCAACATAAGTTCCGAATGTGTATACTTTGAGATAGTTGAACTCCCAATCCGACATTTTAAATAGTTTTCCTCGAAAAAAATCACAAAATCGATCCTTTTTTCCGGCTCCCAGGTGTATATCCCCCCCTTAAATACACTTTTATTCAGCATCGTTTTCTCTGTACCAGGATGAGCAACGAAAATATATCGTTCCGATGTCTTTCAGATTACCATCATTTTAAAAATGGTCAAAAGTTTCTCGTGCGATTTCTTCGTGCATCCAACAATTCTCGGTAGGATATCCAGAAGGTATATCTTCGTCGAGCCCGAATACAGCATCAAGTTGATGTCATTTGATACCAACAAAATTTACAACTTATACTTAAATTTTTTCCAGAAAAACTTAGCCGGCAACTAATGGCATTTCTCCGTTTCATAGCAATTCCTGCCGTTTTCGGACGACGGTGCGAGATCATCAATTGGTCGATGTTACCTTACCCGGGTGAGTTCACGTGACGCCCGCACACACGTCCTATCGTCCTACCGTTTGGAAGGTGATAATTTCGTTAAAAATACCAGGGAACACAGGTAACTAACCGATAACGTTATCAATTTCTCTCTCAGTTTGTGCATCTGTGTGTTAGTGAAAGGTAAGCATATATGTATGTACGCGCCACCCGATCGCTCGGGTTTCGGGAGTCAGGTATGACATAGCTAGACTCTCCTGAAAATTTGAACGTTGTAAGAAGTGAGAAAGTCTTTCGAATTTCATTGAGTAAGAATAATCATCAGATATGAAGTATTGTCTCATTATCGGGGAAGATTTTCCGGTCCTTGGTACCAAACAGGTATCGCTTTCATTTGCACGGTTTGATGAGCGATTAAGATTGGCAGGTAGTCGACACGTTTCTTTGCCTTTAGCCAATAACCAAATAGACCTTTACAACTAACCAGATATTTCGCACGATGGCGAATCTTATCTCTATGCTTAGCTGTTAATTGGGCCCAAAGTGAAGGCACTACCCACTTTTACGACGACCCCGTAGTTACAGATACAAACAAACAGAGAACAAAGTTACAGAGAACAAAGTTCCTCGATCCTTGAGCCACTTAATTTGACAATGTTCACCGACATTTCTCGAAATCTATAAGCGCCAAATTATCACAAACTTGAAAATAAAGAGAAAATTGTATTATTATGCGATCGTAGATAATGCGAAAAATATATCCTTTCGTGCAATAATTATCAAAATTGGATAGAATGAACCAATTTTTTTCTATAAATATGTGTATTTAAAAAGTATATATTTTTGCGGAGCATTAGAAAAATGAATTAGAAAAATGAAGCTTCGGAACGTTTGATTCGGCTGCAATTTTTTTAAGTGGTAAAACTACGACGAAATTTGCTGTTTATTTTTTCAATGCTTGTAACTTTTTGAAATATTATCTCATGATCTCGTTTCAGGAAAAAATCATAAACCTCGAGGTTCATAAATTCAAATTATTTAATGACAATAAAATACGACAAACTCAAACCGATCGAAACTCTTTGCATCACAATAAAGAACACGGAACCTCAAGTGGAAAATTGTAATCGACGGTTTGATTTCGAAAAGTGTCGAAAAAAAATGATTGGATGAAAAACTATCGATGGGTAGTTTCTTCGAGAGTTTAAGAGGTTTGAAAAAAATCGCGGATTATAAGAAACAACAGATATCTCGAATGACTAGTTTGGGAATAAATTTGAAAAATCCAAATATACGATTCGAATAATCTATGAATATCGAGAATATCCCGAGTTAAAAATTGTGGGCAGTGAACAAGACGTTCGCTTTTTGTTCAACGTTATATAGGTAAGTATCTTGTACAGTCGGCTCATTGCAGTCAAATTGCTTCACAGCATGCATTTCCGATGGCTTTATGAACGGATGTAGCCGTCGACTCGTTCGCAATTCGATCGCCTGGGCGGAAGGGAAAGCTGATACATCGACACGAGATCGATCCTACATCCAATAAGCTGGCAAAATACTACCAACTACATATATCTGAGGAAATTGCGAACAATTCGTCGACATTTAATACGTAAGAAGACACGTGAGATTTTTATTGTTGCAAATGTAAGATACTCGAGCTTTGATATCCCGAATCTAAAGTTAGTTACCTCGGTCGGCTGTCGCAAAAAAGTGGCAGTGAAACAACGATCTTGCGACAAGATATTTAAAAAAGTAAAGAACTGTTCAAGGTGAGTTTGTGATTGGAATATTATCGAAATTCATTAATTGTCGACTTTTTGGACCGACAGTTTCGTCAAAATGAACTTTTATCAGGGACTTATGATTTGGAAGGATAGAAAAAAATGTAAGTTATATGTTTATTAATGCCAACAGCAAATTCCTAATAACGTCCGTTTACGTGGACATCATATCGACTCCGGGATGATATTTAGGTAATTTCACCTTACTTACCTTACTTGAAAAAAATATTTTTAGAGTACGTACCTTTTTGTAAGTGGTGTCTTTATAGAACATGCAACATAGTTAACGACTTTTTGATTATTTTCAATAATAAAGGAGTGTTGTGCTTCGTGTTTTATGTTCCATTCATTAATTTACATGCCATAGTGCTTTTTCCATATTTTCCTCGTAATACGGGGACGATAATTGGCAATCGTAGCTTATCATCACAGTTTTATTTTAGTACGTAGTTTTTGGCCTGTTCAAATGAGTCACCGCGTGGAACGTTCTCGTATGAAAAAACTGGTATCATCTCGAAGGGGTTGGGTTGGGTTGGGAGAGTTTGGAGAAAGACATGGGAAATCGTGAGAATAGGGTGAAATAACCCGACAATTTTGCATGGAATGCCCCGTACCTATATTAAACGTTCGGTCGACTCACGAAGTAGCAATGCGGTTCTCTACATAAGATCGAATTCAAAAGAAATTCTCGTCCCGGCGTGGCATGGCAGAGGGGCTTAGTCGTAGTAGAGTTGGTCGGGGCGCGAGGCAAGTTGGCAGTTTTGCAAAGCAACGACAATGATCGTGGGGGCAATACAACCGGTTGGCTGGAGTTAAAACACAAAAATACTGGCGGAGCAGCGGCAAAGACCTAAGAAAAGGTAATAATCGTCGCGCATTTCTGTGATGGAGCAACCGAACGCGGTAATATCGATATATTTAACGATCATTGGCGAATAATTTGGCCAAGTTTTACGACGATGTTTTTTGTTCCCCCCAGGAAACGCGATCGAGGATAATACGATGAGAAAAGTGGTCGCAAGCTAGCCCGACGAGGTGAATAATTAACGTTTAATTAACCGAACAAATTGGCAGGTGGCAGGTCGAGAGGAGCCTTGAGTGTGACGCGAAGGAGCAGCAGCAGCAGCAGCAGCAGTCGCGGAGACAGACCTGCGGTAACGCGGCATCGTACAGCGTTGCGTCTACCTGGCCCTCTTCTACGCAGGGAGAACGATACGCTCCCTTGATATAGGTACCGACTTCCCACCTGATAATGATATCGCGAGCTGATAACGACGATAAGACGCGGTCATCCGTTGCATCCAATCGTCAGTCGACAAGGAGTCGAGCATCGCGTTCGAAAACGAACGACGACCTTCTGGAACTTTTCTTCCTTTTTTTTCACAGGCACATCGTGTATTCGCCCGCGCGTCGATAGGTGGGCCGAGGTCTGCGCCGCGAGTAGCAGCCGATATGCACACCGCAGAAATCGAGGTCGCCGCGCGGCACAAAGGCAAACGTCGAGGGTCCAGTTGGTGCCATTGGCGTAGCTACGGTGCAACGAACACAATCGGATGTCTCGTTGTTTGTACAGCTACCTACCGTAACCAGCTACAGTCACTGTTCGCAGCTACGACGCGATGCTACAAATCTCCGACAAGAACGATCCGAGCGCGGAAGGATTATATATGTAGTAGGCTAATGAAAAGAAAGGTACCTACCAATTCCGAGTTGGTATTACTAAGTCTGGCTTGAGAGATGCAGACGAACGTACAAATTAAAGACGATGAAACGATAATAGACTAATTGTATCTATATAGACGGGGGTATCTGTATCAGTTTTTACAACCGAAAACACGATGACGCTTGTCAGTCAGGGCATAACCCGTCGCCGCGTGCAACGTTTGGATACAGTTATATTTGGTCCTGAATACGATTTTTATGCCCGTGGTAAGGACTGGATTCGACGCCTAGTTGACAAAGTACTCTTGTTTTACAATGAACGCTGGTAAAACGTTCAACGTCGTATCGAAAGTTGGTATCCCGAAGTCTGGGAGAGCGACGAGGGTAGCTGCTTCGAGAACGCCAAGGACAAAGGGGGTCAGACGTTTCATTGAAAATGAATTGTTCATGGTTTACTGTAAACTGGGTCACACACAACTTTTTTTTTTCACGTTCGTGGATACGAATTACGATCAGACCTGAAATTCTCAGGGTGTCGCCACGAGCAGCGTTGCGGTGTAACAACCGCTTCATCCTTTACAACCAGCCGTCCGAGGAAATTGTACGAAAACCACAATGAAATATCAACAGCTACTTGATCTTAGCGACGTTGGACGTAGAATTCCCACGGTTTTTTTAATCGTCAAATGAACAACGGACGAACGAATATAGAGAGCACTGTGATCGGTGACAACGGTCTACGAGAGTGTAAGGTCTCGCGCTTGTATAGGAAGCGTATAGGTAGAATTCATTTCTCCACAAGCTATTGGCTCGGCTAATGCGGGTACGGAAACGTGTTTTTCGGGGTTATGCCGTGTGAAGGCTCGTTTTTACGCCTTTTTTGTCCATTTTTTTTTGGATGGCGAACTAAGTAAAGATACAACTGTGACATTTTTATCACATATTTATTCACATTTTTAGTATACTTTACCAATTTTTCAGCCTGAGATCATCGCGTATTGCTGAGGTACATGGCAACTAAGCCATTTTCAAATAACGTTTTTTTTTCAGTTACCACGATTACGGATTTGATTTTCTAACGGCTTCGAGTATCGGAAAATTATTACGCTATATTTGGATGCAATTTTTGTAAAAAAAAATCGATTTCTTGAACCAGTCGCACTGGACCGCCTTAAGCAGTTTTGGCCGCAAAAGTATGTAAAAATTGTTTAGTTTCATGCCGTTTTGCCGTTGACGACTGAACCTCTGTAAAAACGTATCTTAACATCTCTAATAAAACTCACAATACGTCAAAAAACGTCATTTTCTCTGTGAGTGCGTATGAAAAATTCTAAATGTAAGAACTTTAGGCATAGCATGCGTACATCTGTAGGTACGGTAAAACATGACAATCAGTTTCAGATTCTTCTCGAAACAAGGTATTTGCAGTTTTTGATATTTCTGGATCCTGTTTTATGAGAATTTCGAAATTTAAAATTACGAATTCAATAAAGTGAATGAAAATCTATTCTAATGAGTGGGATTTTTCTAAACACATATTCGAAAATTATTACAATGAGAAAATTATAATACCTATCAGAATTTGTTACAAGTAGGTCATCAAAAGTGCTAATAGAAGTTACTTGAAATGAATCATTTCGTCAAAACTCGGCAGCAATATCGTTTCAAACGGGTAGTAGCATAGGACAATAGATTCCTGGGCATTTTGCAAAAAATTAAGACGTTTCTCGTTGAATGAAAATCGAAAATGACAATTCGGTAGCATCGTTAATTCTCTATTTCAAGATCTGTCAATAGTTCCGTCGTTTTGCAAATAATTCCGGACAACTGTCGCCTTCTTGTATCTGGGCGAAAATTCAAATTAAGGGATGTCTTCGCGCTCGCCGTGTGACGCGACTAGCGCCACGGGCTGTAACTTCCTCGGATATCCCAATAATGCTGACCAAACTTGTTCGATACATTTATCCTCCGGCGCTCCTGTTTGCCGACAGATGCCAAGAATCATTGATGCTCTAGTTTTCGACCTTCGTCGAGATTGACAGGATCAACTCTGTCACCTACGATCATAGAATCGAGATAAATTCAGATGCAATCGCAAGGTCGTACACAAATACGGCATCGATTAGTATTACATGCTAAATAGAAACAAATTGCTTCGGCGACGGGTTGGTCTACCCTTACATCCTGTGAGTGCTGCCGTCTCGTGGATCGCTGTAGTATTGCTCGTTCTCCACAACCAGACTTACCGCATCGACCGCGCAAATTTAAACTGCATGTACACGATTGAAATAACAACCTATATTTGGATTTCTATAACAACAACAACAACATGTTTACAATACTCTGGCACAACGTATTTTACAGGATAGTCACTGGTCTAAAATCACTGATCACTTATTTATCAATAATTTTCTCCGAGGCACAAAACAAATCGGAGCGTCTACCAACCACGAATAGAATTGACGAGTCTTACGTTAGTTAGATAGACTTTGAAACGGGTAAATGACCACGCGTTGCGAACGCACCGCAGATGGATGTTGGCATAAAACGATCATGATTCGATTTCGTCGGTGAAGTCTTACCTACAAATTTTCGAAAATCACATTGTTTACGGAGGCGTAGTTCTCGTGTATATCCGGCACACGACGAGCCGCACGTACACCGAGGAGCGTGCGTGGAAAAAACATATCCCAGGAAAACGCGCTCGTATAGAAGCAAGGGAGTACATGAATAACAAGGGGGCGCATCGCACGTCGATGCCATCGAAGGTTCTCGTAGCCGCAACGACGACGACGACGTCTCGGACAACGATACACGCACGCAATGCGCGCGGGTATTTAGGGGTGCCAAGCGTCGCGGCGTCGTTGGTACGAAGCTTTCGTGTGCGCGCATCGGGCGGGGTACGGTGCGGCACGAGGAACATGACCACGTGACGCAGCGAGCCAATCGGAAGGTCGAAAACCCGGCGTCTGGCACATGGCGGAGTATCGGCCGGGCCGCACGCGCCTGCCTCATCGTCGACTCGAGTTCAGACTTCAGTCGGTCGGTGACGCCAACGTGACCACCATCTCACTACCGAAATATAATAACGACCATACATAATAATCGTAAAGGACAGATTCTAAAAGTACGCCAAGCACGTTTAAATTATTGGAAGGTTATAAAGACGTAATAAAAATTAATATTATTATACATTAAAAAAAAAAAAATAGAGAGACACGCGAAGTTTATAATTTATTTTTCTACAGTGCATAATAACCTTTGATATATACTTTGAGAAAGATTTCATGCGGATACAACGTTGAGAGACAAAAGACGACCAAACACACTCGAATTAACGCAAAGAACACGGGGATAAGAGGACACCGAGAGACGGAGAGAGAGAGAGAGAGAGCGAGAGAGAGGGAGAGAGTGTGTGCGTGTGTGCGAGAGAGAGCGAGAGAGGGATAGGAAGAATAACGTGTGCCGTGAGCCGCCCGCGTGTCGGTCTCCCCCGTTTAAACGGTAAACAAACGTTTGGCTCGCGATTTCGAATCGCAACGACTTGACGACTGTGACGTAAAGGAATCTCGTGGTGAAACCAAGTTTTGATACGGGTGAGACGCGTTCTTCGATTCCGTAAAACGACGCGATGCCAAGTCTGTTCAGCGAAATGGACCGTGGCACTACGACCGGATCCCTCGAGGAGCAGAGAGCCCTTCAGCTCGCCTTCGAGTTGTCGATGCTCGGTCTCGAGGGTAACGCGGGCGGAAATTCCGGATCCACCAACGAGGATACACTGGCAACGCCGGCGAGCGTCTTCGAGGAGGCACGATCGAAAAAAAGTCAAAATATGACCGAATGCGTGCCGGTACCGAGCAGCGAACATGTGGCAGAGATCGTTGGACGACAAGGTAACGACACGGATAACCGTACATGCACACGCACACGACACTTTTACTTTCACGCGGTTCACACGTGTCTCGTCGCACTGCGGTGTCCACGCGGGTGAACCGCTGTTATTAGTTGAAAACTACCATCGTGGTTCTCCAACCGAACGAAACTGCCACTTTTCTCACACTACCAACAGATTTTTATTTGAAAATTCATATCGTATCACGTTCTCTCCCACCCCGGTTCGATAGATTGTGAAAAAACAAACGAACATCGATTTAGATTTTGCGGATTACGCTACACTGCATCGAACCGCGTTAACGGATTAACTCCTCGTTATCAACGGATGACGTGATACGATACTGTAAAAAATTGCAAGTTAAGGAGGTTGAGGTGGAAAGTTGTTCAACAATGTTTCGGATTAAGGATTAAAAATTAAAATGAGACTAACGATATTTATTATTCTTATACTGAATTCGTTATCGAAGAATTTTTCGTCCCGTAAATTCCTTGTTTAATTGATATTGTTCCATAATTTTGGATGAATCGATTAGCTGTTGGATGTTCTGTCCAAACTTGAAGAAAAAGGATTATAAAATATACACATTATTTGTATTTAATCATTTTTCAAAAATTATCAATGCATGAATTCAAAAAGAACGAGAAAAAGAAATTTCACAGTTGAGAAAAATGTAATTAATTCAAAATCCTCAGACTTAAATCATTCACGAGTACCCCTAATAATTACTATTTGTCATTAACTCGAAGTTTCTTAATAAAGTTTGAGATTTGAAAAAAATAGTCGCGAAGTTTCGATGTACAACGTAGTTAAATTTCGTATTGATGTAATTTTGTTTTCATTTGTTATAACAAAAAATGTGCCATTATCCAATTGATGTGTTCTCCGTAAGACGAAACGTATTATAAATTTCGATTCGTATTTAAATAGACTTCCTAAACACTTTTAATTTTTTATAGAAAATTTCTAAACTAATTACTCTATCGAAATCAATTTATGCATAATAGTTTTCAAATTTAACGTTCAACGCCTCGACCTCCTTAATAAAACTGGTACGATGATACTCTTTATCATATGTGCGTCAAATTTAACTTTATCTCATTCTCCACGAATTTTCATCGTGCCATTTTATTTTTCCAATTTATACAATTTTTTTACACTTTTTCCAATAATGCAAATGCAATTACTCGTTAATATTTCGTTTTCAAAGTTTCTATTCTCGCTGCGACTAAGGATTTCTTCCACAAAATTTGGATTATTTTTCACCCTGAAAATTTGACGGCGTTATGGGAGAAATATTTTTGTTGGTGCGCTTTTTCTTTTCATCATGTTTGTACTGTCGACTAGTTTCTAGTTTTCTACGTGCATATATTTGTTGAAACCTCTCTCGTGGATATATTAATATAAAAATGATGAAAAACATCGGATTATCCTTCCCTTCGTTGCTGTTCCAACGATAACTTGTATAATCATTATATATTATATTTTCCATTATATCGTTGAACAATGATATCGATTCTTTATCGTATAATCGAAATTTGCCGCAAAGCAAAGAAAACGCGAGATTTTCATAAAAACCACAAGGTTTGCCGAACAACATATTTTTTCGGCGTCGTTTTAGATGATTTAAAGGAAAATCGCGAGGACGTCGATTATAGACGTTCTGAAAAGGTAGAAAACCGGCTCGCATCTTTTGAAGATTTCGACGCTCGATGATAAAATAAGACGCGTCGTTGACAAGCGGTCCGTGTGCTTTCACCGTCGTTATTATACAGTTGAACTGTTATGTACGTAGCTTCTTCAAATTTGCAGCAGGAACGTGTAGCGTTAGAAACTTGTATTGACGTTGCGTCACGTTGAATGTATTTTTTTGAAGGTGATTAACATTCGTTGAGTAGCTCCTGCGTGGTAATGAAAGTTAGATTCGTTATGAAATAATTATAATTCGCTGAGCTGCCGCGACTCGGGCTTTTTTTCTCGCTTCAGCGGCTCGAGCAACGATTGTTGATGTCTCTTCGAAGCACGTCGTTGTTGACTCTCAAGAATTTGTACCCTCGTTGGTTACATTTCGTTTATCCTCTTATTCGTTTAATTTGCGATCAACGGATTTCCGAATACCAAAGTCAATTGAATAACGGGCGATCGAAGGTAATACGAATAATAAATACCCGTTTGACTCGTGCGAATTTCGTTTGTGATTTCTTCTTAACTTGCAACTCGATTTTTTTTCTCGCAATCATTCTCAACATTTTCCAGCGAATTACCAGCTTGAGCACATTTGAAAACTCGCATTTGCCGAATGCGACTAAATTCGCAGTCAAAAGTCGCGAATTTTGCGCAATTATTAATGCATTTCTCGATAGCGTGAAATATTACATCAAATTCTTCGCCGTGGCATGGAAAATCAAATCCGCTGAAACAGACTGAGATATCCAAAACAAAGACGATCCAAACATAACTCTATCGGGACTCGATTGCGGCTAAAAGTATCAGCGTTGACAGTTGAATGTTGGTTCAAGTTTAGATTTGATTTTTTTCCGACAATAATTTAGCATCCGATTAGTACCCGAGCTAAGTCCATGCAAAGCTAGGCTTAGGATTAGCACCGACGATTTTGCTCGATTTAAATACAAGAATTGAGTTGGTCGTTACTCTCTCTATACCTGAAATAACGTTCGGCTTAATCGAATAGCTTTTACTATCACTCAAATTTGCAGGCGTCTCGTCGCAAATATGATATTTCTAGTTCGAAGAGAGAAAAGAAAAACCAGAATTATTGTTCGTGATGTTTTTTTTTTCAATGTTTACAAAACAAAGATTTGAGTTCTCTTCGCCTAAAGTCGTCGACTTAATTGTCTACATACTATATATTCTATCATCGAACACTTGGTATTTCATTGATGTGGAAATTGTTCTTTCATCGGAAATTCATTTTTCGTTTCGATGCGATTCGATATAATTTACAGTTCCATTTGATATCGTTTATCCAAGTATAATAACGAGCGCACTTTTATAAACTGATACTGGAAATAAGCGAGTCCAGTTGGGAAAGATGGTTGAACCGACGCGAGACGCAGAGACGCAGAGTCGTTGGTAAAAGCGAGACGTTCGAAAGGGAAGGGAAAAAAATGAGGAACGACAAAAAATACGGTAAAAAGGAAACGTCGCACGTAGACTTTTATTATTTATACCTCCTCTGGGGGCTTCGACAAAGAAGCCATGTGCTCGTCGGACCACGTGAACCGTACTAACCTTACTACTAATATTGACCATCTAATATTAGACTTACCGACGAAAACGGTGTCACTAATTCACCATTTTACAACCAGTAGAACCATATCGCGTCGAAGTGCCACAAACTCGCCACTCGCCACCGCCACCGCCACAAAACGAGAGATCATCGTGCACATTCGCCGAACGATACTGGCACGACGAGTGAATCTGATTGCGAGGGCAACAGACTCGAACGAACGAGCGGCGGCGGCGGGTTCACGCGCTTCTTCAACGCCACGCCGCGTCGCGTGTAGCCTCTACTCCTAAAAGTTGGAGTAGTCTACGCGCTCGTTTTCCGCGTGAATCATCATCGTTGTTAGGTACACGTGGCAAAAATTGACGCACGTCCCATCGGTAGGACGAAATAATATGACAATTTTCCATGTTCTAAGCATCTAAGCATTTCGTCGCCGCATACGTTTATTTATTATTACGCTTATGTTATCTGATTTTTGCGCGTTTCCGGCAAAATTGAAAGCAACACAACTTGGGGGATCAATTTGGTTTTGATGTTCAAAAAAGCTATTTTTGGAAAATTTTCGAAGAATTTATTGCCATAGGTATTAATAAAAAATGTGTTGAACTTAATTAAGGTACACTCTTGAAATACGTAAAACAATTTTTTGAACATTGGTTTCGAACACTTTTCGTACACAAAAATTACAGGAAAACGTAACTCCTCGAAACGTAGATATGTTGCCGGGGACGTTGATATTTCGATCGCTGCTTATCTAAAACGCAGAAATTAAATGTATTTAGATTCTGGCGCATTCTATTGATATTTATAGACAATGAAATGAAGATTCGAAAAAAGGTTTTTTTTACTGCTCTTGGAGGGGAAAAAATAGTGAAAATAAAAATTCTAATACGGTTATAGAGTGTGGGGAAGCTATTCGTGTGGAGAATATGTGGTTCAAATTTCATAAAGATCGGTTTTATGGCTCCGCAGAAATCACGGCGACCGACCCAAAAAACGTTATTTTGAGAACGAGGTTTGTTTTAATGAAAAATTATGAAAAAATCTTTCCTCGATAACATGGTTAGACTGATGTGGTCGTTTTAACATTTTTACACAATATTTTTTTACACACGCGTGCCCTCGAAAAATGGTTTAAAAAATAGATTTTTTAAGAATTATAAACCAAAATGATCCATTAAGTACTGAAGTATATCGATTCCCAGTGGGAAACACCTTCGTATCACGTCCTTCTCTGTACACGATATTCGACATCAACATTAGAACGGCTAGGAAAAACTTATCATTACCGCAGTAGTGCCGCGACGACATCAACGCTCAGTGGCAATACGATGAACTATCACGTGTGCATGATTTGGTTAAGCTTGAAAAATCGTGTGATACGGGCTTACATTGCATAGACTCACGATTGACATTTGTTAATGATGATACGATTATTTTTTTAAAAAATTAAAAAAATAATAATTAATTGCTACCTGCGAGCCTATATTTTTACGTAATCTCAAAAATTGTCTTCTCTGTCAGACGTGTCTCCATTGAACGAAAGAAGTCGATAGTGTAAAACAAAATGTTATTTTGGTTTGTTTATCGTATAGCATCGCTTGAATTGTTTTGGCACCAATGACATGGAAATATGGTCCCACTCGCTGCTATCGCAACGAATGCGCAATTCGTGACTCGAGTTCGCACGAAATGTCAAGCTTTGACGCAAATTGGTCGGATGATTGGTACCTCGCGAGGAGAATCCTAGAATTCGATAATCCCGTCTCGACTCGATTCCGTAGAACTAAATCGTCGTCACAGGCTTGTCTGATGTTCAAGGAAACATAATAAATTATTTCACTAAATGAAGATTTTTTATGGGCACTTTTTTTATCACGAAAAATGATTTTAACGAATGAAAATGTTTCTCCCTGGAAAAATCAACGTGCAAATTTTCATCGAAATGAGAATTCGATTTTGTGTAGAAGCGTGTCGGAGTTTCGAACGGACGATGATTGTATCGAACGTGAAACGAATGTTCTATTCCGTTGTCGTATCGCGCGTTGTTGTAACACGGTAGTAATCTTTCGGCTTTCTTTTCTCCCAGTTAGCGTAAGATAATGAGAGCATGATGCGAGGTTGTACGCAACGTAGTTAATATTTTTATACGAAAATGGAAGTTTCTCGGTATTTCTCGTATTACGACCCAAAAGACCACGACGCTTCATCGAGCGTTGAAATTCGAATTTGATAATGGCACACGTCATTATCGTCAACGACTTCCGACCACGTGACTATCTACTCTTTTTAATATGTTGGATACGCTCTTCTATTCGGAGGATGTCGTTATTTGCCGAGCATATTCTTTCCTTCTCCGACACACGCACGCACGCGCGTGCTGCTCCTCCCGCCATTTTTCTCCATCTCCCTCTCCATCCTCCGATCTGACCGGAAGTAGTAATGGGCGCCTCTGTCACCAGACGCGACGAGTAACTTGCTTCGAAAACTACGAGTTTAAGCACGGGGTGGGAAAAAATGATCTCGACGCGTATGAAATGAAAAAGAGTGAGCTGCAATTTGCTTTTCACTTTGATCAAGGATTTTTCATTTGACTATTTACTGAAATTTTAGTACCGACGAAATTCGATGGACCACCGTTGTGGAAATTTTCTAGAATCTCGAATCATTCGAAAATTATTATTACAGCAGAACTGCAACGATCCGTGACCGATCGTTATACTACTGATAAAGGGGCGAAATATTCGTACGACTCGTGAATTTACAGAGATACGTGGAAATCATTGGTTCGTCTTTGCAGCCGACTTATAAACCAAAGTTTATAATTTTTTCCAGCCATGCGTAACGTAGGAATTTCGTAACGAAAGTTTTGCCTTCCCTTCAACGGTAAGCGCGTGTTTAGATTATCTATGTCGCGAGTGGTTCTCGCAGCCTCGAGTTTCGGTGGCACTAATGTAAGAACATACGAAGATAATATTTTGGAAAAGTTCTAAAGGGCGTGCGAGCCGCTTCTGCCACAGATGTCGTCGTCCGCAGTGCCGGCTGCACCGAAAACGCCTTCCTCTCGCGTGGAAAAAAACCTGCCGAGAATTTGAAAGAACGGACGAAAATCAGGTTCAACTTCCGACGATCCGAGCGTTTTAAGTAACTTGCAACGGCGTTTGTCACGAAGATTTCCGATCGTGAAGACCGCAAATGAAGTTTATCCGGTTAGGGAACGTCCCTTCGACGGTTGGAAATATTCAAAAACACAATTGTTGTTGTGTATACTGGGACGGGCAAGTTGTATACTTGTACAGGTCACGGTTTTTTTTTTCTTTTTTTTTTTTTTTTGGCCGGGACGGCGGTGGGATCAGTCACGTGCAGAGACGAGCATCGTATCTAGTAGTATACATCTCAGTCAGGGATATGCTACTTGGGTACCCTGACCATTTTTTATTTCTGTTATTGTCGGTGGGAAAAAATGAGAAAATGCCTTTGTTTTCAAGCGTTGCAGCGTCCGTTGTAACAGAATCGGATTCTGATGATGATCTTGTGTCGTCTTATTTTCACATTATCTTATTATCGATAATTAGACCATGGTATCTCACGGTAGCGTCGCTTGTTTTCTCTCGTGCCCAGCCCACTGTGTTTGTCGTCTACTTAGCAGTGAAATGGTGAATATGGCTGGGATTGATTGACCGGGAATTCGATTGGTAAAAATAAAATCGTAGTTCTTCGATAAATATGAGCGGTCTCGAACAAAGAGAAGTGGCATACCCCTGATTACGTCGCCTGTTGTACTTTTTACGTCATTATCCGAGACCGGCGTCGACCAATTAAGCGATTATCGTTAAATGCGTGTACACACTTCGACTCTCACGGGTGGATAGTTTCGAAGAAGGGTATCGTTTATTGATTGCTTGCAGTGAGGATTTTAGGATCGCGACGCTTAGGGCCATACTTTTGTCGATTACGAGCGCGCACGTCCGATCGGTCGGTCTGCCGGCATCTACCAATTGGGCCCTTTCCTTTGGTGTGCCTTTGTCAGAGTCCGTGGCGCAGCTGCCGATGCACACGGTCTTACCGTTCTCAAACTCGAAACCTGATAACCACTTGACCACCGACCGACCCACTAGCAGTATATAGAACGACTGCGACCACTCGCACCGACAACACCATCCGGACCACGGCTGCCCATATTTCGTATATACTCACATACGTACGTACACACATATGTGTATACCCATATACGTGTGTATGTATAGACCTATGTATGTATATACACATGTGTGTGTGTATCTATATACGAGGCCCTCGAAGTGCCCACGGCTATGTATACGTCGAGGGAACGACGAATCCACCCGGGTATTCCGCCCTTGGCGTCCCATTATACACGAGAGAAGGCATATTGTATGAGAAAAGTGCCGATGGGAACCCCTGCCGAAACTTTTCCCCTCCCCCAGCAGATGTTTATCGAACGCCTGGAACGAAGTTTTTTTCTTTTTTTTTTTTCTTTAATATTTATTCTGTCTACCATTTACTCGTGAAAAGTTCTCGGCAATTATCCTACGGTCCATGAGCCTAGTCTCTAATTTTTCTACGCTGCTTCGAAACGCTGAAACCGCGAAACTGAGGAATTTTACCTGGCGATTCTCTTATCCTAAATTCTCAGCGCGTTTCACGACTCGTTTTTTCGACTGTAAAAATTCGTTGCGTCGTTCAACGTTGCAGGACAATATTACCGATTGGATGAACTGCAAACAAATAACTAGACTGCTTTGCACAACTGAATAATAATAACGATAATCTCCAAAGTTGTAAACTTATTTGCAGAGTTGATTGCTCGACTTTCGTGATCCAGTGATTAAAATAGATGTATATTTTTATTTGATGAAAAAATAATTTGCAGCGGTAAAACAACGCGTGATATTTGGTATGGCTTCCCTGTTTTAAACTTTTCAGCTATCAAGTCGAATTCGTTTGATTCGTAATGTATGTTTACGCGTATCGTGATTACTTGATCGAACGCGTGATCTCTGAGCACTCGTGGTTCGTAGGTGCATATTGAAGGGAATGTGGGACACTGCCACGGCTACGCGGTTAGCAGAATGGACTCTAATCCTGTCCCGTTCGACTAGCTTAGCTTTCCTCTAACGAATTGTTGTACGCGGAAGTCTCGGTAGCTAGGATAACGCAAGAAACTCGAAAATTTCTTTGTTCCGTCTCTACCGCGATGGAAGAAGAAATGCGCGTGATATAGAGTACTCCGTCCGTCTTCGTCTGCCGTCTAGCCCCGCGCTCGCTCCTTCTCTCTCTTTCTCTTTCTCCGAGCCCCGGTTCTCCTTCGCATCTTCCTTTGTCAGGTACCTTTGTCTCTCACCTCGCTCCCCGGTTTCTCTCGACGCATGGCATACCTACGTATCCTCGCTACCTACCTTCGTCGATACACGCAACGCGTCCGATCGTGCGACCAAGAGAGCCGAGGGCCCATGCCCGTTCGATCGGATTCTCCGTAGCTCTGCTCCGACTATCGCGTCACTGCCCTCCTCGGGTGTCCGATTGTTCGTGAACCGCACATCCGCCGAGGAAGTGCTCGCTCGGTTCGCCTCGACCGGTCGGCGGCGCCGTACACCGTCTTTCCGATTTGCGCACGCCTTCCCGGCGAAAACAACGTTTTTCATTATTTATTTCCACTTTCGAATCGCCTTGGAAATTTCGTATAAAACTCAACGTTTGTATAATTTGGTATAAACAAACGTTAAATTTATTGAGAAAAAACGGTCACTAGGAGCCAATAAATTTTATTCTTTGAGTTTCACTTTCGTAGGAGACTCGAAGTTATAATGTTACTAGTTAGAGTCCTTCTCCTCTTACTAGCTTATATTTATATTTACGGAAATATAGCGTCGGTCTTTGGCCTCCGTACGCGGCGGTCACCAAAGAAAGTACCACCTTTTCATTTAAACTCAAAATTTCCTTTCTCCTGAAGAGGATCCAAATTCGGGTCGAAAGCTAGATAATCTTTTAGTTTCACTTAACGTAGCGTAGTCTTTCAGTCGATTAGAATCTTTTTTAACAAATTTTGAAACCACTTTAGGCCTCAAATTAATTGTTAAAATTGCGAAAGGGAGAAGTGCGAGGAGGTTTTGGTTGACTTCCCCCTTTCCGTAAATATAAATATAAGCTAGTAAGAGGAGAAGGACTCTAACTAGTAACATTATAACTTCAAATCTCCTACGAAAGTGAAACTTAAAGAATAAAATTTATTGGCTCCTAGTGACCGTTTTTTATCAATATATTACATTCAGAGGAGCGGTTTATATGTTTATATATTGAAACGTTAAATTGTATTATACCAACTATTTGATATATGAATGTTCCGTGATTTCCGAAACGCAAATACACGTTTGAATTCACGTTTAATCGGCTGAGCTAGGATTTTTGCGCGTAGGAATCGGTCGCCCCGTTTTTAGCAGTTGTTTGGGGCTCCAATTTGGTATTTAATACAGCGGATACTCGTATGACACATTATTCGTCTGTAATAACTATGATCCCATGAGAGTAGACACCAGGCTACCCCTGATCAATAGCGATTAAGGGGTAAAACCACCGTAGCAGCCGAAAAAAAGGGTTTTTTAACAATTTTTGTAGGTTGGAAGAAAAGGTAATAGAATAATAAAACTCGAGGAAGTAATTAAGCGTGTGTTTAAGTATTAACCAAAAAATGATTATCAATAATTATTTATAAATGGTGACATCGGAGCCAATTCGCGAGGTGTGTCAAATTTATGGTGGTCTGCGGTATGCAGTGTAGCTGGTGCAAATTTCAATTTGAAGAAAACAAAAAAATCGCTCAATTTACATGCCTATAGCTGGGGACGTTAAAAATATTCATTTTTATGCGATTGGCGAGTATTTAAATGAAAACGTTCGTATTACCTTTGAGTCGTATCATCTGTAGGCAGGAAGATATTCGGGAGAATTCAATTCTTACGCAGTTAGTTTTTCTCTAAATTGAAATTACAAGTATTTTCTCGCGATATCATGAATGTAGCGGAACTCTGATATGGATTTTGCGGTTTTGTTGACAACCCCGTTGCCGAATTGAAACGAGTTGTAAGAGCAATATCAAGAGCCTTATTCGTTGCAACGCATCGAATAAGCCGTAATAATCGACGCATCCTTGTACAAAAGTTTCATGAGCGTTATATCGCCAGAAGGACCGTCGACGCAGCTCCAACTGATAGCGCGTTTTTATCTTTGCTTCCGTTCATGTGAAGAGTGACCGCAAAAAAGGTCGTTTTTCAGTCTATTCCTCGCCCTCGCTAGCTACTACCTGGGGAAAAAGTATAAAACCACCTTGGAGGTATCAAATTACTCTTCATTGAAAAATACAGCGAACGTCTCTCTTCGTTTTTTGAACGTTTTAAAAAATTAGACTAAAAAATTAAAAAATCTAAGATAGCGTTAGTTGTAAAATCATTTTTCGTTGTATTTTTTTCTGTAAAATAAATCTTACAAAAGTTGAATCACGTATAATTTTGATTGATAAGGCTTCGCATGGTTTGAAAATTTACCCCAAAGCTCTCCCATGGGGTGCAGTTATCCCCAGCAGAAGAGGAAAAATAAAAATATTTGTCTGAAATTTCGACAAATATGTTTAAATACTTGAAATCATAACGAACATAGAACAACATTATTATATCAATCTCCATGCGAAACCAACCCTCGAGAGATATCTCCTACGTAGGGTAAAATTACCCCCGATCAGAAGAGGACGGCGAAGAAGTTTTCACAAAAGTGATTTGGTAATTGGTGGTATTTTGGATTTTTTAATTATTCAGCGTCGTTTTTTAAAGTTTTCGAAAAAGGAAAATCAAGGCTCGCTCTTGTTTTTGATGACGACTCGCTTGATACCGGTAACGTATTTTGATATTTTCTCCTCGGGTCGCTAGCGAGGTCCGAAAAGTAGGCTGACTCTTTCGAGAAGATTTTCGCGTTAGCAGCGTTCAACGCACGTTCGATGCGAGGAGAATCCCATCCCCGACGAAATCAGGTGTCGTCGTTCTCCTCGGAATATTTATCGATGAGCAGATTCGCGTTGCTCGATACGCGTGTACTCGCGTCGGTTCGTCGTATCGGGTCGACCGGTAAACCCGCGTACTGACTTGAGCATTTTTGTGTGCACGCCCGCTTTGGACGCACGAACGTTCGTGCGCGCACAAATGCTCAAGTCAGTACGCGGCTTAAAATGAATGGCGATCCGAGTCGTATCGTCGCGTTCTCGAGAGTGAATTTCACGCGTACTACTCTAGCGACGAGGAGCGGCAGCGGCAGCGGCCGGGAAAGGGTCCGTGGCTGCTGGCTGTGCTGGCTGCTGCTGGCTTCAGCGGCGGCGCGCCGGTGTGTGTCCTAGGTCAAGATTGTCTACGCGGAGCGCGCGTGCAGTGTTTCTTTATAACCGTCCAGCGTCGAACCAACGTTCGTCGCGTATCCCTTCCACTCTTTCCTCGCTCGTCTTGCCATTCGACGCGCCTCCTTGCTATTTCGATTCCTCTCGATACCGGAATGCTCGTCGCTTTATCATTTCTATCGCTTCCGTTCAGACCAATCGGAATCAGTGTCGCGGCTCTTGCTACCGCGAGACCGTACCGCTCCTCCTCTTTCTTTGTGTCCAATATACCTGAACGCCACTCTCGTCGACCGCTACGAGATTTTTCTCACGGTCGCGTCTCGCCCGAACAAAAATCACGACACAAAACCGTCGAAAATTTCATCTTCGAATTGAACGGCATCCAGTACAACGTCGTATTTATCTCATTCCCGATCCCTTGGGAAATTCCCTCTCTACGGAACGAGTCAAAACTGGCGACAGGTAAAAAGTCAAGTTTGCGCGTGTGTGTGCGTGGATCGTGCGTTAATCGATATCACTGATGAGATAATCTAAGACGGAAAATTCACCACCGAAAGAGTTGACAATAATACAATTGGAAAATGACGTGCATCCAAAGTTGTTACCGGACGTAGATGTGAAAATTGTAATGCAGTCGTATGAGATGTTCATCTGTTCGTAAAAATGTTCTATTAGTTGTATGTACGTGCGTATTAGGCTGTTTCATTTTGCGGCGGTATTTTTTTGTTGGTCCTACCTGAAAATCTGATAATTAATTTTTTTTTTTTAATATATTGCCGCTGGAAAAAAAGATTTAAAGTAAATAATAGGCTTCGCTCTTTCAAAAATTCGGTTTCCCATACAAATAACACGGAACCAATTTTTTTTTTGCATGAACTCGATTTTTCGGTATTCAAAAAATGTTCGTGGAAAAAAGAGTATACATCTTTTTTAGGGGAATGAATTTGCTACCAAAAAGTTCCTCTCAGCAAACGCTGTCCGACCAACAGTTTTTGAGTTATAAATCTGGAAAGGTGAATTTGAATAACAATCGACAAACGATTTTCTTCGTATAGACGAAGTCGAAAATAGCGTCACCGTGCTATAAAATAGAACTAGAAATAGTTTCAAAAATTGAAATGTGAATTTTAGTTCATTGGTATTATCATTTCATAGCAATTATCGATTAAAATTTATCTCTACGTGCTAAAGACATGAAGCAATATAGTTTCTAGAATTAACAATTTAACAGATTTCTAGCGTACGTTGCAAATTTGTTGGCAATTATTATTGGCATTCACCTTTCCAGCTCTGCAACTCGCAAACTATTGATCGGGCAGCGCTTGCTCCGAGAATCTTTTTTGTAGCAAATTCAATGCCCTTCCAAAGCTGTATACTCATCTTTTCCACCCAAATTTTTTGAATACCGAAAAATCGAGTTGAAACCGAAAAAAAAAATTTCGTTGCGTTATTTAAACGGGAAATCTAATTCTTAAAAGAATGAAACTTCTGAATTTGATTTAAAAAATATCCGCGGGAATATATTTAAAAAAAAAAAAATTATCGTATTTTTATTGGCTAATATATTCTATATTTCATATGAAATTATATTCTATGTTTCATATGCAAATATTATTTGCAATCATGTTTTCAGAAAAATCTAACGTCTAACGCCTTGAATTGTGTTATTAACATGAACAAATAAAAAATTCGACTGTTTAAATTCCAATGAAAAAATTTTTTATTAGGCATAAAGGTTTTTTCTTAGTATTCTAGAAGGTGCAAAGCATCTTTTAAAAGAGATGGCACGAGAAGAACGGCTCGAGAAAAACGCGAAACGATCCGCGTCAAAATTGATCTCTCCGCGTAATACCCAACGGGAAAACAATTCGCGTCGAATGAATTATCGATAATTTAATCAAATGGAAATTCGCTCGCGCGAATCAAGCTTCGTCCCGCATATTTTCATTCGTTGAAACAATAAAACCTACCTGCTGCTTTCAAAATGTTGATAAAAGACCCGCTAATCGCCTTTCTCTTCAATTACCTACGTTCTAATATTACTAATCGATGACAAACGAAACGAAGCGAAAACGGATTAGCCTCAATT
The DNA here is from genome assembly GCA_963969455.1 of Arge pagana. Classification (NCBI taxonomy): domain Eukaryota; kingdom Metazoa; phylum Arthropoda; class Insecta; order Hymenoptera; family Argidae; genus Arge; species Arge pagana. The sequence continues at coordinate 25,331,609 of OZ018308.1, read as the reverse complement.
CGTGTTAGTAGGCTGCTGTAAGTGGACCAAAAATAATTAATAATAACGATGACGATAATGCTGCTGCAGAAATATTTCACACCTGAGGAGCTCTCGACGGCTGTAACGAATGATAGGATCGAAAAATGTCACCAAAAACGAGCTATTCGCGAATAAAAGCAACAAATAATGGTGTATATCGTTTTACCTAATTCATAATTAACGGGTGAAATTACTATATGAAGTTACAAATGAAGTAAAATATAATACTATAAATAATTAATTGTTGTCTAGTTTGCTTTTTTTCAAACATAACATCAATCACAAATGCCTTGAATTGACTAATATTTGAACCAGTATCCAGCACGATAAGTTCTTCTCATTACATACTTAAAATATCAACACAACAATTATTTACCAAAAAAAAACAAATATGGTGTTTTTATTTGTGACAGTTATCGGTTCGGGGATTTCATTTGTGTATAGTCGAAAATCGGTGCTATTTTCATATGCGCATGGCGAAGTAACCGCGATTCATTCCGCCATTGCGTTCGCCGCCATCTTGAATTGGAGTTGGATTTTTGTTTGGTTTTTCCGAAATAACTCGCTAATTTACAACTTAAGAGCGAAAATGATGGAATACAAAGTTGTTGGAAATCTAATTTCCCACAAGACTTATGAGGAATCGTGCAATGACACGTTACAATAATTGGATGATGTTAGCTGAATCGTCAAAATGATTTAGAAGTCATCTTAGTAAATTCATATATTTTTTCGCTCGCCGAATTCGAGGCGAAATACATGAAAAATTAGGACATGGGGTCGGATATTGTGGCAGGTTTTTTGAGATATTAATAGAGTCGCCCCTTATCGGATATATTTGTAATTATTACAAATAGAGTATATACAGTTATCGGATGCTGAACTAAAAAAAAAATGAGATTCCCTCTCATTGAATTTTGTTACCATCCGAAATTCAGAATTTTTTTAATTGATTTTTTTATTCCTCATCTCCGTCTTCGTTTGTTGGGTTATTTTAATACGAGTCCGTTGACACACCTTGTCGCCCCACTTACCGTAGTCTCCCCGACTCTTGAGTGTAACTTTTGAGAAGACATCCGAACCAGCGACTTTTGTTCCGTTTTTTTTCTGGTCGGTACTCTAGGATAATCTCGCGAGCGAGTTGATGTTGCTGTCGAAATGAAACGTTGGTATTGAGGTGCGTATGCATCTGCGAGGGGGATGGGATAAAAACAAAACAACCGCGAACCATCAGGAGTCTTTTGCGAGATTTATGCACACTTTATCATTCCTTCGCTTGAAGAAAATGAAGCGATTTTGATAATGAGTGGTGCCGTGCTGCCGATGACTAGTTTAAGCCAAAACATAAGGAAGCAACGTCGTTGGTGGAAAGCTAATTCGTATAAAAAGTTCACCGGTTGCTTAAAATCGCAAAAGATAAACGGGCAAGATACAAATTTTACATGAATGTCGTCGATTTTCATTTGTATAGCTCTTCATCAATTTTAATACATTTTCTTTCGACCGCTCCATGGGACAAGGTTTCCGAGCAAGTACCTACGGACAAACGAGACGGGATGCGCGCGACGTCATCCAAATGTGACGAGGGAACTTTGTGTTCCGCGAAAAACTGTTCGCGAACGGCATGCGAAGTGCACACGGACGGTTCGAGGAGTCCGCGCGACCGGTTCGGGGAGTCCGCGCGAACGGTTTGCGGAGTGCGCGCGGCCGGTTCGCGGAGTCCGCGCGGACGGTTCGGGGAGTCCGCGCGACCGGTTCGGAGAGTGCGCGCGGACGGTTCGGGGAGTGCGCGCGACCGGTTCGGAGAGTGCGCGCGAACGGTTCGGGGAGTCCGCGCGACCGGTTCGGAGAGTCCGCGCGACCGGTTCGGAGAGTGCGCGCGACCGGTTCGGAGAGTGCGCGCGGACGGTTCGGGGAGTGCGCGCGGACGGTTCGGGGAGTGCGCGCGGACGGTTCGGCTCGCCGATGTATATACGCGCCTTCAGCCAAAGATCGGTGCGGCTCGAACTGTTTTTTACGGAGCTGCTGTACAAATCAAATGATTCTCTCTACCTAGCGTAATCGGTTTGTTGCCCGTTCTCTTATTTATTCGAATCCCCGTGTAAAACTTTGAAGCGTGCGACTCGCGCTGTGGGTCCGGTTAGCCTTCATTTCCTGTCGATGACTATAGTTCGAAGTACTGAAACGGAAAAAAGAGGCAAAAAAAAAAATGAAGCTTCAGCCTTTACTGAGGCTAGACGGAGCCGAACTACGTGCAGCGGAAGTCGCCAGCGCGTGTTGAGAATTTGAATCTGAATTTAGTTGTTGTTCGTGTACGACTAGAAATATTTCGAAGCTTCACGCGAGTCTCGACGTTTATTACCTATCGTTCGCTACGTCCCATCTCGTCGTTGGTCATATTTCTGGAGTTGGAAAAAAACACACGCAGGAAAGTAACAATGCATCCGTATTTTATCTCGGTGATAAATCAACTGCAGTTGTCTGTTCCTTGGGAAAATTGTCGGCACGTTGAGTATGCTCGTATGTTTGTTATAAAATTTTACGGATGACGAAAACGTCGAGCGTTTAGGTCATTTTGAAAGTCGAGATTTTCGACTGCCTCTAGTCTGCTAAAAAACGTGATAATTTTGTCATTGTTGTGCACCAAAGTAGCGTATTGATATTCTTTGCGGATCAAAAATAACCGATTATTATTTTCTGATTAATTTTCTAACACAAGCATTTTTTCAATTAATCAAGCATCCTTGATCCCATTGGCATCGATATTCAGGGACGCTCCGTTCCTAAACAAAATTTTCGCATATCTCAACAAATTTAGAACAATGTTCAGTTCTATTTCAACTTGCGAACGTTCAATGTATTTTCTCTCAATTGTCTTATCGAATTTTATTATTCTATTTTCAACGTAAATCAGTAATTATAAGTTCCACCTTACGCGGGGGCAAGTTTTATCTCGTATTTAACGCGAATGAACTGTCATCAATTTTTTTTATTTCGTTCAACAAACGTCGACACGTGTCAATCAATAATATCAAAAGTATCAACGTTGATAGTTCAACAAACATCTAGTGCAATTTTTACGTTAGATTTGAGTAACTTCGATAGATAAATCCATTGCGGATTTTTCTACCAATGAGTGATGGTAATCTATTCATTTCCAACTATTGCAACAATACATCGTTTACTATTACAAATTTTGACGATAATGGATAACGCATCATTTTCCACTACTACGCGCGCAACTCGGCTCGTGAGTAACGCGAGAAAATCAATGTAATCCGTGAAGTAAACTTGACATGTTTATACCGCAGACTTGACATGTATCATTCTGCAGATTACAACTATACAAACTCGTCAGACTAATTCGACAGAGTTGATACTCTTATCAAACAGTAAAGTCGAGTAATTGGATATTTCCATTCATCGCGTTGCCATTTGCGGAGGTTGAGGCTTTGAACGTAAAATATGAAAATTATTTCGTACAAATTTGTTTCGAAAGATTAATTAGTATTCAGAAATTGTCCACGAAAAATTGAAGGTGCTTAGGAAGCTTAATTAAATACGAATCAAAAGTTACAATACACCTAGTCTTATGGCAAACATATTTGATACGAAAATGGCATATAATTTGTCTTAACAAATGAAAGCAAACTGTGCATCGAAAATTCGCCCTTGTTTAAAAAAAAAAATTAATTTTATTAGGAATCTGAATTAATGAAAAATAACAATTGTTAGAGTTACTTACGAACGATTAATATTTACCATTAATGATTTACTTTTTATAATTTTTAATCAACATATTTTTTCTCAATGAAAATTATTTTTTTTTTGTTTTTCTTTTTCTTTTTCTTTTTCTTTGAGATTGGACGAAATATCCAAAAGTTGATCCGCTCATCTAAAATTCTTTAATATCAAATAAACAATTTATGAGACGAAAAATCCGTCAATGATGAATTTATTATCACAATGATAAATATCTACATTTTTAGTCATTCGGTAGCAAACATTTCTGAATGGCAATACTTCAAATAGTTAGTGGGGGCTGGCCCACCTCAAGTCGTAGAGATGAACATTTGGCACGTGTATTTCACCACGCCGATGTAGCAACATTATAGACGTGGTTATTACTTAAAGTCGGATAACCCATAGTTTTTTTTTTTTAGTTAACCGAGACGCCTAATTCGATTTTCAAAATTCGCGCGATTGATTTCGTACGTGGGGTAGAATCGACGGGGACGATTTTCCGATTTGGTTGTTGCGGGGTGAAGAAATTCGTGAAAAAAAGGGCCGCTTTCTTGCGGCAGGCACCGAAATTATCTCGTCGTCCGAACATGGCTATCTGAATTTTATCTAGCGTAGAGTAGGTTAGGTTCGTAGCCGCGTGCACGCGTCAGATGAGTCGTCCTCCTCGACGTATATCTGGGCTAGTAGGGTCCTCGTCGCAGTGATACGCCGGAGGCGGAGACGAAGGACCGGCTCGTCGAGAATAAAATGAAAACGAAAGAAAATCCGGGGTTGAGAACCGCTGGAGCATTGAATCGTTGAACCACGGAGTGGCTCAGTGGCTCCAAGGCCGGCGGAAACTACGCGACAACGGGCGGGACGGCGGGGCACTTGGGTCCTTTTTGCGCCAACGGTTCAAGGCGAAACGCGGCATCGTCCCGCGTGGAACCGGGTCGCTCCTCGGAACTAGAAGGACGCGCGTACGAGAAGGACCACGGCTCGTGGGAGATAAAAATGCCGGCGAGTGCAACAAAACTTATTTTGCCTGGCTTCGACCGCGCGCGTACCTCTCTGCCCTCTCTCTCTCTCTCTCGCTCCTCTCACACACGCACTCTGCCGCCGCGCGGTAGTCGTGGTACCGCGCCGTCGAGGATTCCACGACGGCGGGGTTCACAGACCAGAGTACACCGATGGTAGCGCCGTCAGAGGTGTACTTCGGTTTCATCGAATCCTTCCACCAGCACCGACCACGTGTTTTCCCAAATACGATGTTTTCCATTGTTTCCCAATGATTGTAGGGGAAAACAACATCACTCTCGAATCAGGCAAAATTACGATACTGTCGCGTTTATTGCATCGCGCAAAGGATGGTTCCTTCGTATACAGTGAAAAAAATTCCGTCATTGTGTAAAATTGAACATTTTTGGGCAGAATATTTAATATTTTAGTGTGTTCATTAGTGTTGCTCGATCAGTCCGTTTTTCAATACCCAAAAATGTTATTTGATACTAAAGTAACGCGCAATCAATGTTAGAGTAGACTTTAAAAAGTGTTACTTTAGTGTAAAAGTGATACTAAAGTAACACTTTTTAAAGGCTACGCTAACGTTGATTGCGCGTTACTTTCAACACAGCGCTGTGTACTTTATCACTACACCAGGAGTGCGTCGAAATAACACAAATTTTGTGTTAACTTTTGTGCGTTTTGTAAACGCAAATTTTTGTGTTTAATTTGACGGAAATTTGCTTATTGTGTACACACGATAGATAGATAGATTATTTATCTCTTTTTGTTTTTCGGCTTTGCAAGCAGTTCCGATTTACCTTAGCACGTTGTACGTTTACGTTTACATTTGCCTTTTCCCATTTCCATATTCACATTTGATACAATATATATTTGTATAGCTACATCTTACATTCATGCGTCCGGTTTGTTCTACATCTACGTTTATATTCTTCTTCCCAACATTTTCTCTTATTTATTAGCTTTTCTCTTACACCTTGCATCTTACTTTCCTTTTTCTTCCACACCCCTGTCTATACCACTAATCTCACTCCTACCGATTTCTCCCATTTTTTCCTTCCTTGATCTCGTCATCTATCTCATTCACTCACTCGTATAGACGATTGTTGCACAATTCGTATAGTTCAATCGATATGTCCAAATATTTGCTCTGAAATGACAACAATTCCGGTCAGCTTTTGTTTTCTTGTATTCGTTGGGCTGGGCTCACTGGTAGTGTAAATTCAAAATGGCGACCAAATCGTGCAGTTGCGTACATTCGCCATTTTGAATTCGATGAAAAAAAATGGTTTTTGTTGAATACCTTGAAAAATTAAATGCTAGGTACATATTGACTGGGCTGGTAGTGAAAGTTTCTATGCAGAGTTAGTTTCCTCAAAGATCTAAGTGCTTTTGGTCTTCGAGTTACAGACGTGAATCTTGCTGTCGTAAAAAAAAAGCACCTCGATTTGCCGAGAATTTTCTGATGTTTTTGGGATAATTCGAAAGTTTTCAAACAATCGAATTCCGTTTTCTCCCATAGACTAGTCGACGTGCTTGCAATTCATCCGGAGAGTTGACTCGTTTGAAAATCTGCACGATACCGAATCGTTTGATGCACTTTATTACTCCCAGTTGTTAAACAACTGGTCATTCTTATCTTACGAATTGTATCCCATCAAAATGAATGATACGATCGTCGTCTTCTCTTTTGGATAATTTGCATGCTCGTATCGCTAGGAAGTCCCTAACATAAATAATTATTCAAAGTAATAATAATAATAATATTAATCATGATTATTCGTTTTTTCGCCTTTTCGCAGAACTAAAATCTGAACTCGTGAAGTTTGAAAAATCAATGTCTCATTAAATTGGTAGTCAGTATGCGCGCTATGTTTATTTGTCCCCAACCATTTATTCACAATGGGAACGCCGATGCAATATTGAAAAAATGTCATTTCGAATCTGGTCATCAGCTCCGTAATATTCACGAATCGTAAGTTACATAGCGAACATGAGAATTTCGAGGCGTAACATTTGAGAATCTTATCTCGCAACGTGGTAATATTATCGTCGTCTGTACGTAAAAGTTTTCGAATTTCGTATCCGTCGTTGCATTCCATATTTCTGCCATCTATGTTACGTTTTTTACTCCACCGCGTTAGAGGATCAAGCAACGGCGACAGTCGCAAAATGAGGGGTCAATTACAATATGTATCGCGAAGAAGTTATGATAAGAAAAAATGTTTTTAAAATTAGGAGATTGAAGAGCGTCTGCTTTACAAGGAAATTTAAACAATAAAAACGCTCGTAGAATATTAAACGCAACGGGAGGTAAACGCCTCGTCGTGAAGCTAAACACTTTCTGTTTAAGTTGTTTTGCGGAGTTGATCATACCGCTCTAACTGCTCATCTGAAATCAGTCGAACGAGTTTTTTTCTTTAATTAATTAACATCGCGAGACTCTGATGAACGGACATTTTTGTATGACTACGACTATTCGAAAAAACCATCGACACTTGAGTCGAAAAATGAATACGAAGAGGTATTTTTTTATTTATTAAGATAACCTGCGATACACGAATTTCCTATAGATTTGAAGACATTTCGACGAATAGTTTTAGGCTACACCAGTTTGGAAAATATAATTTTCAGATAAATCATATTTTTAAATCAAAATTTTGAACAGAGTAAAATATTTCTGAACTAACCTTTGATCGTTGATTTTTGTACCATAGGCATTCTTTGCCCACAAAACCATCTTCGTGTTTCTAAACGGTAATCTTTATTTTTCAAACAATTTCGGAAGTTTGGTCCGCTGATTTGGTTCGACCGGTGTCGAGTATGGGCGCTTTTTCCTCGTCGAAAAACTACGAAAATGACGCCCACCGATCGAACAGTATAATAACACGGGTCTGCGAAAACATTTTTTTATTAAGATGTGTTTACTGAAGTTTTCGCCTTTGTAATAGTGATTCAGACCGTAATCTAAAACTATAGTTCCACGGTACATATATGTACGGAAGTAATGCCCCACGTCACGTCTGTGATTATTAAAATCGAATCGTACACGTTGAGTTTTTTTTAAAAATCATTCTATCAAAATAAAAGTAAAATAACATGTTTGCGTCGGCATAAATAAATACAACGTATCTTTGGCAAAAGAAAATGTCTGTGGTGCATTCTTTTTCGACTTATATTAAAGAGAGATGGATATATCCTACTTGTTACCCGGAGATACCACACATTAACCCTCGCGCAATTAACTTGAAAGTAATGGTTAAATTTATAAAATATTAAAAATGAAAATGATGATTTTAATATTATTCTCATACGTAATCGATACGGACGCGTAAAAGTGAAAAAAATGGTCACGTATATGTTAAAATGAAGCTCATATTTGGAACGTGGAAGCCGCATTCTGTGTTCTACGTGAGACTACTAAAAAAAAAAATTGCATCGCAGATCCGAGAAATTGACGAACGAACTTTCTGCATGACAAACCAAATTTGGTCTCACAGAAGATTTCTCACAGAAGAAGCGTAATTGGGGGTACAGATCTGTCGAAAGTTCGACGTTGATGCAACGATGGCACACCTTGGAAACAGCAGAAACAAGTTACCATTCTCATCCGATGTTGTTATTGTTTTTGGGAATTTTTCCCCACTGAGTAATGAAAAATGGTCGGTGTATCCAAGTGGAGTATCCGTGGTGGAAATTGGGTTGGCAAGCTCGTTACACCGTCCAGTGTACCTCGGGAACGGCGAAACAAAAGAAAACCGGCGCTGAAAACGATCGCGATATACGGAGCATCAACCGCGAGGTCCAATGCCAACGACACGTAGAAGTTCGGTGGACCTGCGCAACCTTCGATCCAACCCGTGGATATTTCGCAACGTGGCGAGCCACCGTCTGGCGTCTAGCGTGGGCATGCCCGATGAACGCCGCCCGTCTGGCCACCCATACAGGACCAACAAGATTCTGGAAGGCTAAACGCCTACAACGACGAGCTATACGAACCGTCGTCCTACTTTTCTTGCATCGATTACTCATAATCGATCGCACCTCGTTTCTTCTCTTTTCACAACTTTCCCAAAGTTCGGCGAAAGATGCTGCTCCAAAAGACGCGGGAGCCAGTTCTGGAAACTACTCGAAGCATTTCGGGGTTGACAAACCGAGCACCATGTTCGCCTCGACTGCGAAACGCTGTCAAGTATCCACTGGGACCATTGGCGCAGCATGCTCCGGTCGCTCCTTATCGCCCATCCTCTGCAACGTCAGCTGTTTCCTCTGATCCCACCGCCGTTTACGTAACGAACACCGCTGAAATTGGTAGAAGAAGTACGTAAAACGTTCGAATAAGCAGCAAGTCCTATCGGAAACGACGATCTACGACGAACCTGTTGAGGCTATACACTCCGTGGCCTTCGCATATCGTATATAACAAATAACATTAAAACGCGGAAAAATCTACAAACACTCGTCATTTATACTCCCGAGAATCGAGCATATCTCGCCGTTTTTTTATTTTCAGTTCGCTGGAATTCTTTATTCTGGAGGAGTTGAAAAATTCGGTGCGTTTGTTTCTTAGAGTCCAGGAACTCGACGTTGCTTAAGGTAATTTTCATTTTCATCGCCGGAGCTCAGCAATCAGGCTATGCAATTTTTTTATCACGCAGAGTGGTATTTCCGTAGCTGGCAGCCTGAAAAGTGTCCGAAGACGAGGTCGTAGGGGAGTTTGTGTTCCCGAGTAGAGAGAGTTATGGTCGGTGGTTGTAGTGGGTACTGTGAGAAAAGTAGCCACGTAGAGGGAACGCGAATCAACCGTGTAGCAAGTTAACCGGGCGGTGATTCACTGTTAAGTCAATATCAGGCGGGGATAGACGGGGCGGTAATGTTTTAAGGGCTGTTTCGTATTTGATCGATATCCCGTCGCAGTCCTCCGCGAGGCAGGCGCGCACGCATAATACCGCGCGACTCCACGCAACGATTGAAATCCACCAATCGCAGCCACGCATCTCTGGCCGAACTCGACTCCCCTAGTCATTTTCTAACAGCAGGAACGACTCCTCTCGTTTCCCCACAAATGTATCCCCCTACCTCTCTACCCAGAAGCTAGGAATCGATCGAAAAATGCTCGCCCTTGTTTGAAAAATTGTTCGCAATTGTTTAAAATTTTTTCGCAATTGTTTAAAAATTGTTCGCAATTGTTTAAAAATTGTTCGCAATTGTTTAAAAATTGTTCGCAATTGTTTAAAAATTGTTCGCAATTGTTTAAAAATTGTTCGCAATTGTTTAAAAAATGTTCGCAATTGTTTAAAAATTGTTCGCAATTGTTTAAAAATTGTTCGCAATTGTTTAAAAATTGTTCGCAATTGTTTAAAAAATGTTCGCAATTGTTTAAAAAATGTTCGCAATTGTTTAAAAATTGTTCGCAATTGTTTAAAAATTGTTCGCAATTGTTTAAAAATTGTTCGCAATTGTTTAAAAAATGTTCGCAATTGTTTAAAAAATGTTCGCAATTGTTGAAAAATTGTTCGCAATTGTTTAAAAAATGTCTCGCGATCGTTTGAAGAATTGCTGGCAATAAAATCTCTTGAGGCTGGCGACCAAGTTCGCGAGAGACTCTTGCTCCGCGATATCGCTATCGCCTCGCGTTGCGGCGTCCTAAGACACAGCAACGCGTATCGCTGCTACTCGAATCACACTTCTCGATGTGAGAACGTAGACCTATAAAATTCGCGTTTCCACGAGCGAGAGTGAGAACGGTATACGAAGCCGACAGGGCGTTGGGGGGACCTTGTTCCTTTCTGCGAAAGCTGTGTGTGCAATGTACCCGAGCCTAGCTTGAGAGATCCATAAATAACCGACGACGGTCAGAAGCGGTCGTGGGGTACGCGACTGTACGCGATGTGCCTACAGCAGCAGAGGCAACGAGAGAACTCTCGTATAAAGAGAGAAAGAGGGACCCTGACACGCGCGGTCATGCTAGTTATAGTCGAGGTGAAGAAAAATTCCAGAATCTTAGAGCAGTGTCGCGGGGTGTGTAGGTACGGATGCGAGATTCCATGCAACGCGCAACGAGACTCCTCTTTGTCTCTCGGTCTCCACATTCACGCGCATCTCTCTCGATCGTCGTGCGACGTGAAACGATGAAATTCGGCGCTGCGACGACGGATGCTTCTCAATTAGAAGCATTCTTGCAACCAGTAAGCAGATGGCGCTGGTGTTAATGAACCTCTGCTGGCTCAGCGGCTACAGCAATGACGCATGGAGAACTCACTGCATTCTCGTTTACACGCTTCAGACTTTACAGAGACAGGTTTATCGCAACGTTTCGAAGATCGTTGCCATCGCGTTTTTCCTCAAACTCTCCTCTTCTTCTCAAAATCTAAACTCATTATCGGATACGCCGGTAATTCTCTCTTCCTTGCTGGCTGTACTAACACGAGTATTTCGCTGACAGTCAACCGCCACCCACACTGGCGCGCTCTACCGGCAGCGTGATCTCGTGGTCGCTGCCATTGTATCCGGATGGATAGAGAGAGCGAGAAGAGCGAGAGAGAGAGAGGAATCTTCTCGGGTTAGACCACGCACTGTTTCGGCATGTACAAATCCGGTTTGTAATTGACTCGAGAATCGTTGCGCGTTGCGGCATGTGTTCGTTCGCTTTAAAAAAATATTTGATAAATATATCACCAGAAAAACTCATTCGCATTTCTGCGGTTACGTTTACCGCAACGATTACATTGGGTACCGTGCTAGATTCGAGTGCAAATCGCTTTGGATTCTTTACAAAGAAACTTCGCTGTAAAATTTGTACCAGACGTACCTACAGACTGGAAAAAAAGTTCTGTTGATCGATTCGTTTCTTATGAAATCTTATTTGCTACCCACAAATTTTTACATGGCAGAGTATCCTTCCTGGAATAATAAGTGCTGCTCGGACTTGCAACCGTGTTCACCTCCGTTATCCGCGATATGCTGAATAGTAACGTAAGTTACGCCAATTTCCGTGAGGTTGCATTTGGAAAAACGAATATTATTTTTACTCCTCACTTGAAAAGTTCGTTTACTCCCGTTATAATGATTCAGCCGGTTGGATTCACGTTCGAATGAATTTTCCCGGAAAGTAAATGAATCACTTTTGGGGATGAGTCCCGATGCCGAGACGTTACGTTATACGAGATGGTGCACGACGAATGTAATTTTTTTGTTCGCTCCAAAGAAACTGGACAAAATTCATTTTCAAAAGACAGCGATACGACTGTTATTGGTCCGTGCCATACCTACATTTTATGTATTTTTTTTACCGCGTTATCCCTTCGAGGGACGCGACACGCGTGAAACGAATCGATATGATCTCTTTTACCGGTTGGTCTCGTTCGACAGCTGTGGGGGCACACAGCTGATGCCTTGCCGTTGAGTCACGCGTAATGTTTTATCCTATCTAGCAGCCCCCCCACCCGTATTTCTCTCTCTGTCTATCTCTCTAGTTGTCGACTAGTCGTTGAAAATTCTACGAGGGCGTGGGGAGAGCTAAACGGCGGGGGCAACTAGAAGAGACGGTAACGTTGCAGGAATGGACTAACTAACAGCATATATACGTACCATGCGACTGTGGACTCGTATCCACCTGGTCAGTTCGTATATACGTACCGTTTATACGTAAGACCGATGTTTCATGTTACTTTATTATTACAATTTCCAACGATAACGCCGCTGTCGAGTGATTAGTACGCAACGTTGCGGCGATGTATTCGAGTCGTTGCTGGAAATGAAATGTAAGTGTCGTTACATCGTTCCTGCAGCGTATTATGGACTATGAAAAGTTACGCCCGTAGTCGAGTGGTTCGAATAAAATTGATGTCATTTTTTTCTCCTAATACTCGTGGTAGGTATAAATGTTTTATGTCGTTGTAAGCAAGTAAATGTTATGTCCAAAGTTTCGGACATTGCTCGTCGAAATTCGGGGTGTATGCCTTAACTTAATTTAAGACTGACGCGACGTACGGTGCCCTATTAAGGCCCTATTAGTCTACTTCAGACGGTTATTTTTACGAATTTGTTTCAACGTTGTTATGATAGATGATGATATAAAAGCTGTTGGGCTAGATAAATACACTCTGATAATATATTAATCTGTTTCCCATCCGTTGAACTCGATTTTTATTTACGAACAAGGTAACTCTTCAAAAAGGACACGCCTGACTTGCGTTGTCGATTTCTCTGGAACAAATCATCCGAAACGCAAAAATCAAATATCATTAGATGAAGTATAACTGTGGCTCCCGCCCGAACTAGAATTACTCATTTTTACGCATAATTAACAAAATAGCTGACCGTTTTCGACACAAAAGAAGAAAAGCGATTTTCTCAATGATTTTTGCAATAAAAAATATAGTAAAAATTAACATTTTTATATGATCGGGTCGAACTCACAGTTATACTTCACCCAACAATATTTAATTATCATGGGTCGGATAATTTGTGGCAGAGAAATCGACAACGTAAGTTGCTTGTATACTTTTTGGAGAGTTACCTTTTTTTGTAAATAAATATTGCATGAAACAAATCACCAATTTCTCACAATATATTTTAAGAGCGTACCTATGAAGCCCAACAACTTGTATATTAATATCTATCCTAACCACGTGGGAAAAAAATCGTCAAAATAGCCGTTTTTATTGGAGCGTCTGAAATAGACTAATGCCGTGAATCATACGTAAACAGCGCGCATTGAAATCATAAACTTGTGTCTCTTCTGACTTTACTGGAGGAAAATTCGTTTGTTTAGTAGACGGAAATTTGGATTTTTGAAAACAACCCTTCGGGCATATTTATTACGGGGTGGTCTGTTATTACGACTTGTTGTCTTTTTGTCGTCTGTGGTTTGAATAATTGATCATTATCGACAGCGCAAAATTGAACGACATGAATCGGCTCGGAATCGAAATGGAAGCAGCTCGAGCTCGAGTTGTAGATTCTTTTATTATACTTAGAATTTCGTATGAGCGCGATGGATTTTGGGGATAAATGGTTTTTGGATTTGGCGGGAAATAATTGGAGATGCTTCGCTCGTCTCCGAATAGATCGGAGTAGAAAGGAGTATTGTGCGTTGCAACTCGCTCGGAGACAACGTCATCGTTGCGACGACGAACGTACCGCCGCATATCTGAAATAACCGCGTACGAAAGTGCAATGGCTTCGCCGCGCGTGTTCCCGCCGAGCAAAACTCGACCTACGCGACGCGACGCGCACCAGCTATAAACCGACCCGGGGTAGGTGCCTCTTACTCTCTACCTCGGATGCGTTCGTACTGCGAGTAGAGTAGTCGATCCGCGCGCTGCAGCCTCGAAGTCGGGGATCGTCCGCGCGGAGGGCGGCAACGCACTACTATATTAAGATTGAACTCGACTGACACCGTCGCCGACTAACCGCATCACTCGCGCGAGTACGACGCCACAAAATTCTACTTCGGGGACACGCTGTAAACTTATCGCATGCAGGTGAGACGGTTCTGGTTCACCGTTAACGTTTACCACATCCCCGCGCGAAAATCGCAGCGCAACTGATTTGTTGAAATGAAATTTACACGCCTCTTACGGTGTTTGCTTTACGTTTCACGTTACTTAGAATAAGTCCGGGGTAGTTGGCCATAGTTTTTCTGCACCCTATTAAAAAAAAACTTTACACGTTATTACAGTGATATTTATTTGTAATTAAACTTTGAACAATCCACTTTGGGATAATAGAAACAAAAATAAAAAATTCTGATGAGATCACTCGAAAAAAAAAAACTCCTTTCAAATTTACGATTGGCCATCTCTCCCAAGGTGTCCGGGTGTGATGACGATAACATTAAAGGTAAGATGGCCATACCTTAATTCTAAGTTTAACAAGGTTTTTGGTTTTATTTTCCATCTTTAACAACCTTTTTCTACTCCACTCTTGTTCAATTAAACTTTGAATAATCAACTTTAGAATAATTAGTACGAAAATAACAAATTCGAATGAGATCACTTCGAAAAAAAATCTTTCTTTTCCTTAATTCTAATTTCATCATAGTTTGGGGTCTTATTTTTTATTTTTCAACAGCCTTTTCTTCTCTGCATCACATTTAGAGTACGTGTCGTCAAATTATTTGAATAAGATATAATATCTGCATCATTGGTAGAAGATGGCCATATGGCCATCACATACCAACTACCGCTGGCCATCTCTCCTTTTTTACGGAAGAGATGACCACACCTAAAAAAAAAAAAGTCGCAACACGACATGAGTAATTCTAAGGTTCGGACAAAATATTACTCGCATACTTTGCAACTAGACCAAAAACAACCATTATTTTACGAAACTAATATCACAACAACGTAAAACATAAGCCCTCTGGAAAATATTCACACTATACCAAACAAATACAATAATTTTACTTACTTTTTGATCTTTTTTCGCCAATAAGTTGCACGTACACTCGCTCCCGCGCACGATGCGAAGCGAACTAAACTGTAATAAGTGCCACCTAATCAACAGTTTCACGAATTATTTCGATGGGCCATCTCTCCCTTATGGCCATCTACCCCGGACTTACCCTACTTAATATTCCGGATATTCGCAGGGTACTGATTTGACGGAGGTTGCGGGTATTTGGGAAGTTTCTTTAAATGTAAATCGACATTTACGATGCGCGTGGTCACGCGAAGAACGCATCAATTTTAGATACGAAAATGGTTAGCATACGGAATTCTACTATGTTGGATATCAAAATTCCGCGATTATTTAATGAAATATAATTAATCTCCGAATTTCATATCTGCTTTCTCTACAATGATTTAATAACATCAAATAAACAATTCACAAGACGAAAAATCCGTCAACAATGAATTGGGGTTGGGGGAAAAACGGGGTACCTAAGGAAATACTAAGGTTTTGTGGACTTACATATGCTCAATCTTCCTCTTTTAAATTATAATCAACGTAAATTGGACAAATTTTCAATTGCCGGTGAAACTATTTTTTTCCCTTTCCTCTGGCACAATGGGTACCCCAATTTTTTTTTCTATAGAAAAATGAAATAAATTTGATGAAAGTCTTGATAATGCAAATTGATGCCATTTTTTGCCATTTACGAAGTTTTTCGAAAAAAAATATTTCTTTGCAAAATGTGCGGGGTACCCCGTTTTGACCCCTTCCCCTGCATTATCATAATAGTAAATATCGTTAGTTTTATTAATTTGGTTTAATCATTTAATACTTTTGGCATTCCATTCAAAAGTCCATCCGAATCGACGTATTTGAAAAGCTGAACTTCGGTCCCAGTGCATTTCTAAGCGGCGAGAATCGTGCATCCAGCAGCGTGACATCACGCTAGAGAGATGTCCGTCCGTGCGCCTGCATCCGAGCAACTTTCCCATCGTTACAACGAATTAAACACGTAATAACGCGACGACTAATCGTCCGATTGAATTCGTTGGAACCGGTTTATGGAAATGACGATGCCATCGGGAATAGTATTTTCTTGAGCGCACGCGAGAATCTGTATCCATCCGCGTGCCTGCTTACCGATGATACGCAGTGCTGATTCTTGCTCGCCTTTCCGTGATCTTGTCGGACGATCGTTTAGTCGTCGTCGTCGTCATCATCGTCATCGGCGTCGTTTGGCGATGTTACGGGCACTTTGCCATCGACCATGATACGAACGCGCGTATCTTCGAGTTGTTTGAATTGCTCGGAGGTGACCGGCGGTCAATGACAGCTGCGGGTCGGTCAATTGTACTCGCGGTGGGTGCTTCCTTGACAAACGTCAGAGTCCGTCGTCATTAAATTCTGGATGACGAGTGTAATTTTTCCACGAATAAATCCACCAGTTGGATACTCAACGAATGCGGAAAACCCTCCAAATGGCGAGACGTTCGACTCTGCTGCAAGTGATAAGAGTGGTGTTCAATTTTGCATGCATTGTGAACAACTCGACAACTTTGGATGACCCTGTGAAGAGAGAAACGTCGTATCTTGCAAGATTATGGAGTTTTTCGAGACGTCGTCATTTTAAAAGTCTAGTTACCTAGATTTGGGTGTTTTTTAATCATTTTGGAATTCGACAAAACTGGATACGTTTCGAAAATCATTCTTTTCTCAACGGCGAAGCCTGACCATTTTTATTCTTTGTTACATGCTCGCTCCAAAACTAAATTCTTCCTGAATCCAAATCAACCAAATCAATTGTTGGAAAATTGCCTCGATGCTGATAAGATCCAGTTCAATTCCAACTGTTCGGCGTGCGGGACCATTATTCGATATGAAACATTTGTATCGGTTTCGTAAAGCGATAGCTATATATACTAAGCACCCGCAGTGAGGTTTTTGCGAAGATTTACTGCAACGTACGAGAGTGATCAAATTCCTACAGTAACGATCATTCGAAACGGAGTCTTCCATAAGCGCTCTTTAATTTGTGTAATGTAAAAATAAATGACGAATGAATTTGAATAAAACATTTTTTTAAGAATAGATGAATAATTTATGCGAATGCACCACAATTTTCAACTCGCAACATTTCGCAACTGAGATTTTGTAATATTACTTATTAATTACTGTTCGTTCCGTGACAGACGTCTGGCGCGAGGTGTTTTTTTTTTTTTTAGTTTCATGTCGTTTTCGGATTTCATTATTGCAGCTCCGTCAATCGTTGACCGCCCTTTGCTATAACGTTTTGCGTTGGGATAGGAAGCGTCCCCAATGTCTTCAGAGCCGTTCGTTTATGGTGCCCTGGACCTCGTAAAATATATATCCGTATGCGGAAATCGCGAAAAAAACATACTTTCTATCCAAGTACCGCGGCGCCAATTTGTTGATTCGACTAAATCGCTGTTAGAACAAAGCTTATTTTCTTATTTTGCGAATTTTCAACGATAACAAATTGGGAAAACCGTTTGCTTCTCTACTCCTGCACCGTGGAAACATTCGAAAATCGTGTCTCAGAAATTACGCGCTAGGTACGTGAAAATGCTCGTCTCCTGTGACCTGTGAGTGACGCGGGAACGTGGATTATTACTCTGATTCGTTAGGAATTTATTTGCGAACTCGACACACTTCGCTGCAAACTCCTGGATAGTTTCGTTAGACTGCCCACGAAATTAATACTCGCAGGGCACAATGCTCGATCGAGGTTGATTCGAAGCCACATTTTTTACCACACCCGCGAGCTTCGTATTTCCGACCATCAGATTTTTACGCGCACCCCCTAATTACTCCTCGACGTGGTCGTACAATCTATAGGCATGCACGTATACAATTCATATGTGTAGCGAGAGAGTCGCGTTGCGCGCGAGCTGCAACGCATCGCGGAGGTGTTGGCCTTCAACTTGACGCAGTAGTATCACTGACCTGCCTGAGAACGGACGAAGCGATCGCTCGCTGCGGCTGCCGCATGCTTCGCTAGCGGCCATAGCGAGCGGTTGTAACGAGTGGTCACCACGTTCTCTGGGATGTCGACGAACGGGAGAGAAGGAAAGAGCGAGAATGGAAGAAAGGGAGAGATACGCGCGATCGACGAGCGAACGAGCGAGCGCGAGAGAGCGAGCGAGCGAGAGAGAAAGAGAGAAAGAGAGAAGCGTCTCGTGAGACGGTCCTAAACAAATTTTCTCGGTTTTCCGGTTTCCCATGACAGTAGGAGGCAGTTTTCCGAACCTGGTCAAACTAGTCGAGGCCTGCCGTGGGGAATTCATGCGAACGGCCCAACGGTTTCTTCCGTTTCGGGTAAAATTTTTCAGCTTTTACAGCACCGACAGCAGCTGCTCTCTCGGATTCGTCACGAGAGTTTTCATTTTCCAAAAGTTAATTGCTTCTTTCGTATTCGGTCGAACCGTACGATTCTCTTTGCTTCCGTTGGTAGCTGTTTCGGTTCGAATTTCATTGCCAGAGCTTCGGTACGCGTCGTGCGAGTATCGGCGCGTTTATACGGAGAAGGCAGACGCGTACAGTTTCATCGGTTCTATTCCTGCGCAACGAGATAAGAAAGTCTCGACGACCTTGAGACTCCGCGCCATCGATTCGCGAACTACAAAGAGTAGTAGTAGTAGTAGTAGTAGTCGGACTCGTTTGATAACGAATGAAAGTGAGACGATCTGCTTGCCTTTTTTTTTTTTTTTTAATAATTTTTATTGTTTCTCTACGTGTACATTTTTCTTAAGTCTAAGGCAACAATAAAAATATTAAACTAAGCCTATCAATATTGATTTTTAGGTACCTGAATGACTAGTGTCTAGTGCTCGCAGGCAATCAGTTTTGTGTTCATCGGGGATGTTTTGTGTCGAGTTGTTAGAGTCTGTGTATTTGCTTGTGAATTGCGTTGGAATTGAGGAACGATCTGCTTAACTCCGACGACTTTTCTGGCATCAACCAGAGTAGGACGAAGGAAATGTGCGCCATTTTTTTTTTAATTTTTTTTCTCTTCTCCCGATGGACGTTCCGACTACCGTGCGCCGCGCGTGGTCACGCTTTTTCCTCTTTCCCGTCTCGAGCATCTACCTTGGCTCCAGCCCCCGTCGTCGTCGTTGTCGTGGATAAGGCAGAGATCTTTGCGGGCAGGTGAAACGTTGCTCGCACAGCGATAGAAATTCAGCCGGCACGGCGCGAGCCGCCGGGAGGGGCGGCGAGGCGTGGGTCGCGCGCGGTTGAAGGGCCGTAGCCAAGGTGAGACGCGACCGACCTGACCATGGAGACCCGAACGTGAAGTCCTCCGACAATCCTGCCGCTGCTACGCGCTCTGTTACCCGTTGCGTCCGGGCGATATTTATCCCCCGAAAACGAGCACCCGATGTCTCGTGCTCCGCTTCTTACCCCGTACGATCGTTGATCGTTATTACGTTTTCTACGGCACGGACGAAGCACCAGTGTTGCTGCCCCGCAACTTTGCAACTTTTTGCTATCGCAACCGCACACAACGAAGATCTGTTCGACTTCGACGAATTTCGATACTACGGTCGATCCTGCGAATTATCGAAAGTCGTTTACCTCAACGACGATGTCTGATACGTGAATATCACGGAACGACGATGTTCATTCGATCGACTCTCCATCGAAAGAATCGTTCGATCTAACGCAACGATGAGTTGAAACTTTCAGCCTTTAACCGATGGAAATATTCAGCGGCGTAGCGAGGGTTCCTAGCACCCCTCTCCCCGCACCCAAATAACATATCACACGTAACGAAACGTACCCAAATACGAAGCACGCGTACGAAAAAGTATATATTCACGTTTGCGGACATATCTTTGAAGAAAAGTACCCTGGATAAGTACCCTGAACTGGAAAAGTACCCTGAACGAGCAAAAATCCTGATATACAATTATACTTCTAGGACAACAAGCGTTTCTTTAAAGTTGACTTTTAGAAAAAAATATTTCAAAAACAAAAAAATTAGCAACTCATACTCTTGGCACTTTTCTTGAAAAATGTCGTCTACATTTCGAATCGCATTAAATTGAATTAACCATCTCGCGTACAAATGAATGAGATGTGAGATCTTTTTTTTATTGTACGAATTACTACCAAGTCATTTAGTTTGCAAAGCCTACGCTTGCACTCCTTGATCGTGTAGCATGGACTATTTATCTGCAGTAGTACGGATGGCGTTAACTTTAGATACATAGACCGTGCGCGGCTACTCGAGTTGAGCTTTTCGAGGGAAACGCTTTGTATTTTATACTAATATTAGATTCAGCTGGGTTTTGACCTTTCTCGCCCTTAGATCAGCGATCCGTGTCATCAAATCGTGAAAATCGAATGACCCGGAAACTTCCTTACCCTAGCCAGCTCATCTCGCAGAATCGAGGATGGCGAGTGATTATGTTGATTCATTTTAATTCGCTAAAGCTACGCGATAGAAACGGTCGGAGTTCTGCGTGTGTAACTGCGATGCAACTTTTATTACGGAATACGAGTTCTAAATTATTTTCTCCTGCATTATTAAAAACAGCTCCCGTAGGGCAAGTGATTTAAAAACGGGGCCTATCGATATACATGGTCGATATTCGCAACTATACAATTCCATTCGGATCGACCATACGGTCACATCTTTGGGGTAGGTAATTCCCAGGAAAACTCCTATTGAGCTTCCGTTCCGAACTTTTCCCGTGTAATCGGTGCTCGATGCGCTTCTCCAACCTTTGCGTCCGTACCCCTGGCCCTGCCCTTGCTACGGCTTTGCAGACGTCGAATCCTTCAAGAATCCTGCAGAACATTGACTCTTTTCTGTGACCGAACAACGTTGAACGGTCAAATTCTTTGTACGGAAAATCCTATGTACTTTCTAAAACTCGGAGTATCCAGCAGTTATTCTTAACGGAGATTAACCAGATTTATGGTTCTTCCGGGTCTGCAACTTTTGGGTCCTCTTGACCATTTTCAACGGAATTGTACCTACAAATATTGTGGAAGATTTTTACCTGACATATATATTGTGTTTCTTGTTTCATTGTCGTTTATTCTCGTTGGACACCATCATTAATTTTTTAATTAAAGGGCAGAAGTTTCCTCAAAAGCGTTTCCAAAAAAGACCTTTTTTTACAATTTTATTCAGGATGGAAGAAAAGGCAATAGAATAATAACATTCGAGAAAGTTATTAAGCGTATATTAAAGTATTGAACAAAAGTTGCTCAGCAATAAATATTTACAAACGGCAATACCAGAGCCCTTCTCGCGAGGGTTGTCGAATCCCTAGTGCTAAGTGTAACTAGTGCAATTTCGAATCTGAAAAAACCAACAAAAAAAATGAAGACGCGCAATTTTCGAATCATTTGTTAATACGTACTGTTTAAACGAATAAATAGAAAATCTCCTACGTATTTCCCTTCAAAATGGTATTCCAAAGATACTGAGAACAATTCGAATAAAGAAAATGAAAATCGTTGGGGTTATGCCGATGCCGCGTGTCGTTTCAAAAAATCGTGTTACCAGAAAAACATGTGAAAAAAATTCGAAATGCGTTATTAAGACGAAGAAACGATCAATTTTAATGGAAAAAACAATTCTTTGGGACGTACAGTTTTTTCCGCATTCATATTCTAGAAGGTTGAAAAAGTTTTAAACCAATTGAAAAAAAAGCAACGATATTCTGGAAAGCTTACAGTTGTGTCAACACCTTGACGACGAGCTAGTTCTTATATATTCGTGCGAATCCATGGTTTCTATCTGGACGATGAACCGCCGATTTTCCGTCTGGTACATCGTTCGGTTTTCATTCCCCTCAGAGAGAATGCCAACGCGTAGAGTTGATATTTGTGGAAGCAAAGTCTTCACCCGGTCGTTTCTCGCGTCGTGCATCTTTTTCCGTATAACTCGCGGTTTGAGGTAGCCGAGAAATGTGAAAGTAAGGGTGTAGGAAGAGGGGTTGTTAATCGTGGCGGACCGCCGAGAGCAGGTAGGCGGTTCGGCAGGTAGTTTCGGGTAGGCAGACGACTCTTCGTGAATGAGAGCGATGGTGTGTCGGGTCGAGGACGGAGTACAGCCGATCTAGCTGTAAGAAATGAAGGCGTGTAAAGAAGATACGATGCGGGGGCCTCAACGCGTACATATTTATAATTCTATTTATCATCGTTGAACTCTTCTGTTCTTTGTACGCGTGTGATTCGCGCCACGTGAGTTTTTCAGTTTGTTGTTTTTTGCGCGTCTCGATTCGTACCATTTCAGATCTCTGTGCTCTCTCCGCTCCGAGTCGATGGCTCGCGGATTGTCGCGGACGTAACAATGATAAATAAAATTATTCCAATAAAAACGATATTAACGATGACGATGAGCGTGATAGTGGTGATAAAATCGCGTGCGAAATACAGTATCCGACGTGGTGGGCAAGGTGAGCGAGCGCGAACGAGAGGGAAAGAGAAGAGGCAGGAGAGGAAAAGAAACGGAGAAAAGTACGAGAAGGTTCACCAGCATTGCCCGTTCAAGGCCAGAAGTAGTCTGCGAGCCGAGAAACGGATCGAGACCTGCTCTCTCTCCCCCCCTTCTTGTTGTTCTTCTTCTTCTCGCAAGACACGCCGCTGGTGCTCCCCACAGAGAGAGAAAACGTGTTCCTCCGAAACAGCCACGCGCATCAAGGTTTGGCCGCGTTTTTTCTCCACGCTCCGGTGTATAGCCGCGAACCGGTGGTAGTTCGAAAAATTCCGCTTCCCCCAAACGATTTTACACAGGGGGCCCCTCGACACGAGAGATATTCTCCGCGACTCTGCTCGACGCAGCTGCGGAAAAAAAGTGTCCGGTACTTCAACGTTTCAGAATTAATTTCCCGACCAATTCGACGCAGACTGAAGTTTTGCCATTTTGATAGTCGACATTCTTAGCAACCTTGCATTTCTCTGCCACGAAGCGCGTCGGCGCTATTCTTATTCCCTCGCATCCGAACGAAACGGGTTCAACCCTTAAATTGCCCGCGTAAAAAAGTCATCAAAGTGTTCGGATGTGTTTTGTGCGGGCGGGAAAAAAATTATCACACTCACATTGATAGTACGATAAATCTCATAACTATTTATTTCGTTTGAAAAATTCCTATTCAAAGAATAACTGAAACACCAAGCTTTTTCACTCTAAAATTCGCAACTCGCGAAAAGTTTTGAATATTTTTACTTGAAAACATGAAAGCTTACTTTTGAAATACTATACTGTAGAGAAAAAAGTCGACGCAACAGTCATGATTTCAAAACGGGTGTTTATTTTGGTAAATGAAAACTCAAGTTGATGATGATAAAATAAAACCCCAAATTTTCTCATATTTGAATGAATTCATTATTGGTACAAATGCACCAAAAAAGATATAAAAGTGACGCAAAGTCGGCTTTTTCATACTGCACGGCTATTAATTGTACAAAAGCAAGAAACTGTGAAGTAATGCGAAAATTATATACAACATTTCAGATGATATACTTACGTTGAAAATTGACCAAAAATCCGATATTTTGAGAAAAATCTTTGCTCCGAAATCATTTTTTTTTTTTATCTTTACTTGCACGCTAGGTTTCGCGAGGATCAACCGATTTTGCAGCGCCTACTTCGAACAGCCGCTGAACGTAGACTAAGGCTTGGGTCACTATACTACTAACGTGCTATAATATTCGCTTTGCACTCTTCATTGACCGTTTTTCATTTCTTTGACTATAGTAGGTAAAGTTTGTTAAAGCGCAACGTTGCCACCCGTAGTGCAGTTTAGGTCTCGATTCAACGATGCTGGGACCCTCGATATTTTTGAATCACCTTCGATACACCTATCGCTTCGCCACCCCCCTCTAACGTAGTCTCGTACGCGCGAGTTGGAATGATACCGAAATGTATCTTCCTGATACATCAGCTTCCTGATTTTGCGCTAACCTTCGTTTTTACCGTTTGCAGGATGCAAGATCAAAGCTCTTCGGGCCAAGACCAACACGTACATCAAAACGCCGGTGCGCGGCGAGGAGCCGGTGTTCGTTGTGACCGGCAGGAAGGAGGACGTGGCCCGCGCGAAGCGAGAGATCCTGTCCGCGGCCGAGCACTTCTCCCAGATTCGTGCCTCGCGGAAGAGTTCGTTGGGCGCCCTCCTCGGTGCACCGCCAGGACCACCAGCCTCAGTGCCCGGCCACGTAACTATTCAGGTTCGCGTGCCTTACAGGGTCGTCGGTCTAGTCGTAGGTCCTAAGGGCGCGACGATCAAGAGGATCCAGCACCAAACGCACACGTACATCGTGACACCGAGCCGCGACAAGGAGCCCGTGTTCGAGGTGACCGGATTACCGGAGAGCGTCGAGGCCGCGCGCCGCGAGATCGAGGCCCACATCGCCCTGAGAACCGGCTCCGGTCCCGGGCTCGAGGAAGCAGACCTCCTCGGCGCTCTTTGCCGAGGTGGGCTCGGTTCGATCCTCGGCTGTTTGGATCCGCCCGGATCGAACGGCTCGAACGGCTCGAGCGGCGCCTTCTCGAGCAGCGGCAGCTGCAGCAGCTCGTCGAGCAGCTCCGGAGCACCGGGCCTGAACGATTTGGTCGCCATCTGGGGAGCAGGCCTCGAACGAGACGAGGGCCTCGGTGAATCCCCGTCGTTCGAGTCCCAGGCGGCAGCATCGTCGATCTGGTCTTTCCCCGGCGTGGCGCTGCCGTCGCGGCCGTCGCCACCCGCGTCGGCGAGTCCGGCATCGCCGACGGACTCTATCCTAGGAGGTGGTATCGGTGGCAGACGGGAATGCGTCGTATGCGGCGACAAAGAGGTCACCGCTGCCCTCGTACCCTGCGGTCACAATCTCTTCTGTCTGGACTGCGGTAATCGCGTTTGCGAAAGCTCGGACCCGAGCTGCCCCGTTTGTTCGCGGCCGGTACTCCAGGCTCTTCGTATCCTTTCCTAAACCTGCTCCGAAGCGGGAAGACGACGAGAGCTATAGGACAGCAAGCAACTACACGCGCACAAGAAGTTTGACTCGCCGATATCTCGTGACCAGGGAACAAGCATACGATGAGAACAGAAAAGAAAAACAAACAAACAAACAAACGCAAAAACCGATCAACGGAGGGATTTATCGTCGCTCACTTCTCGCTCCGCCAACCCGATACAACGAATAACAAAATACTATTGTAGGTCCAGAGAAAACAAAACAAAAGTAAAAAAAAAACAAAAAAAAAAAAAAAACAACAACAAACAGTGAAAACATAACCGAGACGTTCGCCGGAGAATTTATTCTTTCGTCGTCGAAACCGAGCGAGCGAACTAACCGTCGACAAGGAATACCGTATCGCGAGATTATTCGCACGTAACGATCAACGAGAAGAAAATACAGGAACGTTCCTGCTGTCGCCACGATCTACGACCCGACTACTTGCGGGGTTTCATCTCCCTGGATATATTTGCTCATTCGATATCTTCCTTTTGTACTCGTTATCTCGGGAGAAACTTCCCCGCTCGCCGAAGGATTCCGAAGAAGATCGTCGCGCGGCGCAGGATCGACGATGGACGAAGGACGAACCCATCAAATTCGAGGGGGATACTTTGCGATCGCGTACCAATCCCCGTATATATATATATATATATATAAATATATATATATATATTATATATTATATATATATAAGATATATATACATGTTATCATTTCACGTTTAATTTCGACCATGCGCGTAGCTTCGTCGCGTCGAGGGAGGGGGGATGAAAACGAGAAGAGAAAAGACTACTGTCCTTCGCGAAAATCCGCGAGACTTGCGTGGCTTAATCGATATCGAAGACGCTAAAACGTGTGCGACTCGGCTACGAGAAGCGTATAAAAACTAATAATACGAAGGCTACATACGATTAACATTGTTCTCGTTCCACGCGAAACTGGGCATATTCATGCGTTTTTCCGACGGATGGTAACACGACGAGACACGTGCGAAAGAATCTCTCTTCGTTAAGTTTCTTAGCATTTCGGTATTACCAGGAGCGAATCTTTCTCGTTCTCCATACCCAATGATGTTATTCCCGATGAATATCATTCACAGATTTCCGACCGATGCGTTGTGACCATCTCACCCGTCGCCCCTCTCCTGTGGCGCGCTCAACCCGCGTCTCCGCACGCCCAATCCCACCGGCACGTTGGCTGTGAAACGTGCGTTTCCAAAGTTTCGCGGGGTTCGCCGAAAATTGCGCGACCGCGAGATACGGTAGTGGCGGTGACGGGTGATAGTGCGAAAAAGAAGTGCGACGCTCGCGGTTTTGTCGTTGCGTACGAAGGGGGAGGGTGGATCTTCCACCCGTCACAGTGTATTCATGACTAGTAATAATCGAGTAATAAAGTAATACTGATAATATTTCAAATTAGTGCATGTAGCCTTCGGTTAAACTCGATGAGACGTATAAACTTTGACTCTATTTATCATTTGGCAAATTCTTAATCGATGACACGAGACTCGGTATTTTTTGTAGATCGTTTCTAGCGTACACACGCACGAAACACGTACACGCATTGGCACGCCCGCGTTTTATCACTCTGCACGATTCGCGCGCAGATGCGTACATAGACAAGGACACGGACGGACGGACGTCAGTATAGTTATATCGCAAAACATCGGTTATTCTATCCGTTGCTCTGTAAACTGCTCCACACTAGTCACGCGGATGCTGCTAGATCAATAGCAAGCGCTGAGGATAGACATACGGCGATAGCATCGACGGTGTAACAGGGAAATGCGGAGAAGAACGCGAGAGAAAGAGAGACGAAGAGAATGAGAAAAGTGAAAGAGAATTGATATATTTTATCCGATTATGCATATCGATTGGGTATTTCACGAGTTTTCGAAACATTTTTTCATCGTATTTTTCCCTCATCACCAATGAATCATACGCGCGAGCATAATCGTCGGATGCGTGGCGCGCGTACCTTCTTTCTCGTAGCTCCGCCGTACATCCGTTCGATTTTGTTTCGTTTGCTTGATGTTCTTTATTTTTCTATTTTGATTTTCTATTTTTTATTTTATTACATCTCGTTGTCTTTGGCTACAACAACAATAACGACAACGACGACGACGACTAAGCTGACGACGCTGACGACGAGGACGATCAGTGGCAAATAAAAGAACGGGGAGAGGAGAAATGAGAATACATGACATGAGAACAAATGATAAGTTGAGAGGAAAAGAACGAAAACAAAAAAAAAAAAAAATGAACAAAAATAACACAACAAAACCGCAGACATGAAATTTATTATTTAAGTTTGAATCAAAGTAAATTCTATTTTTTCTATTTTTAAGTATAAACGCTGATTCGTGCGATGTATGTACATACTCTATACAACACTATACCGAATGATACGCGTGTCATTCGCTTCAATATAAGTCTGAACCGCGAAATGGGAATGATGGAAAAATGAGGACATTTTTTTAGCGAGGAACGTTTGGATGAAAACGAGAAAAATTCTCCATGTATAGATACATAACATTATTAATATATTAGTAATAATGAGCGAAGGGGATGATCAAATTTCGAGCGATAATTTTGAGACGAAACTTTCGCGTATGAGAGGAGTGGAAAAATGTTGAATGACAAAAAACATGACGAGGTGCAGGGTGGTTGCCGATACTCGGATGAAAAAATGAGCATGTATGTGTATACTTATATATATACGTAAACATATATGTATACGTGTACATGTGTATATATACATCGATAGGAGAATTGGTTACTATTAGTTTTTTGTTTGTGTTTTATCTCATGGCATGTTGGTTTTTCGATCTCGATTTAGCTATACGATGTAAAATGATAATCACAATAACCATACATACATATATTAAATATATACACACATATATATATATATATATATATATACATACATATGTGTGTATATTTAATATATATTGTATGTATGTATATATATATATATATGATGAACGGCGAGTTGTGTCGAGAACCTCCGCTAGACCTGGAGAATTTACGTGTTCTTTTGTTTTTTTTGGTAACTTTTTTTTTCTTCGGTTTTTGTTTTCCGTTGGAAAAATTGCAGCGAGAGCGAAGGGGAGGGTGGGGTGTCGAGAGGATGGGAAAAGGTCCCAAAAGGAAATCCGCTGAAATTGCAGTCTTCATACTTTGGCCGAGGTTCTGACATTGCAAAGGGAGAATAACACTACGACGCGTGCGCGTCACGCGTGGAAAAAGAAAATACACAGAATCTTGCGCGTCGGTACGATTGATAATAAATATTAACGGATAGCGCTACGTATATAACAATTAATCCGATGAAACAGATTCGTTGATAACAATTCTTATAGACTGAAAATACTAGATACCTATAATATTGTATATTCTCCACTTGAAACCGCGCGCGATTTTTCACGCTCTGTTCGTTCTCACCGTTTCGCGCGTCTTGTCGCGGCAGTCCGCGAACGAAAATTGGAAAAGCAATCGAGTTTTCTTTTTTTTTTCTCCCACGAACGAGCGTGCATCGATCGAACAATGTTCCAAGAAGTATTTATTCAAATAAATGATAAAAAGAATAAAAAACCTAATTAAGATATTAAACGTAATGAATATTATAGCCGTTGGCTGTGACCGATAACTGCCATTTTCGTAGAAAAAAAAAATAAATGAAAAGAGAAAAAATAATTTTTAAAATAAGAAAAACGATGCGACACGCACTTCACTCATTCGCTCGCTACTCACTCACCGGTTCGCTCGTTCGCTCCATTGATCGTCCATATATATATACTCTGAAACGAAAAAACAGCAACAAACGTTGAAAAAAAAAAGGAAAAAAAAACAACAACAACAACCAAAAACGGAACAACCAACATGAATCAGCAGAGACAAGTGAGAGAAATCATTGTTGCGCCGAGTTAAACGGAAGAAAGAATGCGAAACCGTTACTTTCTTTTCATTTGGCATATCCGACACCTTTTCTTCTTTTTTTCTTTTGCTTTTCATTTTTGGTAACGACAATTGCTATCGTTTAATTTCCTTCTTCCACGTTTGCTTGCCCGTTTTAAACGATGCTATGATATGAACGACGATACATATCTCAAAGAATAATAACTAAGACGTAAGGGAATAATTATTAATAGATAAAATAAAGGAAGCGAAAAACGACAAGGAAAGGAAAGAAAAAAAAATACAACGTAGGTTATCGAAATATCGAAAGGGAAAGAAAAAAAAGAACAGAAAAATTATAGAGGATTAAATGATCATTGTTGCTTAATTTAACTGTATTTACTATATATATTATAATATTCTATTAAATAGGTATATTATCATTATCATTATTATATTTAAATTAGAGTTTGCTCATTATAGGATACGCATACACGCCCGCGCGCGCGCGCGCACGCACACACGAACACGCGCCCGCATTTACATACACAAAGACACGCAAACACGTACCTAGACGGATTTTTCGTGCATTTCTCAACGTGAATAGCGTACATATGTACACACACGCGCGCGCGCGCGCACTTCTTTTCATTGATATTCGATATTATTAATAATATATGTTCCATGTTGTTATATATCTCGATTTTATTTCATTTTTAAATATCGAAACGTGTTTGAAGTTTCATCTCGCGTCGGCATCTATTATAGCTCTATCTTATACATACGACACTTATATATACATACATACATACATACATATATATATATTATATATATAAACACGCATATATACTAGCTCGCGGCTGCATTTTCGATCAGTATATATATATTATATTATCGCGATGTTCGCGTTCCTTCCGATCGTAAAAGAAAACCCGTCGTTATTGATTGTTGTCGATTCCGTGATTCTAGCAAAAAAATTGAAAAAAAAAATATTTTTGTTATCAAAGAACGGATGCTGATGGTAACGACGATAGCGACAGAATTGAGAAATGGGGATACGAGGAATAGAGTTGTATAAATATAGGTAAATACGCGGCAAGTGAGACTGCTTTGGATACGAACGAAAAAATCGTATCGTTGCCATTATTGTCGACGGAGCTAGAAAACGATTGATACTGTGAGCCAGACTCGAACGTAACCGCACTTAAATTAGGTACTTATTTTATATCGTAGATTTGATTGTTTTTTTTTCTTTTTTTTCTCTTTCTCTTTCTCAACCCGACGACGCGGAGGGAACGTAACGATATGTTTTTTTGTGGTTTTTTTTTCTACTTTCGCGACGTATGTATTATTATTATTATTTATCATTATCATTGCCGTACCTACTGTACAGGAATATGGAAAAGCGACTCAGCCCTCAGCCCACAAATTCGATCTCAGTAATGGAAAAGAAATAGTAATAATAATGAAAAGAAAGACTTTTGTTCGTTTGTCTTTGAATAGTATTATTTTTATCGCGTATCTAAGCAAGTTTCGAAATGGTAAACGAAAAATAAAAATACGCGTAAATAAATAAATAAATCACGAACACGTTTTCGTATATGCGATGTGACGGTACCATTTCTAGATATTATTAACGACGACGATAGCGAAGCAACAAATCTGTCTCTCGCGAATTCGCAAAGAAATTTCTATACATATATTATTTCTTCAGCACCAAGCGACGTGCCAAACGGCCATCTTTAACTCCGGTCTCGCTTTCTCGTTCGACAACGATGCGCGTGCGCTCGAGCGCTATTAAATCGATGCTTCGCGGGTGATCGCACGGACCAGACGATTCGACTTTTGGATCGTGTTCAGATTTTTTTCTCCCGTTTTCCATTTTATTTTTCTTCGATCGCGAATATATTCAGCGGCGCGAAACCGACTCAGCGAGAGATGGATAACAATGAGTAATAAAAAGTAAAAAAAAAAAATGATAAAATAAATTAGACAAAAATCGGAATAAAATAATTTAATATATATATAAATATATTTAATTATTTTCAATACATAGATATATATATATATACTACTTACACTGCATGATAATGTTTCCATATAGCATGCGCATCTTTCTATCAGAGAATAACTTATTGCTGCCTCGGCGGTGGCGCGGATCGAGAAATTCCGAGCGAGGCAACCACCTCTCCCATCTGCCCCCCCCCCCCCCAGCCCCGACAACTAGAATCAGTATTTGAAAATAATTATTAATGTAACGAGGATGAGAGGAGGGAGAGAAAAAAAAACACGAAATGAAGGGGCAAAAAGACAAGGTGTTCCGAAAAGAAAACGGAACACAATCGACGATCGTATTTCATCGGAGTAGACATCGCGACGATGAAATATGGGATAGGTGATGAGAAATACAGAAAACGAAAGCAAACAAAAAAAAAATTAAAAAAAAAATCAACAAAACCAGTATAATACACGAAATTGAAAAAACTAATATTTCCTAAAATTGTAGCAATTATAGTGAATATGACACGCATTATTATAGTTATTATATTATTATATATTGAATGTTGTGCGTAGTGTTTTAAAACCCTGCAGGTAAACGGAGCCGATGATTGCAGAGGCAAAAAATAATAATAATTGAAACATTAATATATGTAGTGAAAATATTTTATATTTGACATTTTATTATAACATTAATTATTATCATCACTATTATGATCGTCGTCATTATTATTATTATTATTTTCATTATTATTATGATTATTATTATTATTATCGCGAACCAATACCGTCGTGTGGCAACCGGGTCGAGCAGTGCGGCGATTGGAGAGAGAGAGCGAGAGAGCGAGCGAGAGAGAGCGAGAGAGCGAGCGAGAGAGAGCGAGAGAGCGAGAGAGGGAGCGAGAGAGAGCGAGAGAGCGAGAGAGAGAGCGAGAGAGAGAGAGAGCGAGAGAGAGAGAGAGAGAGAGAGAGAGAGAGAGAGAGAGAGAGAGAGAGAGAGAGAGAGAGAGAGAGAGAGAGAGAGAGAGAGAGAGAGAGAGAGAGAGAGAGAGAGAGAGAGAGAGAGAGAGAGAGAGAGAGAGAGAGAGAGAGAGAGAGAGAGAGAGAGAGAGAGAGAGAGAGAGAGAGAGAGAGAGAGAGAGTCGTTCTTTTTCCTCCTCTACCCGTACGGGATAACAGACGAAGGTGGTATAATATAGAGTGTCGCGAACTCCGATGTTACGTAGATAGACGAAATGTATAGGTATATGAAAGCGTGAAAAACGGCAAAATAGAAATAATAAACTAGTGCAAGTGTTGGTTTGATTGTCGCGCGGGAGATTTGAGTTTGGAGGAAACACGAAGCATCGCTCGCTGACACTGCTCGCATTCGCGTCCCACGTCTTCGTATTTTTCTATCTTTACATAATTTATTTACCTGTAGTGTAATGCAATAGCTTGACGCGATAATACGACAGCTAGAAACATTTCGGTTCTCAGAAATAATGAGAAAGAAAAATAAATAAATAAGAATGAAAAAAAAAAACAGGAAATAATGCTACACACTCACACGTCAGGGTTGAAAAACTGAACGAAATAAAAAACACACACTTGCAAAGAAAAACAAACGAACAACCGAAAAAGTAGCCGAAAAAGAATAATAACGTAAATAAATAAAAGCTTAATGATAGATGAACGCCAACAGCGACGAAAAATTTATTATCATGCGTTCGTGCGTTAACATGGCAAAATACGCTGCGACTGACTGATCTTTTTGCATTTATACGTGTAATAATATTGAGAGACATACATGCATACATACACCTATATATACAAATACATATATATATACACATATATATATATATATTACTGTGAACATTATAAATATTATCATTGTTATAATTATTGTCATGGTTTTTATATGATTATTTTTGCGTTTTTTCTTCATGTTATTGTTGTCGCAATCATCATCGATCCGATTTTTCTTTTCGTACACGACAAACTATCCTTTGGGCATTAAGTACCTAGGTGTTAATGACAAAATGTGAAATTCTCCTCTTTTCTCATTCCGTCGTACGAGACGAACGACTGATTTGTTTATATGCAATGCGACGTCACTAGTGTGTCGACGCGACGACGATGACGACGACGACGACGATGATGGGGATGATGGTTATGATCATGGTGGTGATGATGATGATGATGATGACGACGATGATGATGACGATGATGATGACGATGATGATGATGATGATAATGATGATAATGACGACGACAACGACGACGACGCAACAGTGACGGAGACAATGACGGATCGTGAGATAATTTCACCCGTGTCAACAGTAAGGGGTTTGATTTTCTATATTTTTTCCATGTCTTATTTTACGAATATGCGATAATATATTATTTTATTATACGATATGATTTTTATTTAATATAATACCACGCACTTAGGTTTTCCTCTCTGTGTTCTCGTCCGGTTGTAATCTTTGTGTTTGTTTGAGTTGCCGTTCTATTTTTGTATTTAAAAATACTAATTTTTTTTTAAATATATTCTTTCCGGAGGAG
The DNA here is from genome assembly GCA_963969455.1 of Arge pagana. Taxonomy (NCBI): domain Eukaryota; kingdom Metazoa; phylum Arthropoda; class Insecta; order Hymenoptera; family Argidae; genus Arge; species Arge pagana. Next base: position 25,298,019 of record OZ018308.1, on the reverse strand, counting down.
GGGGACATTTTTTGCCATTCTCCCGTTTTTTCCTTTTATTTTCGTTCTCTTTCGGCTTTTATTCTAGCCCGCCGACCACTCGTCTCGTTCGCTCGCTCGTCGTATCTTCGTTCGTTCGCCCTCTCCCCCGCAACATTTTGCCTTTTTTTGCGGGTCGCGTTTCTCGTTTTTTTATTCGGGTGCGAAAGCGCGCGGCGAAGACGCGGCGACGGACGTGTACTTGCGGGACGGTTGGAAGAGGAGACTTTTTAACGAGATTAACGTTCGCATAGGTTTCATCTTGAAAATTGAGAACGGCGAGCGAAACGCTTTTGCGAGGGGAGAAAAAAAAAGGAAAAACGATAAAGGAAAAGAAAACAGAGATAAGACAACCTGACTATCCTATATATTATTTATGCCTGACATAAACACTTATCAAAATATATATGTTATCTCGTAATATATTTTCATCGAATTATTTTTTTACACTATTTCTATTGTATTTTGAAATCTCACAATACCTACCATATTACTATTACATACTATTTTTCATTATTAATTATTAATTATCATTATTATTATTATTATTATTATTATTATTATTATTATTATTATTATTATTGATAATAATATATATTACGATATTATTCTAATTTTTAACTGTTTATTTTTGTACGATACGATCCTTATTTTATTATTGTAATAAATTTAGCTGTGTCCTCTTTTGTATTACTATTGATTTGACTGCAGACTCGAGACAAGATGATCAATAAGAGAACGATGGAAAAAGTCTAATATAAGTATTTCTACAAAATGGTACCAAATATTTTACTAAAAAAACCTGCTGGAAAAATAATAAAATGTTACGTAATTTTTATATATATTATCTGTTATTATACTTTTATCTTATGTTATCTTTTATTATTCATTTATTATTCTACAAACGATACGAAATTTTGCAGAAGCGGCCTAAACTGACAGGGGGGAATTCTTCTCGAAATAAGTCGGAATTTCACGCATCGGAGTTGATGTCTCGTGATTGTCTTTTCTCGTTCAACTTTCGCATCGTCGCTGATCATTTTCCACCTCGATGACAAAGATCACTCGTCAGTACCTATACCTAGACCGAGCGAAGGTTCCTCTTTCAGCTTTTCACCCTGCTCGTTTCTCAGTTGCAAAAGTCTCAAATTCTTTGCGAAGTTCTGCCTCGCGATATCGTAAACTAATTGATAAACCACGACCCTCGCTCGCCGAATATCTTGCAAATTTCTAATCCGTTTCGACAATCCTTCCGTGTAACGTCGTTTTCCTCGAAGGATAGAGTGAATTTTTTGAAAGTTGGACAATGTTGTAGAAGTCGAACAAAATCATTTGGCAAATCGATCATCTCTGCGTATTCCAATTCTACGTCGAAGAATGCGTCGAAGCGAATCTCTGACAAATATGCAGCGTTTCACCTCGATCGAACAAAAGATACCGAGTCCTCGATACCGCAGGATCAGAATTATCGAATCATTCGATCGAATGGCCCAACAAAATACGGAGAGTTGCTCGACTTCGCTATATAGAAGCAATCTCGTTTCGCGTCATGCGAATTAACCGGTGTTTGATGCTCAACTCTAACGAAAAAACAATATCCAGGTGCTCAACTCTACGAAACCGCAGCTCAGGATTCCTGATACTATGCATCAAAGACTGTCGAGATGCTCGACGAAACATAACGAAAAGCTCGACTTCGTAAATTCAAAATAACGGATTTCTCCGCGTTCTTCAAAACGAAGAAGTACTTACTTTCCCGAACAACAATCGAATCGCGCTAATCTGCGGCGTCGCTCAGAGTCTGTTCCGTGAAATGAATAATTCGCAGCTGTGCAACTCCCCAGACTGCATCGACCTTTCCAAATGCTCGCATCGACTAACATTCTTCGTGTCCAAAATTTTGCCAACGCGCGAATTCCAGAAATGCAGAGTCGCGCGCAACGGTTGTGTATTATCATTGAAATTATTACAATCGAGATATTTAGAATTCGACCAGATATTGAAAATACCGATAACCAATCACGAGCAGTTGCTATGCAACGATTTTTCCGTTCTGCAAACACGCGAATACGTAGAAATCGGCCGTGAAAATTAAACGCAGCTCTCCGAATTCGGAATAGCGTGTTTTTTTCTATTGGCAAATTCGAAATTTGACGTCGCTTCGAGGAATATGGGGGATAAATAAATAAATAAAAGTTAAACATTGATAAGCGGTTATGCGACCTCTGCAGACTCGCTGGGGTGGCAACGTCGCATTGCAGCGTTGGCTTGCGGTCGATGCCGTAGGGGGTAGAGCTAGTCTGTACTCGAGGCACCCTCACCCTCGGCCGACGTAGTCACGCCGCCCTATCCCCCTAGTCTGCAAAACTGCCCGCCGTCGTCGACTCTCCTCATCGGCGTCCTCTTCCACCACCACCACCACCGCCATGCTGCCGCTCTGCAGTAGATCGATACAACGGCGTTCGCACGAGTGCCGCGTCGTAAATACACCGGCAACGAGGGCGGTGAGCGGGGGGGCGAGAGAGAGAGAGAGAGAGCGAGAGAGAGAGAGAGTAGCGTCGAAGGGTCGTTGGCGCGTGCGTTCCCGCGTAACAAAAGAACGGGGAAGAAAAAAAAAGGACGGTCGATGGCACCTCGCGCGAGGGTTCTGCGAAGTAGTTTTTCGATTCGAATGGGGAAATCGTTTCTATGATTTCTTTAGCACGGTATCGAGTGTTCTTTTGCATGGGTAACATTCGGAAATGTCTCGATCGTCTCGAAGGATCGGAGTCTTACTGCAGTGCGATGAACAGCATTGACTTTCTTGTCAGCTCCAATACTGTTGCGCGATGATCGTGGAACAATTTTTGTACCTGCACGAGTTGTCAGGGAGTTTTGTCCGAGCGCATACACTGCGGTCGAGACGGTCGATACCACCTCCTCGTGCCGGAGACGCGGCGACGCCCTACTCACCCCCGTTGCTCGACGCCAGTGACGCTCAGCGTCGCGACGTCGTAGCAGATTTCGTACAGAATTGTAGGAACTCTGACTTCTATCCGCGACGAGTAGGAAACAGGGCTGAGTGGGGAATAGTAGCAAAAAAAAAGCAAAAGGCAATACTTGTATGTTTATTGGCAGCCATCGGGCAACTTCAAGAGCTTCTTGCGGAGTCGAGGCAACGAATAATCGTCAGGTCGCGTTGCAGTGTTCTCCAAATACATTTCTTTCCTTGAGGAATAGTTCCAAACTCGTCGTCGAGATGATTCTCTCGGCAGTTAGAATACCTGCGACCGAAATCACGGCGTATAATTGGCGAAGCCTCGTGCTAGGATCGATGTCGCGATCGCGGAGAGTTGGAATAGTAGCCGTCAAAATTTTGTCGCAGTGAGTCGACCCGTCTACCGACCAACGGAGTGCGTGTCTCCGTTCTGCCACGTGGCATTCGAGCTATACAGCGGTTTCTCTCTGCAGAAATCGTGTCGAGTAGGGAAGTATTTGAGAAGGAAAAGCAGCAGGTACACGTAGAGATGATAACTACGTTGTGGTATCTCTGCGAGAGGAACGATTCGAGTAGCTCGATTCAATGATGGAATCGAGGCTACATCCGATCTAACGAGCTCGACTCTGTAGGGAAAAGATGAAATCGCTCGTGATGGCGTATCAAAGATATTTAAGCTGCTCAACTCAACTTCGTCGAATGCTATCTATTATGGTCGCGGTCATTTGTTCTGGTTTAACGAACGTGATATTTTCATAGAATCCGGCAACTGAATATCGTTGACGTTAAGAGTTTGGGAGCTTCGTGATTATACGAGTGGATAACCGACCTCCTTTTCCACTTTTGTTCCATGCAATGTTGAGCAACTCGACTTATTCTTCGATAGCATTGCGCCATGCAATTGACACGTCGAAATTGTTGCACGAAAACGAATGTATATATAACGCGTGACCGTTCGTTTCTTCATGTGTTCACTTGTTAAGTTATTTTCAATTCGTTATCCCGCACTCTGGTCGTTCTGGAATCTGACACAGCTCAGCGTTACAACTCCGTTCAATCGAATCTTTCCGATCATCGTCGTTTATCGCGTGTGCTTTCACAATTCGATGTGCGATTTGCACGATTCCTCGCGACATCTTTGCGAGGCGATACCACTTTCACGTGGCAGATTCGGTAGAGACCGAGAACCGTTTTTTCCAACTTTCGTATCATCTCCGTAAAGGCGGACGAGTTGGACGCTTCCGACATTTTGGTAACATCGATACTTGTCCAGTGTTTGAAGGCAAAGCTAATAGTTCTGAAAACAAGTGAGAATCCGAAATTTAACAGGTTTTGGCCAGAGTGTGCACTATTCGCGAAAATAAGTGCGACGGACACCGAGCTCCAATGAAAACAAATGAACGTTATAATTCGACCAAAAATATGCTATTTTTTGCAAATACGACAACGGCGGATCTCACTCGCACAAATCCACCTATACAGACACACACACATTGTAAATAAAAATACGTACGATAATATATATATATATATATATATATATATATATATATATATATATATACACATATATATACATATAGCTTATAATCACCACTCGAAAGGAATAACCGAGGTCTTTTCTATTTTATTATATAATCCTGAATAATCTATAAAAACACACAACACATACACACACACATGCACACACTCAAACGCGCGCGATCCATAAGCAAAAGAAGCGGATGAATTGGATGAAAAAGCAACAACGCCACGCAAAACTATTATACCTTAGGTGTGCAAAATTATAGGTACTGTTGACAGACCGAGGAAATCCATGAATACATAAATATTTATACGTAATGTATGAGTAACCTAATATGTATATGTGTACACATATGCGAACGTATGCACGGTGGCGATTTAAAAAAAAATTCACGCGACAAAGTAATATCGAGAAGAAAAGCAAGGAGAGAAGGAAAATAAGCGTACACAGGCACATACGCGCGACATGGATACGAGAGAATAACAAAAACCTACAACACAAGAACAAATTTGTAAAGAGTTAATTTTATACTTTTTCGTGTATTTTGCGAACTGCTCAAGAAAATTAATAATAATAACAATAACAATAATATTAATGAAAACAATAATATTAATAATATACGATGATATCGTAATAATAATCGTCATCGTCGTGATGAATATAATACATAAAACAAAATACATCGTGTGCGCATGTGTATCAATGCATATGCATATTCGCACGCGTAAGCGTACGCGTGTACTTGTGAATATACGCACACCCGTAGTGACATTTATATATATATATATATATATATATATATATATATATATATATATATATATATACACATCTGTATGATATATCTATACATATGTGTATGCAAGATCTCTCAGAACTAGTTACCGAATTCCTCGAACCCCAACTTCTTGGCGTCAAATCGATCAGAACATGTTGGTGGTAATAAGAAGAATCGAGGGCCTTACCGGTGTTTAGTACGATACGACTGAAGTCAACCGTTTCTGTCCTATCGTTGAATGAAGGGAACCTTAAGAATTCGAAATTCACTTCGCGACTCATTTTTGTTCTCAACAGCGCAGTGATAATTTAAGGCGTAGATGAACATTTGTCGATAAATACGAACACATTCGTGTCCCGATCGGCAGTTTTAACGGGAAACTGTGAACCAGATTTATTTATTTAGATTTATTTGCAAAAAAAAAAACACCGATCAATCGATGTTGCGTAAGTGACCATTGTTGATCGTGCATACAATTAAACGAGTTTCTGGTAGCTTTTGTTCCGTTTGTCTTCGATTTTCTATTCAATTGACGTATCGATATCAGGATCGTACGAAGATAATTTTGTCGTTGTGCCTGGTTTTAATAAACATTAACTGGACTGCGCACTACGAGAAATATGCACAATCGTTAGGGGTACTGTGCAGCTTCAAACGCGTCGCAAGGGAAAACACTGGCATCGTCGACATGATCTCGTCAATAATTTCTGCGCAGATCGATGTCAGGAAGTTGAAGTTTTCGGTTCGGTAGATAATTCTCCGCCACGCTCTGTAGGCTATCTATAGAGATAGAAAATATAGAAAGAGGGAAAGAGAGAGATTAGTTAAATTTTGATGGGTTCTATTCGAGTTACGATTCAGTATACGCGAATTTTAATGAAATTAGAAAGAAGACGGACGTTACAGAAAAAGATGAGACGTGTATTGGGTATAAAAGTGGTATGTACAACGAGGCGACTAGATCTTGGAGGCGAAACGATATCGCGTGGCGAGAGCGACGTTCGAGATTGGAAAAAAGACGGCAGAACTTAAGTACGATGGTCAATAGCAAAATGGACAATGACAGTCTGCTTGTAACTATAAAAGCAAAATATCTTACGCGACTTAACATTGCAATAGTTCTCAACCGTTGCAATGAAATTCTGCCGATCTACGCCGACCAAAATCTCCGTTAAACGATGCAAATTTGTGAGCTGTTGATAAAACGAATAATCATTTCAAGCTTGCATATATTCGGAGGAAACAAATCATTTTATTAATGACAATCCGAGCGAAAAACCGAGGAAAAAAACCAATCATACGTACCTAGTCAGCGGACTTGACGGAAACGAACACGAAACGATCGAGGAAAAATGAGACGTGCACGCGCGAAAGTTCATAGATATGTATCATAATATACAATATAATCACACTCGTTGATTTCATATACTCACAATCCGCGTTTTAAGCTGCCGTCTAGAATTCTTGCAAAGAATCGAACAAAAATAGCACCATGCATTTCACGTAAAAACCGCGAATCAGCGCCGTAAGTACGAGGTTGGTAAGTACGAAACGTAGAAAAGAGGAAACACGTGCGGAAAAGAGTCGCAGCGAGATCGAGAAAAAAGGTGAAGAAATGTAATTTATTGATACGAAATATTAATATCTAAATACCCGGTTTATTTTTATATTTATTTTTCGATCTATGAAACGTTATAAAAGTTTAAAGTAATAATAAATTTAAAACATACGAGTATCACTTACGATCTATAATAATTGTAACGAACACACACACACACACACACACACACACCCATACACACTAATATACACACGCATATATACATACATATATATGAATGTACATATATATTAAATCTGTATGCTATGGGAAATCCTCACGTCACGGAATTCTCTCCACTTCCCCGTAGAACACACGGAGTCGCACATACACACTCCAAGGCCCGTATTATTCTTCGTAATAATGACAACCTGAAATTATATAGAGTATATCTTATATATATATATACATATATGTAGTGCTTGAAATGTAAGAATACACGTAATTAGTTGTTAATCGTTCGTATTCAATCGAAAAAAGATTTTTTTTTGCCTTGTTGCGTCGCCGAGGTCGTTGTAACGTCATTGCAACTTACGCACTTACGATAACATGATATGTATATTGTATCTCTATATAAATTCTTTCGACCATGCGTGTCACTGTCTGGCTGTACGCACAGATGCATGCAAAAAAGACATAGACGCGTGTTACGCGCACACGACTGACGAAGTTTCGTGCTGGAGTAACCCCGCCGTCGAGAGGAAGTTCCTCTGGGAAAGATATGCGACGGGAACGCGAAATGGAGAGAACATTTTTACGCGGTACGAGGATTAAGAAATTATCCTTCCGCTTTACCGATATGCGTTGACGCTTTCGTGTCGTAACGAAAGACGATAGCAAACCATGAAATAGCATGTATTGAACTCATCGTCCCTGCTTTGATGATGGTACGGATCAGTCTGCGGTTCGATTCCCAGAAATAGAGAGGAATCGAGTGCTTCGTTGGAATAATGGAACTCTCTTCCCTCCAGTCTTACGGGCTGCCACGTTATTGTTTTGCGTTTAATCCTATTACCTCGAGTAACGCGGTTAAAACCATTTGTACGCCAATTTCATGCAGATCAGGAGTAGAATCCGGGATGTAGACAATTTTTCACAAATCAGACATCGCGAAGGATCTTAATCGTTCGAGATTCATTCCGATGTAATGCTAAAACTTTCCTCGGTATCTGTAGCAATGCAGATTTTTCCCGTAAGATAATCGACGTTGCCTATGAAATCACGGGGAACGGGAATGAAATTCATTTTCATTCATTTTCATGGGAAATTTTCGTTTCGTCGGCTGCGATTTAAAAACATATACAACGAAACCAAAATGATATTGACGCGGGAGGTTGCGTCTCTAATGAGAAATACCTTTCCACTTTATTCCATGAATCAGTAATTGAACTGAATTGAAAACGTGAATTGAAAATTCCACGGAAAGCGAAGGATTAAACGAAAATGTAAGGTCATCCATTATCTCCGACCGGGACTGTAATTCGATCAATTTTTAATACATCAATTACACGCGCACGAGCTTTTGTGCTTTTTTACGAAAACACCGCCTCCGTTCGAGAATACAATAAATTTCACACGCAAAGTTTTTCGCAAACCGCGTTTATTTTTAAGATTTATAGATCATTTCATTCGCGCGACCAGTAGAAGGTGGTAAGCCCATTCTTTCGCGGTGGGAGCTCGTTGCGAAAGCCATTGAAATCCACCAATGTCACTTTCAATGTCATCTACTTCACACGTTTATAGATGACGTCTTGTCTCGCGACACGTGAAATGGTAAGTGCGTACGCACGTGTGTATTTAGACGTAGAATACCTTGCGGAAATATTGCCACGCGCGTGAAGAACATCCGTTTTTTTGTTCCCTCATTCTTGTACAGCTCCACACAACCTTGCTGAAAAAGAAGACGAATAATTGCTTGCTTATCTAATATAATATATTACATTATCGCGCGTACTGCTTTTGACTGATAATTTCCAAGTACCAATACGGTCACAGATATGTAATAACTAAATCATAATGTTAAACGTACCGTCGTGACGAGACCACGCGACATAATAACGTCCATTTGAATTCATTGCGAATCTTTTCACGATAATAATATTAACAGCAATAATAATAATCACCGTCGGAGATTCGCGTAGTTGGTGTGACTGGCGCGACCGATTTTTCATCGACAACCGAATTGTTCTCGAATAAAAATAATTAGATTTGCTGCAACTCTTAAGAAAATTAGGACAGCTTACAATTTATGGAATATCGTTTCGTATGTTGGCTCGTTTCCTTGGCTTTTCTGTACAAACGATACGGATCGATGCGCAATCACAATTTCAAAAATAGCGTATACATTTTTAAGCAGCGTGAAGGGTATAAAAGTTTTCTTTTGAAAGTAAATTTTTCAAGGAAATTCGATGAGCTTTTTGGTCTGATGGTGTTTAAATTCCTCGCGTATCGTTTTCCATTGTCGAATAATTTTTCGGCAATTCGTTCGAATAAACAATATTTTTCACTTGCAAAGTGGATTGAAAGACGTGGGTATATTTATTGAAAAGCTTACGAATCGAATTGCAAGTCCGTGGAAAGTGGACTTTACAAGTCACGTCGCGAACAATGGTGCGATTCGATTGATTGTATCGTGGCGTGATTCGTCTGAAAGTATTTCGCAGCGTCGATAGAACATTTCTCATGAAAGTGAGTATGATGAGGATTAATTTTCTGTTGTTCACCGCAACATCGAAGGAAAGTTAATCAACCGGTTATGATTGGAAGTCTTGAGTTTGATTCTTCGTCGATAGTTGCACCGTCCTTCTATATAGCTAGGCGTACGAAGGAATTCATCGAAAGTTCTGGTCAGTTTATCACTACGCGTCTTTTGCATTCCTGAAATTTCATTCATCTATATAATTTGCCGACGAACTCGAATTGCAAATACGTTTTACACATCTTCTCGCATTCCGCACGACACTTGCGCGTTTTCGTGTATCTAGGCGAATGAAAAATACACGCGCACACACACACACACATTAATGATCCCCGCATCGAGGCCCGAATCTCCTATATATCCGTGCCCTTTGTCCTTCTAGTATTCCTCGTCCGTTTACCTTCAAAATTAAATTGTACGTAAACGTCACGTCTTCGATACGGAATTTGAAAGCAATAAATAAAGAAAACGTAATCTTACATAAAAGTATATAATCATAAATACTTACGATTTTTTTAAAAATTCTAATAGGATCGAATGAGAAAATCGTGGAATCGAAGAGAAGAGATTGGAGGTGAGAAAAAATTGAATTTGTAACGCTTCCGGGCTCTATTATGACTAAATGAAAACGCAGCAACAAAATTATTGTTTTTATCGAGGATAATCACGCGCCCGTTTCAACCCGGTAATTTGAAACGTAGGCAACTTGCCGTGTCTGCTCCTTTGCGAACGAATTTGAGCGCTGCAAAAGAGCTTTTGCGATATTTGGCCGATCATGATTTTTCCTTCAACTTTTTTTTCGCGCTCATTATTCCCCTGCCTTCCTCTATTTCGAATCAGTATTCATCGACATCGGAGTGTATGGCTTCATAGGATTAAACAAAAATCGCCGAAATAAATCGAAATTGATTGATGAAAACTGTCATTCATCGTCGCTCATTTCTTTTCCGATGATATAACTTTTTTACAAGTGCATAGGAGACGATAGAAAAAATTATTCATCCTCATAAAAGATCGTTCGGTCTCAATAATTCCCCGCGTTTGTTATTATTATTATTATTATTATTATTATTATTATTATTATTATTATTATTATTATTATTATTATTATTATTATTATTATTATTATTATTATTATTATTATTATTATTATTATTATTATTATTATTATTATTATTATTATTCTCGATTCTGCGGACAACACGCTCGACGATTCGTCTCTTCGCCGAATTTTCGTTCGGAAAAAATGATCGCCGTTTGTTTCTTAGACAATTTGAAACTACTGCAACATCAAGTTGATCATCTCGAGATTCTGATGGCCAGTAGAGATTTTTTAATTCGCGATTCGAAATATTTTAGGCAGAATTGGATTTGAGTAACATTATTTACCTTTCAGGTGGAGTTGTAACATTTAACACGCCTCACAAGTCGTCAAAAACGCATTCTACGTAAATTTCACTGCATGAAAATTCTGAAACGCGGAGCCGAGTATTTCGAGAACTTCCATTCATAAAATTGGGTAGGTAAAGTTTTTTTGCGAAGAGTACAGAATTTTTTTCCAAACTCTGAAAATGGGGTTTTTAATAGATCAAAATTATGCTTACACAGAATCGAGCGCGTACTTAATCGTATATCATTGATCAATTTGAAGTTTTTTTCGCGCGGATTTAGAAATTCTTTTCACCAACTTAACATTTCTAGTACTTGGTATTAGATAAATGTGTGCTTGGTTACCGTTGCTTTTCCCATTCGACAAGTTCGTTTTTATTTTCGATGACGTCGAATGATTTTGGGAAAATTTTGTCCCCGCTCAGCAGTCAAAACGGTGATAATAAACGACGTGTAACTTCAAATGGGCAATCGTCAAGCGTACGAGAAATTTTTTCCTCCACAAAACCCGAAAAATTGAAATGTAAATGCTTGGAGCATAGAGCATCGATTCTTTTGACAATAACAAACAAAAAAATACCACTGTACTTTGCTACTAACCTAGGGAATGTTCTATGGTTAGTTGTTTTTTTGTCATGTTGAATTTAGTCCACGAAACCGAAGCAATATTCTTGCAATCAGAGTTGTACAATAAATAATATTAATCTGAAACTCAGCGCGAGTCAGTGGGCGTTGTATTCCCGTTAAATAACCGCATTTAAATAAGTAAATAACGCAACAACAAAAAAGAAAACAACCGCAAAAAATTACTGATGGATCGAGCGTGATGAATGTCGAGAATGAAACATACTTGCAGAAAATTGATGTCCGAGGCCATATCAAAGCTTTCTGTGATTTACGAAGACTGATGCATCTGTTTTTTGGAAGAAAATAAAAGCAAAACACAAAAAATTCTCACGGAGAAAGAAATATTTTCGTAATATTTTCAAACAAACGTTGCAGAGCTCATTCGATGTTTTGTCCGCGCTCGGCAAAGTACAGTTGTTGGTATTCAATTTTATTTTCATTTGCCGGTTGCATTCCAACTTTGTACGTCTCGTTACGAATCTTTCAGCGAATTCCCCAAATACATATTTTTATTACCCGAAGTTTGATACGCGAAAAATTCCCGTATTCGAATCGCAATTCGAAATCACCTATATTTCGCTGGAACGAACAATTCATACGATAGATTTGTTAAACGTGTATCGATCCAACTGCGATATTTCAAGCGAATTTCCGCACAACGCGAGTTATCCGAAAGGCGTTCAAAAAATCTGGTTAACCTTTGATTCGCTAGGGCCTGAATAGGACGTCTGAAAAACACTCCAAAGCAGTTTCCTTCGCGTCTTCGAACTGACACGCACCTTTGCAAATTTTCAAACGGCTAGAAAAAAAATATACCCTCAGATGTTGGATTACTTATACTTGTTTCTTGTTCGTCTTTAGTAACGTTTGGCAACCTACTGAACTTGAAAGATGGGAATAAATTCAATTTTCAATCCGATTTCACAATTTTATACGACAACCTTGCAACCTCTACAACCTCGCAGGCTTTCATTGCTATGATAAGATGAAATATCGATGCCAATTTATGCACACTGTCGGACAAAAATTGTCGCTATGCGTCGATCCAGCTTGATAATTTTTTGACGAGTTGTATTAGCGGCATAATAATCGTTAGTTATTATCTTAATTGTTAATAATCATCGTCAATTATTGTTTGATGAATAGGGACGAATACTCCATCGTTTCAGAGCTCGATACAATCGTTAATGGAATTCAAGCAAGAAAGCTTATTTTTGATCTAATATTATTTCAATATTATTGGCTTGTACCGTTGTGCACAGTATTCAAACAGTTCAATCCAACGTCTGACCAGCTTCTAAGGATGTTTCTAGTGGGTTGAAGAGATTCTTTTCAAAATTAGTCCGTATGGGTTCTTATTTCCAATACTCGACACCAATACGAATTCGGTGTCGAGTCACACGTCCAAGTGGCTGTTTCTTCCAAATCGTGTTTGCCGAGGCTTTGGTGATCCCGGGTGTAACCAGATTGTTGTTCGAGTGGTTTGCTAGTCAACAAATTTGATACGATTTTTTTTTGTTGGTTCAAGTACTTCGCATTGCGTCTCGCTCGTTTGCCTACGGCGGAGATGAGTTAGATTACACGGAGAGAAAAAATAGTAGCTCCCACTATCATCTGATGGCACCTATTACTATGGCAGTGCAGCAAACTATTAACACGACGATATATCGACAAGTATAACATGCATACAGTTGCATTTACTGTGTTAGATGGTAACAATCACGATCTTGCGTTATTAGCAAGTACAATGCTGACATAGTCATTTTTGTTAACCACGAAGACACTACAAGCTACCATTCTAATAATACAGGTTACCATTTCGATAGTAAAAATTACCATCGAAAATAATAAAAATGACTATATTAACGTAATAGCTATCGCTTTATTGCTATACTAATAGTTATCATACTATCGTAATAGATGTTATTATTTTTTCTCTCCGTGTCTATTCGACCATCGATAAAACACTTCGATACGTAACTCTGTGGAGCTTCAGAGCTTCAACAACAAAATCTCTTCATCGCCCAAAAATTGACCAGTTGTACGCGGAAAACAATGAATCTTGTGAAAATTTAGAAATGGGTTTCTTATGTAAACATGGGTTCAAGTCAACCAGAATCTCGCGTGCAGCTTCGTTCTGTCCGCGTTACGAAATATAAACCTTTCCAACGATTTTTCAGGTTCAACGCTTTACTTTTCCTCGTTCGTTTCGCTATATTCGCAAAAACAGTTGGGACGAACGATCACGTCGCATTGTGAATTTATCGAAGTAACATGCCAACATCAACCGACTCGACGAGAATCAGTTGCAAAAATGTTTACATTTTCTCGGAATAAATATCAATGTAGTAAGCGGCGGACGCAGCGTCGCAATATCACATTCATCCTCGTAGCTTCCACGTGACTAAATATCATCATCGGTATCGCATAGGTTCGATCAAAAAACATATAAAAAAAATAACTGAATAAATAAATCGCGAAATCACCGACGACTGCCTGATACGCACGCGCATTAAGTATATAAATACGTCGCCCTCGCCCCGTTCGTCGTAACACTTTACCGCAGGTCCCCCTGCGTCCCTCGTTGCTAGCGTTATAATGGAAAAAAGCACGTGAGAAAAAAGTTGAGAAACACAGGAAAAAAATTCGCCTCGGTGAAAACAAAGGAATAAAAAATCCGCCGACTTTGGTACACAGCTGCGTACATGCATACGCGTAGGCGTAGACCGTACGTTTTCATTGATTCGTAAAGCCCAAAAATTTTCGATTTGTCTCGTTGAAAAACGACGAATAATAATAATAATCTAACTAATAATATTAATAATAATAATAATAATAATAATAATAATAATAATAATAATAATAATAATAGAAATAGCAATTACCCGGTAAAAAAATATTTCAGTGAATTGTAAGATGAGAATTTTTAACTAACTAGGTTTATCGTACATCATAATCCATTTCTTATGCTATACCTATCGACTATCGTATGAAAAAAGAAGGCTATGAAAAATGCGATGAACGTGCAAAGAATGCGAGGGAAAAAAACGAACGAACCGAAATGAAATATATAAAGAAAAAGGTTTATATATTTCTTTAAACGTAAAAGAAAAAAAAGTAAGTAAATAAATTTAGTCTATTCTAAGAAAGAAAATAAAGAGGAAAAAAATCTAGTTTTGGAAGATATTTGATGGGGGCTTGAAACGAGTGTCGATTAAAAGTGTGTCGATACACACACTTCGTCGTTCCGCACCGACATATATCGATTAGATATTATACACATGTAATGGTGATAAGAACGAAATAGACTTACCGGCGAGAGAAAACCAACAAAAATACCAAAAAAATATGATAAAAAAGATACACAAGCAAAAACCAAAGCTAAAAAAAATAATAATAGTCATACGCAAATTCCTAATATAATTATTGGCAAAAAAGATCGATATATTTTGGGACAGCTGATAAATGCCTAAGAGTATTAAAAACTTAATAATATTACTGGAGCGTGTTGCACTCGATAAATAATTATACTTGTAGAAAATAGAGTCGTCGAAGGAACAGCAACGTTGCGAATGCGAAAGAAGTAAAAAAAAAACAGCAGCAAACAAAAAAAGACACCAATTAAATTGGTACACCGTTCTCCAACCGATTGTGAAAGAGGAAAAAGAAAAAACCAAGCAACCTAAATTTACGTAAATGCTCTTCGAAGAAGAATCAGACGAGCTAGCGATCGCGAGAATCTTTTTGCGAGTTTAATGCTTGTCACGTTCTAATAGTAGGTAAACCGTTAAGGGAAGACCAACAACTCGACGGATTTCAACTCTAGGTGCTTCAACTCTGTGTAATAATGACATTGAATCGTTCGTCTCCGCGGAACGTCGCCATCGACCTGTTTCCATTCCGAAACTGGACTCTCGTCCGCGTATTCCGTACACCCTAATCTCATGGAAATTTTTAGCCGCTAGGAAACTTCTCGTTAAGAACTGGCAAACAAATCAACGCAAATTCGATAAAAATTTGTACAATTTTTATTCCACGTATTCGAACACTTTGGCATAATTATTCAAAGGCGCGGATTTGTTTGTAATTTCTCGTTCGTGTGATTGAAACAGAGTTGAAATCCGTCTGGTCGAGGAGAACCTCGGCCGTTAGTCATCGATACGGATCCGCCATCCACCGCCACTACCCATTGAGTTGTGTTCACGATTTGAAAATTGAAGGAAAAAAAGGCACGAATAAGTACTCGGGGCATTTTTTGATTTCCTGAGTATATTGCAAACTGTTGTCGCGCCCACTTGGAATATTCGTTACGTCAGACTTCTAAAAGAAGAACAGAATATTATTAGGATTATTGTCATAACAATTAATATTAATCTAATAATAATCTAAATGGGAATAAAACTATTTTCTATGGATTGTGAAAACGATGGGGATTGAATGACAGAGATCGGGCGAAGAGAAATCCAGGATAAATAAACAAATCGTCTGAGATTAATAGTTTGTATACAAGCCGTTTAATTGCAATGCCAGCCTGTACGACGTACCGTAATCAAATTAAACAACGCCTTTGTAATGTAACGTTTGAAGCGCGAACGTTCGTAAGTTTTCACTCACAATCAATCACACCCATCCCATTTTTTGGCATCGACACGATGAAGAGCCTCGCATCACGAAATGCGCGATTCCTACAAATAAAAAATACAACTGGGCGAAAATGACGAGAAAAGCAAACACCGTCGACCCAAGTTTTTTATATTTCGCATTTATTCGCTACGTTACCCATCGATCTTCATCTCACTTGCGCAGCCCTGATCACGCGACAAAATACAAATGTAATCACGTGAAAGAGAAACGATATACTTACCGTGTAATAAACTAAATTAAACATTCAAATTTAATAACGACAAAACCTGAACGAAGAACACAACATTCTCAGCCATTCACGACGTATCACGATTTCGAAAGACGGACGGAACAACGACAAACAGCATCGCCTAGCTGCAATCAGATCGAGAATTTCGAGGGGAAAAAAGAGAACGAAAAACCACAAAATCAAAATAGCAACGTGGATCGCATTAGAAACCTGGAATCCCGGTTTCGATCTGACGTCTCTTTGTTTTTCCATCTTCCGAAGTCTTGATCGCTCAGCTGTTCGTTAGTTAAAAAAAAAAGCAAACAAATCTCGTAGAATGAATTGGTGCCAAAAAATAAGACGAGAGTAAAATTAATTTAACGATACGAGGCGTCGAAGTATAAAACTTTTTCAACTATAAATACCATTAATGTAACGCTTGAATGGAATAATAGTTGTAGTCTAAGGACTTTGATAAAACTGACGCATATACATCAATTCACAGTGTATGTTAAGTATTACTTCCATCCCATGCTCCTTCCCATCTCTTTTTTTCACCCCGATATGGTCCAGGAAAAAAGAGCAAACGTCAAGGAATCGTACTTGCTGTTCCCTCCGGAGGATATTTCAATGAACCAACGATGAAAGTACACGCGGATCAGGTATGCAAAGCTCGGCCCTCGAGGGTTACGGGGCCCTCGCATCGCGACACCTATGTACCTACTTCGGCTACGATCGACGGACGGGCGAGTTACGCATATCTGGTGTACGTGATTCGATCGAGAGTGAGGTATCAATGGAAAGAAAAAAAATATGTAATAAACAAACAACAGAAGAGAGCCGAAAGATATGTTCAGAAACGATGAGATGTCTCATTTGTTTTACTTATTTCATCGGTGTTTTCATGTCTGTCTGTCTGTGAGTGTAACACTTGGTGTAAAGTTAGCGTTAAGTGTTACCTTCAGCTTAAACATTCATTCGTAACGGAGTCCATGTTGGAATTTAATAACCACCAATCATTATGATATATTAAAAAAAGCAAACAAAATCTATAAAGTGTATTGATGTGAAGAGATGTATGTGTATCAACGCTACATATACATATATATATATATGTGTATACATATGCACATACCTATATACATATATATATATAAATGCATATTTATGCACACGCGTATGTATGCATATATATTTATACATATAAATATATATATATATGTATATATAGAGCGAGAGAGCGAGAGAGAGAGAGAGAGGGAGAGAAAGTTGAATAAAAGGGGAGGTGGATTCCGAGAGCTCTTTTGTTGTTGATATTCGTGAGAATGTCAATTGGCTCGTGTACACGGAAGGCAAGAGGCAAAACAGCCTCGGATCCATATCCGGCGCTGATAACTATACGAATATTTTCATTAATGAATTTTCGACGGTGAGAATGAGCGCAGGAGAAAAATATAAATTAAAAAATGAAAATTCACTCGTAAAATATTTATAACGATCGTAAGATGAAAAAGCACGAGCGTTTCGTGCTGTAATGAAAACGTGTAACATGCTTTCCATTTGTTAAGTACTGTTAGATGGTTGTATTTTATATGATCTGCATATATATTTAATATATAATAGCTATTAATTAATGATACATGTTCCCCGGATAAATACTCACAAAATTATTGTCAATGGATTATAAAAAAAAAAAAGCAAATTTCCGATTGATCATGCAATGATACGAATCCCTCACGTATGTTGAAGAAATAATCGAACTATTTCGAAATGTGCATCGTTAGTAATACAGAATAGCTAATCCCAATCTATCAGGGTTTCATGTATATTTAATAATACGAATATATATATATATTATAAAATACATCATATTAATAAATAAAATAATATCATATCTAAACGGGGACTAGTTTTTCTTACCACTCCTAGTTTATTTCTTGACTTTGATTCGGAGCAACGACTAAGTTTTTATCGACTAACCGCCTGTCAACGAACTTCTACATGTTTTTCTTTTTGTTTTTCACTTAAACAATTAATTTTATCGAAGGTAAGACGTGTTCTCCAAGATTGTACCTTCTTAGGATCAGTAATTCGAAAGAAGATTCCAAACGCTTGGAAATATGGTACAATAATTACATTTTTTTCGAGTAACTGCTTTCTGAGAAACCTCTGTCGGATGTCCGTGTCCCGATTGTGGAAATGATCGCAGTTTTAATAGGATGAGACGAAGGATCATCGAAACATGAAAGTATCGCGTGGAGTTGAAATGAAAGATATCGAATACCTTGTTTGTTATTTTGGAAAAGCCAAAAACAAGTCTACCTCTTCTGCATTCGCAGCAATTATTTGATTATAAACAATGATGCGATGGAAAAACGAACGCCAAAATCTGTCTTTCTTGTCGATTGAAATATGGCAGCCATTTCCTTTCCAAACGAATGGATCAGTTAGAAAATAGCATGATCGGTCGCAGTGCAATACGAGCTCGATTTCGGATCGGCCGAATGGTCTACTAACCAAGTCGAGGAATTGCTGACATGGAAGATACATAATATGACGGAAGATCACGATAGTCCCGCGTTTCAGCATTTCAGAAAGTTCTGGAGGCTACGGATGACAGAAGCGGATAAAGGTAGCACACTTGTTTTCGGGACAATCAAGATGCACCACGACGAATTCCGAGCATCGCTGTTCTAGATCAATCATTGATTCCACAACGACGGATTCAACGATTAATAGCACAGATTTTCAACTATACGCGAATAAAAGCACCCGAACAAAATTGCCAGTAACGTTAGCACAATAAAAGAAAGTGCTACGAACAACAGCATCAAACCAAAAACTGCCAGAAAAGCATGTGGCGCTTTTCTTATGTAATTAGAAAAAATGATTGTGCTGAATACTAATTAATATATTAGCCAATTCAAAGCATATGCAATTTATGTTATGTTAATAAAAAAAACTCACATTATTTTATTGTAAGTATTAGCAATGATGTATTTTAATACAAAAATATGTAGACGCAGATGTATTTTAATTCAAAATTGTCTTCGAGTCCTCAAATATTTATTAAGCAAAAGTGGATACACATTTTTTTGGTGTTAGTATTCGTGATAGAATTGAGTTTGTTGTTTTCAGTCGAGAGAACGATGTTTTCTTGCTTTTATTTGATAATAGCTAGTTAGCTAGTTTTCAGTCTATACATTTCGTGTCGAGTTTTTTGGAGCTATTATTCGTAACGGTCATCGATGCTACCTGCATGATTGAGATCCCGTTGTATGCGATAGTCGTGCATTGTCCAGCATTATTTTCAGGGAGTATCAAAATGTAAAAAAACGTGAGAGATCTCGTCGAAGAGAGCTTTTTACCCCGAAGTCAGAGTCACGAAATATCTCGTTCTGACATTTTTGACCACCACTTTTGATTACTACATTTTTCGAGTACCTACCTTCAACAACGTAAATTGAAGCTGCCAACTTGCTCTTTACGACCAGCTATATCATCCAACTGTCGATTGTCGCGTATTTATTTTTCAAAATCTCGATTGCAAATTATGAAAATTCACAAATTTTACAGCTTTATAGAAATATTTTATCATCGTAACGCGCAGTCAAAAAACTGTGGGAACGAAGCTCTACTCGGTCACGGAATCCAAAGTCAGTCTTCGAATTTGCAGATTTGATATGCCGGAACAGATATGGCGACTGCAAATTTTCGTTGTAGTAGCAGTAATTTACAGCGTTCGATCGGGAAAACCTTTTTTCGGAGCTGATGAGAATCGCTAAATATGCATTTTCAGCCTTAACTGAAAATGAGGAACGTAGTCTTACGAAGTGCGCAAAAAATTATCACTACTACATTTAAATATTGCGCTCGAGGCCGCCATCTAACCATCCAGAGAAGATAAGAAATAACGGTGTCCATTTTCCCATCATATAAGAAAAAAGTTGGGTGAAATGATACAATCTATCAGGTATGACATCCAAATATGTAGTGTTGCAAGCATTTCTTTCAGCTTTATATTCATATCAGACGTTGCGCATTGCGGTAAAATTCGAACTTGACATTGAAATACAAGTTTGGACCAATCCAGGAGCTTCTAGCTTCACTTCACTTCGAGCTTCTAGTATCTTATTGAATTTACATCGTATCCAATGTGATAGCCATAATATTTCTGAACAGAAGAACCTTGAATCATATTTGTTTGCCGAATTATTGCAGCTAAGTTTTTTCATGACATTGAAATGACACGAGTAATGAAAATCTTTCATTTGTTCAGCGTCAGTCAGTCTGCCATTGCAAAAAACCGTGTTTGCTGGTTACCTCTATATACGAGGCAACAGCGATACCACTAAAACCTAGCCCATCATTGATCCTCCTAAGACTTCCAGGCAACCATGAACAATATGCACGTATCGAAATGAAAAATAAGAAATTTCGACTGGCGAAATTCGGCTACGCAAATTCGGCAACTTACATGTCGAAAAATTAGTGTGAATACGTAAGCGATGGAATTTTTAGGTAAACAAAATGTTTTCGGTACCGAGGACGTACTATTTAACGAAACGATATTCAGAATGACGTTCGAGCCCTTCCTGACAGAACGCTATCAGAATATAAGCTATTCAATCCTAACTAATATAATTTCAGATGGAAAGTTACGCCCAACATCGAGGAGATATCAAAGTCCTAATAATTAGGCAAGGCGGGTCTAATGGTCTTAGACGAAACTTCGAGGGCTTGGGCAGGCCCAAGTTTGGCTCGTAGCGGAATCAGACGGAATCAGAGAATATTTCAGGACGTAGAAAAATGAATCGTGTTGTTGGAAACTAGAGTAGATAGTGAAAAAAATGTTGTCGGAAATGAAAATGTCCGGGTCAGAAAACGGTAGGGTTTAGTTAAAAGGTTAAGGGTAGTCGGAAGCTCGGAAAAATGACTATTTCAAATAATTTTCTTTCGCAGTAGCATGATTTGTTTTACAAAACAAATGATATAAAGTTACTATGTTATGTTTTAACTTTATATCAACCAAATTTCAACCACAAAAAATATTCATCGTTGATCAACCTAATTTTTTTTTTTAATAAACAAAATGGTGCCCATTATTGCTTACTCGCGGATCTTGAAGGAGTAACGCTTTAGTTAATTGCTTGTAAAACATATGATATAAAATGAAAACCAAATCCTTCGATCGACCCCTAAATTAACTATTAAACTAATGATTTTTTTTGATTCCATTATTTTAGAAAACCCAATAAATGTTTCGATGATCACCGCGAAGCATGACGGGTAATATGACGATAATTTTTGATCTACAATATTGTTCTGCTTTAATTTTGGAGATATAAAATAAAAACGTATTGTAATAACTTTGCCTCACTTGTTTTACAGAATAATTAAACGACTGCCAAAAACAATTAGTAGTCATTATTTTTAACTCTCTGCCTACCTCTAGCCCCGTAAGAAAACGAATCGGAATAATAATGTATTATTTGACCATGCTGTTCAGGAGATTATCCAATATAGATCGTGTAATTCTCCCCATTAATTGTTTAACTTGAAAGTTTTATAAACTTCATCGATTGAAACGATTCCGGAAATGAACAGACCTATTCATTTTTCAATTCTCGAAGAAATCTGTTCGGATGCGTTCTATCGAAGCATTTTTCATCGCGAAGGGCGATAAAATCGACCAATATATTTACAAATTCTGATGTAGCCCAACTTCTTAGACAATTTCTTTCCCGAGTTCTGAGAATAAGCGAAAATTCTTTGAAATCTCATTGCCTTTTTTCGTAGTTATCATAGTCAAGTTATTAGACTCGCAAATTTAATAAAAATAATAAGTTTTTCGATTTTTAAACCCTAAATGTGTAATTTGTTGGTCAACATTTGTTGCACATTCCGTCCTACTCGGGTTCGATCACACAGGCAAACATTGACATGTTAAGACTGAAATGTCGGAGTCTAAACAAAAGTTACATTCGGGGTATCACTATTTTAAATAGGACCTAAACGTTCGGCCATGGTAATATGATAATATTAGTACCAACTATCATCTTTACATTCACGATTACATCACTAATTATCGTTACCATTTTACTACGACAATGAATTCGTACAGGATATTCGGAGATATTCTTCTGTATGGGATGCTGAACAGTGCGTTACGACAAATTTGCGATCAGCGCCATTTTATCCTTTGCAAGTCGATTGAAGAAACTCTTGTTCTTATTGATCGTAACCGAAAGAGTTGGATGACGGACTTAGGACTTGTAAGAACAGAGGTTTGCCCGAATATAACCGATGCGAAGGGCAAATAATCTCTGATTGTTAACGCAATGTTGCTAACAGATATTTATTGATAGTGGGAGTGGCATCCGCGACTGTAACGGGTTACAAGATACGGCAAGATAATTCGTCGTTTTGTTTCAAACGGGTGTCGAGGATTCTGCTGACAGTCGTCGATCCTCGCGTATCGCGGGTACCTAATCGAATGTCCACAATTTCCTGTTACCATAGGCATACCGCGCTGTGAAATGATATCGGTAGAATTCTGTAGAAGGCTGGAAATAACCAGCGCGTTGGCAACGACCAGGTACCTCTACTCCTCGTGCCGCTCCAAAGCGGTCACCGCGCGAAAAAGTCTCTTACGGAATGAAAATTCAATAAGATGGATACGTAGCGTCGCACAGTTCCGCGCGATGCCATGGGTACGGTGCAACGAATACCACGCGTAGACATCGGGGTTTGGGGCGAATGACGAGTAGAGTCGAAGTTAAGAGGGTGGCGAATTGGTCGGGGGCTCCGCGTCTGTCTGGTCGGGCTTTGGGGGTTGTGGGGTCTTCGGGAGTGCGAGAGAGGAGGTCGTCATGGTAACGCACCCAGGAAACCCGGCTACCACCACCACCACCACCACCACCACTACCACCACTACCACTACCGTCATCCGCACCGACACCGTCAGCGTCGCCGCCGCGTGTATCCCGGTGCGTTGCTGCCTGGTTCAACCACCTCTAACTCTCGAACCCCGGCGATACGCGCGCGAAACCCGTACGCTGCCCTCTGCTACAGCGATGCTGCCGCCGTCGAGGTCCGTACCCTCCGCCGCGCGAGAAGAGAGGGTGCATTCGACTCTCCCATTTTACGGATTCCTTTTAAGGCCGTTGCCTACGCCACGATCTCGAATTGTTCAAGTCCGAAGTAATACCCGACCTCTGCGGCGATCGCGCATCCACGTGCACGCTGCGAAAGTAACTTGTCGTTGATTAACGATGTTCGGCATGATCGTTCTTCGTACTTCCCATCTGGGAACAAACGTGACATTATCGTTTCTCGGCGACGTCACGAACGTACTTGTGGTCGTATTTTGGGGATATATTTGAAAGACTTCCGCGGTAGCGATTTCCATGCCTGATCTCGACACTTTTTTCGCAAATCTCTAGTCTTTATGGTCCTAATCGACGGCCCTAACGAATAATAGCACCGATTTTCGACTATACACGAATAAAAGCAGCGGATCAAAATCGCAACGAACGTTAGCACAATAAAAGAATTAGTCTCCTTTAAACGCTCTAAGAAAAGGCCATTTTTAGGAATTTCCATTGACGTTGTTATGATAGACGTTAATATAAAACTTTACGGGCTCAATAAATACACCGTGAAAAAGTGTTTAAAATTTGTTTTATTCGTTTTAAAAATTAAAATTTTTATGTGATCTTAGTTTGATCTGAAGTCAAAGCTATACTCTAATAGTATTTGATTTTTATGTGTCGGATGATTTGTTGCAGAGAAATCGACATCGAAAGTTAATTGCGCCTTTTTTGTAAAAAATATTGCATGAAACAAATAGAACCAAATTCTTAAAATATATTTTAAGAGTGTATTTATTGAGCCCGATATATTTCATATAAATGTCGATCATAGTAACGTAAAAAACGTCGTGAAAATAGCCTGTCTTGGAGCCTTTTCGGGAAAACTAATTCCCAAAAGAAAATGGCACGAATAAAAGCATATAAAAGCAACTTGTATTCGTATTTAAAGTACCTATGTAAAGAGACAAAATTATTGCGCTAAATACTAATAAATAAATTAGTCGATTCAAGATATATGCAATTTATGTTGTTTCAAAAAAAAAACAATGCGTAACTACAATTAGTATTGCTATTATTATTATTATCATTGTTATTATATTTTTTCAGGTATAAATAATATCGCGTGACTTGAGTCGATGTATCAAAAATACGAAGCTATTCAAAATCTTCATATTTGGCTACGACAAATTATGAGAGCAGAGCAGAATCGTATTTCGAAGAGATCGTTTGTTTGCATTTTTTATCCTGGAAATTAGAGTTTCGTGGATTTGGTGTAGAATTCCAGTAAACTCCGGAATATTTGAGAGCAGTGAGAATTAATATTGCAAATTTGGATACATGAAAATGTGTATTTCTCTTCAAAGATTTGTACTCGTCAAAGTACTGTTCCTTGTGTCTTGACGACGCTTATCGAATATCGCTGGATACCTACATCGTCGTGCGACCCGATGTAACGCCACGTTGCATGACTTATACATACTACTCGTTCCTCGGCAGCCACCTTTCTCGTTTCGTTTATCCCGTGCCCACGATGTCCCAAACTCGGCAGTATGCTCGTTTCTGAATAGTTAATGATTCAATTTCGACATGGCTCACGTGTGACGAAGAGATTCATTGTCTTCCGGTCGTTGAAACGTTCCGATCGAATCGAGTCGTCCATCAACTAGGTACATCTGCTCGATCCGTGCCGCGCAGTTTCCATCGCAAAAGCCCATATATTTTCCGCATTTGTACCTAGTGTACCTCTGGCAATTTTGTTCTGTTCGATAGTTATTCGATCTAGCGGTAGGGTTTATTCGAAGAGTTTCTTTTTTATCCAGGCAAATTTGTCGGATCACGTCTCCAACTCGAAACAGCCACAAATTGTTTTCTATCTTTCTTGATCACTCATATTAAGTATCCCTGGTCTTTTCTATCGTGCCCCCCTCCCCCCCCCCCCCTCCAAATAATTATACTACTACTGATAATACCCCAAAACCGCATGGTACAGTCATTTCAATTAATAATACCGTGGAAATAGCAAAAAAAAAAAGTGAACTTGCGGCTCCGGAGGCTGACATTTTTCATTATTCCCATAAGCTACGGGGTTTGGAAGGTAGGGCTATTTTGGATAAAATCGGGCATCTATACCTCGAAACAGGTTCAAGTTTTTTTCTAATATGTCTCATCACTCGGCAATGGTGTAACATGCAAAATTATGGTGGCACAGCCTGAAAAAATAAAATCACAATAAAATGGTGTTTTCGGTAACATTCGTCCAAATCACACGTGTGGGTTGGTGTGAATGCGAGCGTGCCCGCGCGCATCTGTATGTATTGTAGCACCCAACTCAACTCCATAAAACCCCATAGACAATGTGGTTTATGGTGTGATAATTTTTTGTTGCCGATTTCTTTACGGGGTTTCATGGGATTTGGTTGGGTGCTGTAACACATACAGATGCGCGTGCACGTACGGTTACGTCCACACCCACCTACACGTGTTTTTTGGACGAATGTTACCGAGAACACCATTTCATTTCATCGATTAAAATGGGTCAGTCTGTATAAATTATTTCATTCAAAATGTTAAGTACATCAAAGAATCGCAGTTCAACGGTATTTTTTAAAAATGTCATCCAAAAATGTTGGAAGTTTTGTAGGTGGAACCTGGTTTTCGGAGTCCCCTAAAAAAAGTGCCCTAGCAGCGGACACGATGGCTTTACTTGAAATCGAAAAACGAAAAATTCTGTGTTTTTATAACAGTATAGTGAATTATTGAACGAAGAATTTTGTCAAAAATTGAAATTTGACGTTCTGCCAGAGTTGTATGCAAAATAGTACATTTTTCGGTACAATTTGCACTACGTATAGCCCTGTAAAATTAGTTGTAATAGATAAAAAAACATCCTTTGTTCCAGCACTGGTCAATGCTGTTTTGCAGAAGTGTGCAAAATTTTAATAAGATCGGTGCATTAGTTTGCGAGAAATTGCGTCAACCGACTTTAAGAACAGTCTGTCGATGGAAACGTGATATTTCTTCCATATTACCAGCACTGCATTCGTTGTCTGTTTTTTAAAATACTCCTCTTGCCACTCTTCGAATTCTGTCGAGCCTAGTTATTTCGCATAATTTAAAATGCAATCTTTTCACAAATATATCCAAAACTTTTCCAGAATAATAGCCAATCGATATCACCAAACCGTATAACCACTGCATAACCGGGGGAATCTCCATAGGCTCACTCTTCTAGAGTTTTAATCCGTTTGACACATCGTAATATTAGATTAAAAATTGTCAAAGAAATTGATTTTATAAAATCTTCAAACCAAGATAACCGCTTAAGGGATAGAAGACTCCCTAAAAAATTGTGAAATTGTCGGTTTCCATGAAAATCGAGCAGAAACTCGTGATTCCAATGTCCAAAAATTGTTTATCCGTGAGATAACAACGTTAGATCGAACAACCTCTGGATATCTACGTGCGAACGCGGTATAAAAACATGAACGATATTCCCCTAAAATTACCACCGTGTCGTTTCGTTTCGTTTATCTTTCCATAACCCATACATATGTTCGACATGTCGTGCTATACGACATATGTCATATTTTTTCCGTAGTAATACGAGCGTGAATGAGAAACAGCTGAACTAATGTCATTTTCATTCGGAAGGATTACCGATTATAATTTACTAGGCGTAAATGCTCTCACCTGCTTTAACATAATTGACGTTAGTGGGATTAGCTTAATCATTTACTGTTCTTGCCAGTGAACCATCGTCCCGCAACCATATATGAGGCATTCTTTCTCAATATAACCACCCATTTTTTTCGACGTTTCTGAAGATTATGAACAAAATCTATACTTTTCTACGCGCTGGATGGACTCTGTGATTTTTTGGGGATTTTTCGGAGCTTCGACGCCAAAGTTACATGTCTACTAACACTTTTCATTTCCATACTTTTTGTTCATGAATTCATTTCAAGTTAAATTATGTGACAATTAGCAAATTTTCCAGTTAAGGATGATTTGTCGGTACAATCGGAAACAAAAGTTAATGACATTTTCACCCAACTCATATCTTTAAATATATGTTGAAATAAATGATTTAAATCAAAAATTTTTGTTTTTCTAATGTTAATTTTGATATTAACTTTATAAAAAAATAAAATAGACTGATAATTTTAATAATATTAACATAAAAATTTCAATATTAAGGAAAAATGGAAAACAACTTTTGTTTGTGACTTTTGTTTTTGTTTGTTTGTTTGTGATGTTGTCACGTTTCCCTTGTAATTCACACGGCTTATTCAATAATATGGTAAATACCACTAATTTTTATTATTTTTCTCTATAAACAATATTGAAATTACCAATTATTAATCGCTTATATGTTTCTTGGATATTTAATCTATTGATTTGAAAAGTTTTAAATTTTTCACATCACAATTTCATAACTTTTTTTTCATTTGAATATGTCTGATAACGCGTTTTCCATTTAACCATGTGTTAATTTGTTGCAACTAATAAATGTTATAACTTTTTAACGGGCTTGTGAAAAATTCCCAATTTTTTTTTAAAGCTTCAGTAGACTTGTCAGAATAGTATATATTTTTTTCAAAACATTTTCATCATTTTTAAAATACCGACAAATCATCCTTAAACATGAAAGTGAGACAAGAGAAAGAGAAAATAAATAAAAATTTACAATTTTCAAAAAATCGATTCTTTGATGTCGATATTTCGAAAGTATAGTCTTTGGAGAATATATCGTTAATTTTTGTGCGTAAAAAGGAGCCTGTTTTTAGAACTTCAATTTCAAAGGTGCATTATTCCGTCAATTTCGATTTTTTTTATTTATTCCAGTTCCTGCCGTAACTGCACTCATGCTGATTAACAATTTTCCTGATATTCATTTTTCAATCAAAGAGGAGAGTCAAAATCCAACACGTCGCCCAAGTCCATTTTTTCCCAAGGGGTTTCATTTAGCTCCATTCTTTAGATGTTTTTATGCAATATGAATGTTATAATGTACCCGAAAAGCTTAAATATCGTTGTCCATTACGCGAACCTTGAAAAAATCCTATAAATACCTCAAACTTTCGCATACTAGACCAACGAGTCCTCTCAAGTGTATATTCGCTAATCAATGGTTCTCGTGTTCTGAATCAAATCCGAGTCTCTTCATCAAAGCTGTTTGAAACCGTGATAGCTCCACGTACGATTTCCTTTTCAATTCGCCCCCAGATCCCGGCAGGATCGAGATAGTTCCTCGATTCCGATGATATTTTAGAACCCGCCAAGCATCGTGACAGAGGAACGAAGGTGCGCCGTTCTAGGATTTAAACCGAAAGGAACTCGAGCCTGTCTTTGTGGCGCGTCGTTTGTGGGTAGGTAGTTGGCTGGTAAGACAGGCGGCAGGTGTCCGCGCGTGCCTTCCTAGTGTCCGCGTGTATATATCAAGTCCTTGGCACGCGTATCCCTGCGTGCGTGTTAACCCAACGACGAAAATGCATCAGCGAGCAGCGACCTGTAGTCCACAGCTGCTACGTCGCGTTGTTCTCCCTGAGTTGTGATCACTTTCATTCGCGAGCGTATTCGCGTCTCCTCTCGATGGAATTATCCACCGGCGAATTCTTCGCGGGATCGACGTCGCTTTCTTTCTTCAAGGCCTTCCGAGCAGCCGAGAGAAACGGTTAGGTGAATCGCAACGCCCAGATGCGATCGCGCGACCAGCGCTCACCAAGATTCACACCTGCGCGCCCGCATGTGAACGCGATCGTCCGAGAGGCCTTTATTGGAAGAAGAGCGTCTTACGAATCGCAACAGCGGGCCATGGGTATTAAGGTACCAGGGTATAAGTAGCAGGTGGCAGAGGATAGGTACTGGCGTTCGCCTCGCAGCTGCCTCCCACCTGGTCCTCCCTGACTCCTGGTTCCCGCGTGCGTGCGTGGCTACAACTTGTGCATCACCTGGCCCGGTGAACCAGCGCGTGTAGGTTGCGGAGACAAAAAGTGTATGGGGCCTGGAAGAACGCTCGCTCCGAATTGTTTCCTTATTACCTTCATCCGCGGGAAAATGTCGACAGGGTACATACTTACCACGTGCCATGCGCTGCGCCTGCCGTGCGTGCGGAATCGCATGTGCGCGGTTCGCGGGAAGGGTTGGAGTTCTGGCCTGAAATTATATTAGTACCGGACTGAATTTCATCGACAGGAATGATGATATACGTTTCGAACCGGGGAAAACCAGGGGAATAAAAAAAGATTCGTTCCTAAAAACCAAAACTCTGCGATGAGAACGACGCAGCGAAATGAAAATATCGAGTGCTCGACTTGTCGGTAATGTGCGATATTATCGCGATACGTAACTTTACGATCCTAGTCTATCTAGTCTATCTTTGGAAATAAATTTCCGGTGTAAGTTTGTTGGTAATTCTTCCCCTCCTAAACGGCTTAACTGATTTTGATGGAATTTTTTTTACGTACCCATAGAGTTATTTGGATGGTTCTTAGCTATAGTTACACTCAGTAGCTGGAGCTGGTGTCCAGTTCTAGAATTGTAATTTTTTTCACATTTCGACAACACTTTTTTAATGAATTTGTTTTTGGATTTCTCACATGAAAAAACATATTTTTGAGCCTCCAAGCACCTCTAGATAGTTTTTAATTCAATACATTTTTCATATTCGTGATTTATTAAATGATAGACGTTTAGTTAAAAACCTTATTATTACGTCGGTTAGATTTCGGAGATCAATAACATTCATTATTGAGATTTAAGAGATCCACTTTTCTTGACTTTGTTCTTCGATATCTAATTACATTCGCGTATTTGAGGTATTTTAATAACACTTAAGAGAACATTTTATTTCCCGAAATCTATTTCGCTAGTGAGGTCTGTGCCTAACAGGTCCGCTAGTTTTAGATACGATTGATGTTTTCATGATGATCGGAGGATATTTTTTATTTTATTACGTTACATTTGTTTAACTCGTATCATCGTTGTATTATCATATTACAATGCGTATGTAGACATAATTTCGCCACTCGACATTTCGACGTATACGATGTACGAAGTCGATCTACTCTACGTGGTAGGTTGATCGTGTTGAGCCAGGGAACAGGTTTATCTTGAAAAATCAAGGCGTGTGAGAATTGCACGTTGTAGAATCGAAACCTCCGGTGAGTCCCGTTTAATAGATTTCAGTAGTTTTGTTTAGCAGAGTCCCACTACTCGAGAGGTTGATTTTATATAGCAGGTATAGCGACCATTTTTATTCTGTAGTGACGAAGCAAGCTGTCCTGTTACGTGAACGCCAATCTCGCTATCGAAATTTGAATTTCGTAAATATGAAGGCGATACGGAATTGAAACAAAATGTTGGTACGAGAGATGAGAAATCGTTAGCAAAGCACAACATCGATTCTGCGATATTTCTAATGACGGGAATCCGTTCCATCGAGCCTAGGTGGCAATAAACTGCAATAAAAATATTGCCCGCTTTGCCATCTGTTCTCATCGACCTGCATTCTTTCCGCTGGGGAGCCCAGGTAAACTCATTATATCGGAGCGTGGGTCCTGGATACTTTAGCCAACAGAACAGGATTCTAAGGCTATACCGTTGAACCAAAGATGCGTATCCGTTTCTGTGCACGAGAGGAGAAAGATCAGCAGTTCGTCGGCGCCAAAAAGTGGTAACGGCTTCGATGGGATGATTTTTTGCGAGACAGGTGAGAGAACACCGTGTAGAAATTGCAGGCGACGAATGCATATTACCAGCGGTAGACGAATCGATAGTAACGCCCTTAGCAAATGGCGATGGAGGGTAGTTTTGACGAGGAGCGAGAGGTAGGACAGCAGAGGCAGCGAAGGGTGCGGCGCGGCGTCGGGGTTTCGGTTGGCGAGAGTCGCATAGGGGAGAGAACTAACGCGGAGAGAGGGCGACGGCTGGGACGACGGGGCCGAGGAGGCAGAGGGACAATGGGTCGGGTGAGGGAGCTAGACATTATACGAATTCCAACCGTGCCTTTATTGAACGTTATTCCCTTAAAATTTCGTGACGGCTTTGCGTCATTGACGACTGGAAAATATCGTCATCGCTGCTATTTGTTTCAACAAAATCACGACTTTGCTCGGCTCGGCGCGTCCCTTTTCATTGCCCTGGGATAAAGTTTGAAATACGGACGTTGAATTCGCCAAAATATTAGTTCGCGTGTACTTCAATTCGTGAATATTGCTTCGTATATGAAAATTAAACATTGCTTTCTCTTCGTCGAACAACGAGAAGCTCCGAATCCGGAATTATTCGACCAGAATAATGGTGTATGACGCAATCGGACGTGGATCGGAGGTACTTCGGAGCTGGTCAACATGCATCACGAACCGTCTTGGTTCTCCGACTTGGCACTCGTTCAGGACTTCAAGGACACGAGCTAGCCGGACAGCACTATACTAGACAAACCCTAGAAACGATCTTAGATTATCAACTCAAAGACTTCGAGTCGTACGATGATACGAGATTGCTGGACGCAGCATGGGTGGAGCGTGCGCAGCCTCGATCGGGTCAACACACCAGTGGCGCTCGACCCCTGTCGACTGGCGAGTCGGGGCAAACCTCAAGTTTGTTTCCACAGAATCCAAATTCGTGTTTAGTTTTTCCCGAGGATTGCAACGTCGGATTCCTAGAGCCAGACTGACGAGCAAGCAGTGAAAATTGTTGGAATCTTATTGGCAAGCTGCCAATTTTTGGTCCCCGATGATTTGATGTTGAAGATCACAATTGAGCAATTTAAGGTGTTGGGGATAGTGAGGATGCTGTGAAAAATCCGGAGTGAATTTTCACTCCCATCACTCGGAGTTCCGAAGTGAAAATAAAAAGCACTGCGCTCACGGATTTTTTTTTCGACGGAGAAATGGGAAAAAATTATGAATGTAATTTTGTTAATGTTTTCTTAGTAGAGATTCATTTGTACAACAAAAAAAAAAATAGTCAAGTTTTTTTTTTGTAAATCATGAAAATGAAATCCTTCTCAGAGTGTGTTTTACTCCCGGGGGATTATATTAATTAAAAATATCCACTTCACATTTACTCCGCAAGTCACTTCCGATATTTTTTACAGTAAAGTTTGAAAAAATGACTTTTAAATAATTTTTTTGGCGGTCCTGTAATCTATTTTATAAAACAAATGGTATACAGTTATTATACTATGTTTTCACTTCATTTCACCAAAGTTAAAATAAAAATTGATCGTAGATCCAATTATCAACAACATTAGAAGCAACAAAAGAAATCAATAGTGTAACAGTTAATCTATTGCCTGAACGAAGGATTTTTTGTATCCAAATTTATATGCCTTATAAGCAATTAAATAGGGCGTTTTTCCTTGACAATCTGCAAGTAAACAATTAAAGGCTGTCATTTTGTTTATTTTCCACAAAAAAAAGTTTCGATCATGCACTAAATAAATTGTTGAACTATTGCTACAAAAAAAATTATTCAGAACACTCATTGTTTCAAGCCTTTGACCACCTCTAATCCCTTAAGATAGCAGCCTACATACGCAGGATACTCTCCTTAATAAAGCTGTTTACGATCACATCATTAGTCTTTCGTTGTTTTGAAAGATGTCACATATTGGGCCAATTTCGAAGCTCGGAGATTGTTAGCGACAAGCTAAGGTATCCGTATCCTTTAGTGCGGGAGACTTTTTACATGTAAAACGCCCGTAACCACGGCTACTTCTTATTCCAATGAAAACATGCAATTATGTCGCACTTTGCAACAGACGATTATCGCAATACGGCATATTGCGTATTTGCAGCTACTGACATTCAGCACACATGGGGAACAAGTAAATTGAGGTCAAATATAAAGATACTGCCCATCGCAGAACCTAATATCAGCAGTTTCTCGTTTCGTTCGAGGAACGATCGTGTCGGTCGATATGCTGCGTCCGACAGGCGTATTTTAGGCGTCGAGTTGTTACCGAAGCTTTCAAAGTAGAGCTGCAACTTGCAAGTCTCGAAGACGATTCTATGCTATAAGTCCAAAGTCTACAAACTTCGTAACGATACGATTCCACAGGGCGTAGGATGTGAAGAGCGTGCACGTTCCAATCCGTCCGTCAGACTATGAAGCATTGGGCTTCATGCACGTTTCTTGATCGTGGTCCGATTGTATGACAATAAGAAACAACAACGGAAATCACCACCTACCTTAGATTCATAACACTGGTCTGCAAAAAAAAATATATGTTTGTTCCTCTCATTGTTTTCATACATGATAACATTATATCTGGTGTTCTAAACGCCGAATTTAACATGGAAATGCATACAGCATATGGATTCTAATTATCATATTCATTCGATTCGAGAATGATATTATTGAAGAAACAACAATTACAACAAACTTAAAAAATAGTCGGTTCATACTCACAAGTTATAAAAATATCAGTAAATATTTGATATAGAACGTAAACAATTAGAAAAGGGTTTTCAACTAACTGCTGTAAAGTCAGCAAAAACTGCGCAAGCGCATTTGTACCTCCATCAAAATCACTCTCGGCACTTTCCTTCTTTCTCTTACTGCTCGCTAAAACCCATTTTGTATTATATACACTGATAATAATGTTTAAGCAAAGAACGCAATCAAAAAATCCTAAATTTCAAATATTTTGCAAAAAAATTATATCACAGAATCCAGACGTGATTGGGAAAATCGGTCCACGGGATCAGATTCGGAGCATTAAAATCTCCATATTTATGATAAACTTTTTTTGAAGAACGATTTCGTTGCAGACCAGATTCGGATGGTTACTTCAACTCCATTTGGATGCTGGTAATAGCACAGAAATATCATGGTAATTCAATCGTGATTCATTTATTCAAGTCTAATTCGTACCGAGAAATTTCGTCGCCTTAATTGGTATTAAACACGGATAATTATCAACTACGCATTGCTTCGTTCAGAGTTCTAGGGTGGGCAATGCTTGGAACGTCACGTGATATTATCTGAAATTTCGAACTAGGTATTTCGCCGAAGCTAAAATTCTGCATGGAATTATTTTACAATGATTGAGCATGGCATTAGAATTTTCCGAATTTACGACAGTTGAACGAATATTTTCGCCAGTTGGTGATTTTTGATTTTTCTCATCGCCAAAAGGTGGTTAACTCTTAATATCTGTGGCTGTAGACAGTGTCACATCGATGTTTAACCGTAAATAAAACGAATGCTGTACAGCAATTTAGTCTGAGTGTTTTCAATCGCCAGACGAAAGACCTGTTACGAGAAATTCACTCGAGTCATCAGTCCACGTGGGCAAATTGCGCGTAGTTCTTTGGCTACCCCGCGTAATATCAAGATGCAAGGGCTATAGGCTCGTTGCCAAATACGATGTCGAAGTTTCATCGATTTCGTCGATAGATTAAAAATTTCCCATGTATACTAGCATTCTCGCAGAAAACGTGAAATAGGAGTTCGTCTCGCGCTCATCTACGTAAGCTCACCTACACACCGTTTCATCATCCCCTGTCTGTGGGTTGCGATTGGCGATGGGTGCAGGCTTTGAAAATCTCAGGCATTACGGAAGTTCCTGTCGTCTTCAGAGCTTACAAATTCCAGTGGATATGGATGAAAAAGTATGGCAAAAACGACTAACAAATACAATCAACTTTTTCTAATCGTTTATTCCATATTCAGTGAACGTACGTAGAGGTAGTAGCTGTTGGGGATGACGGAGCTCTGCACGGCTGGCGGCAATCGTTGACGCGGTGGTGTGTCGGTCGGTAGCAACGACCGAGGATGCATCGACTCCTGGGGTTGAACTGCGCGGGGTGGCTGCGACGCGATGAGGGAGATGGCGCAAACTAAAGGGAGAAGCAGCACACGGGTAGTGCGCGATAGGTGCCCGTGCGCAAGGCTCTCTCTCTCTCTTTCTCTCTTTCTCTCTCTCTTTCTCTATCTCTCTCTCTCTCTCATTTTTTCTCGTTCTTCCTCTCTCACCCTGTCATCCTCACCTCACTCCACCTCTACGTGTCTCTCTTTCTCTTCAGTGCCCTCTGCAGTACGGTTGCACCGGTGCTATCGTCTTTGTCGCTCCCCTACGCTCGCTATTGATCTCGCAGCATCCCCGCGGCCAGTTCGGAGCAACTTATGGAGCAGCAGATAGACAAGCTATGCATCCATGCGATGTGTTGCACTCGATATTGCTCGAAGTCCGTGAACCCGAACAACATTCGGACGACGCAACTCGTTATGCATCGAAACAAACAATGCGCGAGACTACTATGCCGTGTAGCGTGTTTTCATTCTACTTGGGACGAGGAGATGATAGGTACGTTGGGAATCAGTCTGGAGGCTGAGTTGAACGTACCCTGAAAAAAAAACCGCTGCAGCAGATCGTGACATGGTGCTAGAGACTTGCACGGCTATGATTCACGGCCATGGCCACTATCACCGATAATTCGCGTCTCGTGGCGTTAACATTCCTATGACGGCTGATCCCTACACGAGTTGAATACAATAACTGATGGAAATATGGATCTGCGTGAGATACGAGAATTCAGTAAAGATGAATCTTTCACTCTGCCTCCCATATAGAATAGAAGAAAAACGACTCTTTTCACATTTATACAAGAATTCTTGGACATAACATTTCATTAACGAATTAGGAGTAGTCAGAGAGTTGAAAAAATGGTTATTTTAAAAAAATTTGTTTAATAAGACAAACGATACAAAGTTATTATATTACGTAGTATATTATATTATTATGATATTTGCTTTTCATGTTTTCGTGCAAAAAAAAATCGACAACGTAGACCACTTTCGCACTTTTTGACGAGTCGCCTTGTTTATAAATAAATATTGAGTAGATCCATTTCTGGCTATATACGTTGGATCCGGTCATGCTTTGCGCTAATCATCATAAAATTTCCGCTATGAGATCGTTTTTTCACGAGATCGTCATTTTCATCATGATCTTCTTCTAAGATCAATAAATAGTTAACCTAAGGGCCGATCGAAGGATTTTTTTAAAATTAAATTTATATGTTTTATAAGCTAGTAACTAGGGCGTTTTCCTTGCAAATCCGCGAGTATACACATAGCCGCCGTCATTTTGCTTATTTAAAACAATAGCTTTGATCAGGCACTAGATTAACTATTAAACTAATGATTTCTTTCATTCATCGATTTTAGATGATCCAGCATAATGTTATCATGATCACCGCAAAGCATGACTTTTGGGACGGGGCCAATAAATATAGCAATAAATTGTCAAAAAATTTAAAAAAATCTGAATTTTGGTGAAAAAAAGTTGAAGCATAACGTAATGACCTTGTATGATTTGTTTTATAAAATGAATTAAAGTTCTGCTAAAAAAAATTTATTGGACATAGCCATTTGTTCAACCCTTTAACTAAGCTTGCAACCCGGTCTCGCGTTGGTACATAACGATGCTTGTTCATCGTTCCCATGATCATGATGTGAGAACTTGTTCTACTAACTTGGATGATCCGTAAACGTTGCGTGGTATTAGGAATATATCGAGCATTTCTTTTTACTAATCTACACGAAGATACGACGCGGCACGAATCTCACGTTTCGTAAACTAGAAACAACACCTTTTCGTTTATTGTGGCTTGATCCTATAAATCCCTACTCGCTCTCACGAAAACTTGTCGCTCCGAACGATCAATTAGGTGGAAATCGCGTCGCGAACGTAGGTTGCGATTAGCGAGCGCGAGTGGCCCGGTAGAGCTGGTAACGAGGGAGGCGACGCAAGCTATATTCATCCGAAACAACGGGGAGAACCTGACCGCGTTAGGTTGGCCACCCCGGTTCGCAGTGACGGTTAGCAAATTAGCATAACAGGGAATCGACCCGACGCGATGGTTCTCGAAACCTTCCCCAGGCTGTGTGTCCCGCAAGCCTACAACATCGGAGCTCCGTGAGTCCGTCTCAGGGGCCAATGCGATATTACGCGTCTTTCTACGTAGGGATCGTGCGACCACCACGCTCATGCGCGCCACAGTATCTCGGCCTTTTCTCGACCGCGTTGACATAATTCCATCCATTTCTATGTCATCGTAATCATAGAAACTTCGAACAATACTCGTAGCACACGAGCCTTCTGGTATCACATGGTATTCGACACCCATCGCGTGGGAGTCTCGTAATATTGTTCCATGGAGCCGTGATACGCCGCACGGTACTTTCTCGAAGCAGACGCCGCGAGTCTGTCTGCCTATGTATTGAGCTTACTACTTCGCGTTGATTCCAGCGAGCGGCGGGTGTTTCTCATCTAAATGAGCTCGCGTCCATCGACGCAAATCTCATGGATCGCTCGGATATTACGAAGGCTTTCGATATCGATGGGTTCAATTCAGCTGCCCAATTATTTTCTTCCAACGACTATCAAATTCTTTTCCAGATGAAAAATCCACCAAATTACCGGTCATGTAACTCGTGGAGAATTTTCGGGTACAGAATCTCACTCCTTTTCAAAATGTCACGTTGGTAACTCGATGACGGTTGAGTGATCGTCTCAATCGTGTCTTCCAATAAAATAGCCCTGTTTGTCAAGATACTTAAATAACTTGGAGTTGATGAGATGACAAATACGATGGCCAATCTTTGCATTTCCCTGATTTCTCCAGGGACACTTTTGTAAGCAGAAGAAATCCGTAGATCGATTTTGCAATTAGGAGAGATTGAAATGTTTGTCTGGAATTTGTTGGTTCCGGGAAATAATGCTTTCGGAACCGCGTATAGTTGCGGCTACGCGGGAGCATTGACTGGCTGCGCGGATAAGGGTGGGAAGGACGCGAAGGGTCAGAGGTCGGAGTTCGAACATTACGACGCAACGTGCGTTGATAGTCGAACGTGTATGAGGGGGGTTGTTGGAAGTAGCTCCAGCATCTCGGGACCTCTGATTCGACCGATGAGATCTTACAGGAAGTCGATGGTAAGCAGGGAAGCAAGCTGACAGGGGTGTATCCACCTTGATGCAACGCAGGGTGGTCGTTCGCCCCGGTCAGGTCATCGGCCCTAGGTAACATTGAACCATTCGACGATGCAGTCACGGACAACACCTAAGCGCTTGCGCTATGTCCTCACGACCGCCTTCGCGATTCACCACCGCGACGCTGCTAAGGCGGCGAGGAGTGCACGCGCCAAATCCTCCCACCCGCTTCCAACCCAGTCTCTCGCTCTTCCCTGATTCAGGGGTCTTTGGACTCTGACGTTTCGAACGTGGAGCTACGTAGATTTTTTACGCGTGCTCGCGTTAACTGATGATAATTTCGTCGAGTCTAGTTTCAGGATTTGTCAAATACCATCAGATATCACTTATCGTGATAGCTGGAGTCACAGAAGATTAACCATCTAGAAGTATTTTACTGAATTGCATCTTGTAAGAAATATAACGAGGGAATATGAGTATCTGCATCACAAAATTCCCTCGAACATGTAACGGAGAAACTGGCCGAGGAGAAGACTGAAACTGAAGCCTTTTCGAAATACTAGTTACAAGCACATCACGTGTTCTGGCGGAACGATAACATTTCTAGTTGTATATCTAGACTTGGCGTGATTCGAGTTGAATGTCAGTATTCAACGGGATGAGATTCTCCGACGGGAAAAATGTAGATAGTCGTGGGCTACAACCGTCCAAGGGTGCACCCTCAGGCTGCTGGTGTGCTTAGGGTATGGAACGTGCGTTAGGAAAAGAACGTCGTGGAAACTCAGTTTGGTTCCAAATCGAGCGACCGCACTTGGGGCGAGGTAAATGGGATTTACTATCAGGTTCTAGCGTATATCGCATCCGAATTCTCATTCGAGCCGATCAGGGGCCGTTCTCCAAAGTCGATGAAATATTTTCCTATTTTCCTAGCCAAACGGACGAGGAACAGTGACGAATGGGTGCCAACCACCAGTACTGTGCCGCGGATAGGGATCGATTCCGAGTCTGGGTCAGATGAGGGCATTCACCTCGCGCTGCAGCCCGGGAGATACGAGACCAGGGTCGTGGCTCAGGGGTGCTGAGAAAGCGAGCGGGTAAAGGGACGTCGCGACGAGGAACGAAGGGGCTGAGATACCGAGGGGTTATTCCCCTGTACGTGTGACCAATACTCACCCCTCGAGTGTACTGTTTTCATAATCAATCGGAATTTCAACCCGACTACGAGAACCCTGCTCCCGTTTGCTCGTGCTCTGCAACGCAGAGCCCGCATTGTAACAGAACCCTGCTCGCGATTTTCAAAAGTCTGCAACGTATGCTGTTACAGCAACACCAAAACGACGACGTTACGAAAGGATTCTCCTCCACAGCCCAATATGGCTATCCGTATTATTTATTTACTTAATATTTTGTATTATTATTATCACTATGTTGTTGTTGTAGTTGTGTTGTTGTTGTTGTTGTTGCTGTTGTTTTTGTTGTCGTTGTTCTTGTTGTTCTTCGTAATCGTAATGCTGAGCCAGTCGGGACCATTTTGAATTTTCAATCGCAGAAAATTAGCATCTCTCGATTCACCGCGCCTGAAAAATATATCTACTCCCTCCCACTTCTTTAATTTTTACGATTTCAGCACAAAAAAGAGATTGGGAAAAAAAAACTTCGAAAGACACCGGACCTCGACGCACACTTACGATATACTACCCAGGTAGGAATTGCCAATGCTGACGATTGGCCGGGCCTTGGGCCTTTTGTCTGTGCAATTGCACAGGTGCCCCAGCCTTGGGCCGGGCTTGGTCCCACGGTTTTCATTATATCAAGTCAAGCTTTGGGAAGTGAGGATAGGATCGAGGGATCAACGGTTTAATTCGTCAAACCGAGCCTCGGGAAATGACCATCGGTGCAAGCCTTGGCCCGCGGCGCGGCAACAAAATGGTATAATTTTGTTGAATCAAGCCTTGGACAATAACTATTAGGCCAAGTCTCGGTCCAGGCTCAGCCCAATGTTTCGATTTTATCTACATCTACATTTAATCTTAATCTACGTCTACACTTCTATACTAATATTATAAAGAGGAAAGATTTATAGCTTTTTCTGTTTGTAGCGAATGAACTAAAAAACTACTGGACCGATTTCAAAAATTCGTTCACCATTAGAATGCTACATTATTCCTGAGTATCATAGGCTACATTTATTACTAAAAAAAATTGGGGATCCCTATTAGAACTTAAATAATCTAACCCAAGGTGTAATATCATACAAAGTAAAGTCGCGAAAACCGTTATAATCACTAACCGCGAAAACTACTGAGCCAATTTTACTGAAATTTTGCACACTTATTCTTGACACTTCCTAGATGGTTTTCGCATAGTTTTTTTTTAAAAGTTAATTCAAATTGCGACAAATAAACATAAAGTTTGATAAAACAAGATCTTTCTCCGAGGTCCGCGCTTTAGGTCGACCGAACACCGCTAGATGGCGTCCCCTCCCGCAATCAAAGTTCTCGAGTTCAGTAAATATATCCCCAACCAATGTATCGATTAGGCTTCTCTTATCGATGCATCATTTAATGACAGCTGGAAAAATATAGCGCAGAATGCTACTAGACTTTAAGTCAAGCAAGAGAAAAAAAATAGAATTGTCATTATTGATAATCAATATTTCCATACAGAATTTATGATTAAAAAGTTCCTACTTCCGTTTACAACTGATCAATTACTATACTTTTTATTCTAATAAAATGTCAAAAATACATGCAAAATTTTTACGCACGAATAATTTCAGTACTTCTTACACTACAAGTCTACACACTAAGGTAGTCCAGACATTGAAACTCGGGCGAAGCCGAGACAGGGGATGCTAAGTATATGTAAGTAAAAATGTATAACTAAAACTCGCTTAACAATTAGTGCTCAGCCAAAGCTCGGCCCAATCCGAGATTTTTCGTTTGGCTAAGCTTGGGCCGGTATCGATTCTTTGTCCCCCAAGGCTCGGCTCAGCCTTGATTTTCTGGTTTTGGGCCAATGTTTGCCCAATGCTCATCCAAGACTCGACCGAGGCTCGCGGCAAGGCTTGGAACGATGGCATGACGACTAGGCCAGGCCTTGCCCAATGGTACATTCTTACCTGGGTACGACTATACTGCTAAGATTTCAAGTACTACAAGAGTCTAATTGTAAGCGTAGTTATTTCAGGTGGTTGTTGATATCGTCCCGAACAGTAAGCTATTCCTTCGTGGAGCATACAGATTACAGAGCAGATTGTTCGAAAGACCTGACTAAATCTTCTCACGATACGAATCAGATGTATTCAAAGTAATCACATTTTAACATTGTTTATTTATTTTTTTGTGAAACTTAACATTACAAAGATCTTATCGATAATATTCGAACAATAAATAATCAAGTAGTAAGGAGCAAACAAAATTATCGATTAGTTCCACTTACTGCCAACAGATGACGAACTGCGCCACTGCGCATCTCCAAGAGAGATTACCTACGGCGAGGTATGAAATAAATCGCGATCCGGCGCGCGTAGGTGAGTTTATTCGCTCGAGTTGTACGCGACTGCCACGATAGCAACTTCATCATTTTCGACTCCCCAACGTTCATTTTTAAACAAGTTCATCGCAATATCATTAAGTATCCACATCAACGACTAGATCTCTCCAATGTGACAGCAATAAATGGATCAGAACCGTGAAAGATCCATTGCTATGCGGTAAACCCACAAATTTTTACTCTCCTTCTGATATTGTCATATCTAACACTGTGCAAACATGAGATTTATAGACTAGCGAGGAAAACCGTAGTTATTCGACAAC
This sequence comes from Arge pagana, assembly GCA_963969455.1. Taxonomy (NCBI): domain Eukaryota; kingdom Metazoa; phylum Arthropoda; class Insecta; order Hymenoptera; family Argidae; genus Arge; species Arge pagana. Next base: position 25,255,699 of record OZ018308.1, on the reverse strand, counting down.
AACATGCAAATAATGTAATTTTACGAATGTTCTCTGACCAACTGCAAATGTCTGATGTCATTTATAACAGAAACGTCCTTTTGAACTTTATATTCCAGGCTAGCCACCGCCGGGGGGTAAAAACGTTTCAGATCCACAAAATAAAACGTATTTTTGGCGATTTTTTTTCTTTATATTACCGTATTTCTCAATTTGCTCACAACTTTTGCATATTATTAAGTAATAGTTTGAGAATATTTTGTGGAGTTTTCATTAAAAGATATTAAAAAAATAAGTAATTGGTAGCGTGAGCAGCCAGAAGCTTAAAAAAATTTTGACTGATCCATCTGAAATGACAAAACCAAAAAGATTGCTAGAGTACGTAAGTTTTTCTTGGTTTATTAACGCGCTTTTGTAAAAGGCGCAAAGATACGCTTTGTTTGTACATCTGAAAAACTTTTTCCCCCTTAAAGTTACGGACCGCCTATTCTGCATAGCGAATTCCCTTGTTTTTTTAATTTTCAAAATAGTTCAATCTCTGGGAACGGGATAGTCTGATAGCCTGCTGTCAGTGATCTACGATAAACGTTAAATTACACATCGCGTTGTTACCGACTTGTCGGTATTTATCCAGACTACGAGGATCGACTCCACGACGAAGTGGCAGCACGCTGCAATGCTGAACGTGGTAGGAGAGTTCGATTTTCTTGCGTTCACCGAACCGGCATACCGTAAAGTAGGATCCGTTTATTTATTTCGCAGCATTGTCAGCTTGAAGATCGAATAATTGTAAGAAAATTATATCGATTTCGCGAAGCATTATTCATAATTGATTCGCCTGACCTGATCAATCATTCCGAATCTGTGAGCTCGCAAGAAGTGTATTTTTATCAATTTCAGCTTTGGAAAGGCACACTTGAACGGTCATTTGTTGGTTGGGCCATTATTTTGAATTTATGCACTAATAATATAGCCGCTTTTGATAAAGTTTATAATATTTATCAATTCACTTGTTAAGCTATTCCTTCCGTCAGGGGATGGGGCCTAGAAAATGTATTCCTTTACCTAAAGTCCTTATCCTTATTGCAAAGCTATAAGGATATTCAATGCGCTTGACAATGATCTGGAGGGCATGATGATAACCAAAAATTCAACTAGAGCAAAGTTGAAACAAAGAAAATAAATAAAGTATAGGTCATGCAGATGCTACATCCGGAAGAAGATCCTTTAGCCGAACCAAACTTCAACGTAGAAAAACAAGAATGTTGGACAATAAACTTGACGAAGATGGATCTGACGACTTGTTTAGTGTCGACGCTGAAAAAGAATTTCTTGATGAGCATTCTATCAATAACATCAATTTATCTGATAAACTCATTATAGTAAGTCTTAATGTTCATAATTTAGATGCCAACATTGCAAATCTTAAAGTATTTATTCAGAGACTAAAGTACAAACCTCAAGTTATTATCTATGCCGAGTCTTGGCACATCAATTACATATATTGATTTTTTAAATTCTAATAACTATAAAGCATTCTACAATCATAATTGTCTCAATGAAGCGGATGGAGTAGTGATGTTTGTTGATGGGAATTTAAATTATAGTGTCGAATATGGAAGTCTACAAAACTTAAAACTAATTAGTTGTATAATCAAATGTAACTCAAATACCACAGTTAAAATATCAGCTTTATGCAGATATGACTACGACCAAAAGCTTTTTACAAATGATATGTGACAATTTTTAATCTTGAATAAAAAAACTAAAAATCATCTTATCATAGGTGCCTTTAACATTAAGATTTTAAGATACGAAAGAGATGATCTGAATCATCTTTATAATCTATTTGAAGATAAATATATACCGTAGTTCGTAAAAATATCACTTTCCTCTTTTTACTGTAATTAACATAAATTTGAGAATTAAAGATGTAGAACTATTTTTTGCTTTGAACTCGGTATTTTTTTTTTTTACAAAAATTGTTTATTTTTATTTTTTTTAGTAATAACGTGACATTTTTTTTATAAATCCAAATAATGGGACCGCCAACTAAAGATGCCACACGTAAGAGAAAAACATACATAAAAAAATTAAGTATCTATAAAGCGACTGAACCGGTTTCGATACAATTTTCATGGGAGCACCTGGGAAGTATAGCCTTTCGAACAAAAAAAGAATTTTCCTGAGAAAATTAAAGGAAATTGAGAATCTCCTCCTTTTTTGAAGTCGGTAAAAAAAGGAAAATAATTAATATCCTCGAAAAAACTGGGTAACGAGTGTAATAATAAAGAAAGTCAGGATAGAACAAAAGAAAACTGATCTAATGGTTAAAAAGCACAAAAAGTAATTACCGGCTTCGAGGGGGGTGTTGTGCTACACCTCCTCTAATCGCATTTTGTCAGCGAAATGGTGATAAGATACTTAGTAGGTAATATAAGCTCAACAGTTGACCACACTTTTTTTGTTGGGGGTCCCCTCTTGACCCCCGCACCCCAACCAGGGGCTGCTCCTCGGGACCCCGTCCCCAACCCAATTGTACCGCTGCATTCTTATCTGGACACCGAGGATTCTCGAGCCGTATGATTGTCATCGACAAATAACGAGTCAAACAAAAAACCGTGTTGGGAAACACCTGCTTTGCGCATTCGTTGCGCAATACTATATTCCCACACCATCATCTAGAGTTCAAAACTAATTTGGAGTTGTTAGATATTTCACCCAACCAGAGATAAAATACGTATGTTTGAAAAATAATTTTAAAAACATGTTTGGCTTCAAGGTCACGTGAAAAATGAATTGACCTCAAGAAATCATCGGTTGAATATTGTTAATGCTATCACATGGGCTCAAAATTCTCAAAAAATAAATTCTTCCCAATTTTATTTATCTCATGTGTCTAGAATATTCTCCAAAAATTTACTGTCGACCGCATTAAAACTCTAGGAGTGGGAGCTTTTGGGAATTGTCTCGGTTATGCAGCAATTATACGGTGTGGCGACGTTGATTGGCTATTATTCTGGAAAAGTTTTTGATGTATTTGTGAAAAGCTCGTACCGTAGATTATGTTAGGGTTGGAAGAAATTAATATCGTGTTTCTGGCGCGAGACTGTTCTTGAAGTAGGTTGAAACGATTTCTCACAAGCTAGTGCACCGATCTTATTGCAATTTTGCACACTTCTTGAAAACAACACTGACCTGTGATTGAACGAAGGATGTAAAAAAAATGTCAATACAACTAATTCTGCAAGGCTGTACGCAGTGTAAATTGTACTGAAAAATTGTCTATTCTTCATACAACTTTGCCAAGAATTCAAATTTCAATTTTTCTACAAATCCTTCGTTCCATCACTACCTATCTAGACTTATTTAACAACAGAAAATACTTGGTCTTTTGATTTATGATAAATCTATCACGAGTTATCGGTTCCACAGCTGGGACACTTTTTTTAAGGGGGTCTCCGGAGCCCATTCAACATTTTTGGATGAAATGTGTTTATATAATAATGTGAACAAAATGGAGAAAACATGCTTTTTCTGGATTTGAAACCGATGTGAGCCCTTAAATACCTCTACGTTCGATATTCTGGAGATACACCGCTGATCTGAGCATCACAACGGAACAATCCCAACAAGATAACTGGGATCCATATTTTTTACATTTTTCTAATCCATATTCGAATTATGATGCGACGGATGAGAAGGCTTCTCCGTTCAGCTTGAAATTTGTTCGGTGAGTCTACCGCAAATGGGAGCAGTTACATCTATTACGAAAAATCTCAAGTTTCACACGCGGCCTGAATTCTTATGATCATTTATTATACGATTATGACTTGTCCTCATTGACCTTAAGTGAAGATACGAGGATCATCTGTATTATTCAGAATTCATGTCATAACAAAGATTGCATCCCGCACTCGAATAGCCTTGAATAAATCAAAACAATAGATTAAATCTTATCAGACGTTAGAGGAAAAAAAAAACCAGGTTTCAACTGCCAGTGATAGTGAATGCGCAGAGTGATATAATTAATCCGTAGCTCAGAAAGATTACAGGTACTTGGCTCCGTGATGCTGAGTAAAAAATGTAATCCCAATCGCGGTAACAAGTCTGTCAACCGATTAACTTTGAGAGCATTTAATATAATACATCTTACTGTTGCTTCGTCACGTATCGAGAACGATGCGTACGAACAGATTCTTGATACCTTAATACCTCATTTTTGATCTCATTTCGCACAAAACATGATTGAGAATGCATCGAAAAAAATCACAGAGCTCTTAGAATTCTATATCATAAGGCACGACCAGGAGACATTGAAATCTTTACCATTTCAACTGATATAATAGCAACAAGTATTGGCTAAAGGGATATATCTGATTTCTTTTTATTCCTTCAACAACAGAGCCGTACAACAATCGGTTGATGTAACATGATCGTTAAATCATAAACGTATATTTTCAGACAGTAAAATACATATTCACCCACTGATTTACAGCTCTGGAGAAAATGGTCATGTTCCTCAGTCTGCCGACTGATTATCAATTTCTTTTCCTATTTGACCACTCAACTATGCTTATACGTAAGTACCTGTAATGTTTTTTTCCCAATTTGTATAGCATTCCGTCAAGGACTGCGTATAATCGTAAAGACACTTAAGTAATATGCCACCGACAAATCTCAGGTTTGCTGATGCGTTGATTCGCTGGTCGGTTTTAAGAACTATCGTTTTGCAGATATTTGCTCTTTTAGAAAATACCGTTGGATCTTAGTTGTAAGAAATTCGATAAGAACGTATTGTAGGAAATTAATCGGATTTCAGCTGATATCATCTCAAGAGGTTTGAATCGGTAAAAGCCAGTTGTGTGTGCGCGTGTGTCTATATTTTGATAAATATAAGGACACACACGCATACTATATACATAAATACGCTTGATTAATTTATCAATCGTAAACAGTTTCCCCTTGGGAAAATTTCGCGACTAGTCTCGTTCAATTACAACATTGCAATCGAATAATAATCTCGGCTAGCGACCGCAGCGAGAATATCTACATGACAGAGACAAATTTTCCACAACAAATATCGTCAGGCCAGGCTGACGAGCTCGCTGTTAATGACGTTGATACATTTTTACTACGGTTCGATTTTTCCAATGAACAATCTCATTTATGATAAGTTTGTTCGTCGAGGAGGAGTGATAATAACTACAAGCTCAAAGTCTTCACGTCAATTGATCCGTGGTGAAGTTAATCTTCTCGCAAATGCGCGAAACGGTCTCGGTATTTATTTCCGAGAAGCAATAACTGCGAATTTACAGATGCGTTTGTAAATTCTGCGATGCGTACGAAACGATAAGGTTATCGCGGTAGCATGATAAAAGAATATCTGCTCGTTCGATAATTTCTCATCGTACGAGAAATGTCATCGTTACGAGTGTTGATTCGATAAAATTTATCAACGATTTTTTTAAAAACTAAATGATTTGTCAAGATTTGAACAAAATTATGGATGGCCTAGCTCCGCCTATCTTTTATCAAAGATGTTTCCGATATCCCTCCGCTTTTGTTTCCAAGATTTTTTTTCTATCACAGCAGTAACGATTAATCAATTCTTAGATAAAAATACGCTGTAATCGAATGTGATAGTCGCTGGATTTCATAATATTTTCTATTCAAGAGCCGTTTTTACAGTGGATCATCACTTTTATTGCTCCACCCCGACCTGTCCTTGCCGTTTCGAACGCCTCGTGAGTTTCTTCGATTGTGTAATTGTGCGTAATCAACGGCTTGACATTGATCTTGCCGGTCGCAACGAGCTCCAGCGCAGCAGGATAACTGAAATGCGAGGTCAAGGTTAATCAAGTCGGGCCCACTAAGATAATCTAATCTGCATATATGCATATATGATTCGAATCCACGCATGTACATTAAAACTCCCTATCAAAAACCTTACGGTATACAAATATCGAAGAATCGAAAAGCGAGCAGTTCGATACTACGGAAATCTCTAATTTGATTAGATATGTTGAAAAAAAATCTTACACGCGAGTGTGATGAATTGGATTGGATTCTATTATCTTACACTGGAAAAGTCAATTTTGTAATGTTTATACGCGAAAAAAATATATTATAAATAATTATACATACATAAAAACTGTCCCGAAATGATTATACATAATTTATATGATATATATATGTATATACAAGTACACATATAAATATTATCACATAAAAATATATAGAATTCTGTACGAAATTGCAAAAGAAATTGTACAGATCATGTATAAGTATATATAATATTTTTTCTCGAGTTCTCCAGGAACTCGAGGGTTTGATTCTGTCCAGTAAAATGTCTAACGTAATCGTGAACTAAGCAGGCAGTTTAGATCGAATCGACCTCGTTATTTGATGGGTTCGAACAGCCCGAAACTTCAGGATTCTAAAACTCGAATCCGCAGAGTTAGCCAGTACTGATTACCAATAAGCGTTTTGATAATATCGTTGCAACTGGAGATACGTACCAGTTGACGTAACGGAATACTCCTTTGATGTCAACTTCCCGAGCGAGAGCTTGCACCAGAGGCAATTTTATCTCCGGAGGTCCCATGCCGACTACGACAGCTGTGCCACCCGATCTGGTTGCCTGTAACACGGGGGAAAATTACTGAATTGCGAATCACTCCGCAACGTTGATTTTCCATCAATCGATTCAATTTACCAAAACAGCTAGACGCGTCGAAGACTCGGCGCCCGACGCGTCGATGGTTTTGTCCGGTTCGCAATTGAAAACTTCGTGGACCCTTTTCACCAAAGTTGCTTCATCAACGCCTCTTTCCACGAGGAGAGTATGATCAGCACCCATTTCCTTAGCTACGTCTAATCGACCTTGCACCAGATCTGAAATATGTCAATTCGTTATAATTGTTAATAGGCACACGTGCCTAACGTCACCGACTGTTATTCGTGATCTATTGATTCGCGATGAAGCAAGTGTGAAATGAAGTAATATGATTTGTCGGCGTCGATCTGGATCCAATTTAGCATCACAGCCAGAAATGACAATATTCATAAGTTATTTTTAAGTTGGAGCGTCGGCCGTAAAACTGAAATTCACAACGAATCCTAGACGAAACACGTTAATAAAATTATTCTTTTCTATATGTCAGCACCGTTTGACGCTCGCGTTTCCTGAGATCAAAATGCTATAAAAAACAAGTCAATTTGTTGTAATTGGGGGAGAAAAGTGTATGCGATTGTTCGCCAAATTAGGGATGTACTTTAAAGTAAGTCCCGTACGCGGTCTTGATTTCAAGGTCGCACGGAATATTAGACATGTGCTGGAATTAGAGAAGTGGGAAGCGTTCTTAATAAAATAAACACTCAAATTTCGTGAAATTCAATCAATCTAATCGCGACGCGTTGTTGAAGTTCTTTACGAGGTTTGAGACTACGAATCAATTGTTCAATGTCATGTGGACAGGTACTCGAGGTATGACTGTTGTGAATATTCTCTGTTTAGCTATCGAGCATGGAAAAAAAATCCTATAATAATTACGCGTTCATAGTATGTCATATTTACAACGGCAAGAAATGTAAACTTGACAGGAATGACTATGTTATAATTAGATGGCCATGCGATGTTATATTTACAACAAAAATGTAAAATTTACAGGAATAAGCATGTACAAATAACATAGCCAAGTTATGTAATATTTACTACAAAAAGAATATGTTATTATTGCAGCAGTAAATTTATCATCGTTGGAATTTTAAAAAATCCATCGAATGTGAATTTTGCTCACACATAAAAGGACCCGCATTTACTGTCGAGTTTATAAATAACAGATAGATATTTAAGCTTTGTTCATAAGTATTAATAATAAATAATTAGTTTAATGCGATTTAATGAATATTTTAGCCCGCTGATTTTTCTTGACAATTAGACCATTAAATATGTGCAAGGCAGTTTTTGTTCGGCGCAGAGAAAAAGGCTGCTTAATCAGATGGAAAATGTACATTTTTCTTAAATGTTGAGTTTTTATAATTAAAAAATTACATTTCTCAAAATAAAAATTTGACAGTTATGTATCTACAAAACTAAATCTGTAAATTTTACAAATTTTTGTGTAATCTTTTCAGGAATTTTTTCATCCGAATTGTTCGAGCAGCAACGCCTCAGTTATGTATCACGAGACTAGGCCAATTTGCTATATCATTGTGTGAGTCAAGACTCGAATACAGTCACAGCAGTCGAACATGTCGTATCCTCGACGAGGTATTTTTTTTTAGTCCAGCTCGATTAATAGGAAACACAGGACATGCATTTTTATGCGCAGTCTCGTGTGTTTCCGTTTACCATCATTCGATGAGATGTAACTAAACATCGTAACTAAACCGGCGTCTAAATGATGTTACCTAATAATCGCAGTGGTCGTAAGATATACCTAAAGAGCTTCGAGACTAGAAACTTGTAGGTTTTCAGAGTTGATATAAATTTTTAAGTGGATGACGAATCTACGTAGATCCGTTTGACACACCGTCGTAAAGGTTGCTAATCCGTGTTACGTGGTAGAAATGTGCCGTGTGCCAGTTATCTATCGCGCGACATCGATGTCACACGCAGCTGATAAAAGTGTTTCATAACGAAACATCAGTTACTGCCAGTCCCATTTGATTACAGCATGCGAATGATTTATGTACAAAGCATATGTTATTGTCACCGCGATTTTTCCGACACTTCAGCTAAAGCTGGTACTTCAAACATTCAAATCTCTCTACCATATCGCCGAACGCATCGTTTTATTGGGGAAGTAAAAAAATCGTTTCCAGCGACAACAAAGAATGAGAAACTCACCTGTTATTACTATTTTCGATGCACCGAGCGATTTTGCTACCAAAAGTGTGACCAATCCGATTGGGCCAGCGCCTAAAATGAGCACCTGAGAACCGAGCGTGATCCCTGCACGCTTGCAAGCGTGCACGCCTACCGATAATGGTTCGAGAAGGGCGCCTTCTTCCAGTGACACGTGATCCGGCAATCTGCGTGTTATCGTCATGTTAATAGGCAATTGCTGGGCAATGTTTTGCAATCGATAACAATTAACGACGATTCATTAGTATCCGCATTTCCAAATGCTCGTTGACCTAATTCGTTCGATAACTATGATAAACAAAATTCTCAAGTGGTTGTATTTTACCTTCATAGATTTCATGCCTTACTCACTTGAAACAATAATCGGCCGCATGGCAATAGTAACGTCTCAGATTACCATCTACAGGTGGTGTTGCGCAGAAAATGATATCTTTGCAAAGATTGTATTTGCCGTGGCGACAGAAATTGCAGTAACGACAGGGCACACCTGGCTCAATGGCGACGCGATCGCCGACCTTGAATTACAAATTTCATCGTTTATTCATTCATTTGAGTTTTTTCATCCGCTAATTTTCGAACTCGACGTAACACTCGGAAGAATTTTTCGAATCTAATCGAAATTACAAATGTTTCGTTTAAAACGTGCCTGAATTTTCACGAAAAACAAAACTGCTCGATACTCGAAGACTTTTTGATTTTTTTCTCTCGAAATCTGGTGATTTTATGGAAAAGCAGTTGGTCAAAGAACAGGCAACTCTTGGAACGAATTTTATTAATATTCTGGCTGTCTTCTTCCAAGAAATCGCGACTCATCATTTTTTTCATTTATTGTTTTCGTTCGCGAGTTTACAGTTCCTGTAGCTTGACATATTTGCCATTTGAAATTTGGTTCGTTTTGACTTTCTCATTTTCTTCTAGAGTCGTAAGTATTTACTGCGTACGAAAAAAAGTGTCTCACTACTAACTGTCATACCAGTTCTTTATTTATTCGGTTCTCTACTTATTTATTATTTTTTTTCCAAGCAAACTGTTGCCTCCAGTGAAAATAGAGATTTAAATGGACGTTTCTATGTAGTAAGAGATTCATAAACGGAAACGAGTTGCAAAATGTAAATGTATAATGCAAATGAACGTGAAAAATAACGTCGAAGCAGTAGAGACAATAAAAGAAAACTTCCAGTAATTATTCTAGAAACTGCGAAGAACACTATACATTGTATAGTGTATATGTATAAGGATTGCGAAGTACAATGATTAATAATAAAATTGTCCAGCTAATAAAGGCTTTAACACTCGCGATACCGACGATAAATAAAAAGCAATTCTTCACTTCGTTCGTGTATTCACGGTCGCAGAATAACTTTGCGTGTGCGTGAACGGTAATCATGAAATTTTATCATTCGACTGGAAAAGTTTCAAGCTTCATGGAAGTCTAAGAAAAGAAGAGAGTCGTTCGATGTCTGAGAAATAACATTCCAGTTTGTCGTTAACATTATTGTACGCAGATAATCTTAATATTTTATCGACAGTTTATCAGATAGAATCATTTTTCGAAATCCACCTTTAGCAACGTCTATTTGATCTGTTACCTTCAAATTGGTTACATTCTTCCCAAGTTTGGTAACGACTCCAGCGGCTTCGTGTCCGATTATCATTGGTTTAGTCACGACGAAATCTCCTATTCTTCCGTTGACTAGATAATGTACATCCGAACCGCAGATCCCCACGCAAGACATCTCCAACAGGACTTCTACGAGCACAGATCGTGTCGAATTTAATATTTTTTAAAAAAAAAGGCAGCAAGACATTCAAATGACGAATGAACATCCGCTTCGATGGATTATCCCAGGACTTAGAATTGCTGCTAACCCCGAATGACGCTTCGGACATGGATTTTTGAAAATTAAATTGCACTTTTTCATTACTCTGCTCGTAGTCGCGATGAACGTTACTTGATAAATTTTAGCACATTTTTGGCTCATTGACTCCGAGTCGTATGTGATATAATAAAAAACAAAATTAGATATGATCGAACCACCAGCAAAACATAACATCTTGGAATATTGATCGCTTGTGGTAATTTTTCGTTGTTCTTCGTTTTTTATAGTCCGTCAATTTTTTTCCAAGCAGTGCACCCGCAACTAATTTATTGCAATTCGTAAATAAAATGTATCAATAATTGATTTGTACAGATTCATAGAAAATTTGGGTATCAATTTTAATTGTTCAAAAATTGATTGTCAGAAAACGAATACATTTCAAGTTCGAAAATTGAAAGTACCACGTGTAATAGCTGCTCTACCAGGCGAATTCGTAAAAACTGTTGTTTATTATTATTATTCACGTAATAACCGAAAGTTTGTAACAACAAGATTGCAAAAGTCTTTTAATTTTAGTTTTGCTTTTGATAGAATCTGGCTACCTTGATTTTGTTTTTGATTCGATTGGTGAACACTCAAGTTTTGGTCTTGATATCGCTACATTCGAAATGATCTTGCTCTCGATTTTGGCCTTGCGTCTACTGCAAGGACATAATACCAATGTAGTTCGTCACTATTTTCGCTTCGCACGGTGAAACGGCTGAGCCAGTTAACGTCTAGACAGCATACTTGCGCGGATGAAAAATATGTTGACAAATGAGATTTCGACGCGGCGATAAAATTTCATCCCGAAAATTGTTTAACCAAACAAAAGACCAACGCACAATTTTCAATTTCAAAGATTTTATCACATTACGACGCGTGTTTCCCGCTCATAAATTGGTAATTGTCGTTTATTTTCCGCATCAACGGTGTCATTTCGCGGCGGGAGCTCAAGACTACCAGCCCAGGCCTTGAATACGCTCCTGATTGACATTCACTATTGAACGACAATTGTGACCCTCGCGAACCATTCAGTACTCGTACTAAACGAAAATACGTGTCTATCTATCAAGATCGATTGATTCTATAAAGATAAATAGCCGTAGATGCGGATATAGAACGATACTTATGCTAGACTATAAATAAACCAACCTCATTTATACGCGAATAGGCTAGATGAAGTTTAAAATGCCGAAAAACGCAATCAGGAGCCAATGTTTTTTAATTTTTTTTTTTATCCAAATATTCACGTTCGTTCAAATTCCGTGTTTTTTATTTGCAAAAACATAACACTCGATTAATTTTACACGAGCGTTGAAACAATTATTTTTCGTTTGAAAAATTCACCTTGTTTGGACTCATTTTGAAAAGTTTAAAGATATACTATTCGTGGTTTTGGGTTGAAAATATTGCTTGCTGGGTCGAAATTAGTAGACGAGAAATGATATTTTTTTGTTTTTATAATGATAAGTTAATTTGGGGATAAAATTGGGAATGAAAGTAATAAAGATAATAAAGAAAAAAGAATCGTATTTATGTACCTTAAGACAACAAATGGGGGGACATGTGAGGCACGAAATTTTGTATTGATTTTAAAAAATATAACCAAGCTTTAAATTATCGATTATATGCTGCAAAAAAGTCTCGTACGAACATCCAACGAATGTTTATATAACTGCGTTACATCGCGCAGCTGTTCAATTCAAAAGAAAAAAAATGGAACTGCACGCGCGATAATGATCGTTGGACAAATAGTTCGTCAGCATAGAGTTTTATTCTTGGTTATATTTATAAATCGAATGCCATTTGCGACAGAAAAAAACGATTGAAACTATAGGAAGATTACCGTCATCTTTCGGCTCCGGAATGTCAGTTTGTTCCTGAAACGTGAATGAAATCTCAAATCAAATTCAATTGTAGCAGGTTATTCGAGTTGTTACTTTTCGCTCTGAATCGTGCCTAACGATGCTGGGCGTTCAGGATTTTCCGCACAGTACAACAATCTTTCGATGATATTCTCCCGTTGAAATTGCATTTTGATAGTAAAATATTCTGCAAAAGCCCGAAATTTTTCGCGTTCTAAGATTATTCGTAATATTCTGGAAATCATTCTACAAATGTCGTACGCACATTTTCGAAAATTATCAACATATTTGACGAGTATTCTGGTCATATGGCAAGTGGTTTCGTACAAATTTATTCGATCGGACCATAATTCCTTGATGCGTATGCCGGAGAGACGATTCGCGGATTATACAGGAAAAGTTCGTATGCGAATTATCACACCGATAACGCAGAAATGTCTTGTAATTTTATGCGGAATACGCGAATACTTCATGACGCGCTGGATCGCGCCACCGAATGATTTTTTCAAGCCGATTATCAATTAGTTAAATGTTTGACAAGTGTGTTATATCCTTGAGGAATCATCACTCGTCTGCGAGAGCGCAGCGCTGTGGGAATCATTCGACGTGGGCAAACAATTGCATAAGACATTCAATTGAAATTTGTATACTAATTTTCCATTACTACTATTTTTTGTCAACTGATTGTACTGTCATCGATCGTTGAGCGAATATTCATTTACTATTATCACCTATCGAATCATTTTTTCAGATGTTGAAAATAATTAGAATCACTAACATTAATTCTTTTCGTCGTTTAAAAAAATGACCGGTAGAACATAAAAACGTTCTTAAAATTCAATCTACGTTTCAGCTCTTTGTATCTACTGTTCATCTATTGTAAATGTGAAATTTGGTTTTGTTTTGGTCAAAATTTGAAAATCTGTATCACTATTATCGAACCAACGTTACTGCTATTGAATATTGAATGTCTGTTAAGCCTTTCAAGAACTCACAGTTTTCCGTTATCGGTAATTTATGCAATTAATTTAAACAAACTAATCTCACAAATATTAAAACACCAATTTGTTGGATTAATTAATTAAACTTTTAATAATATAACGAGGATAGAGCATGTGTAGTAAATGAAATGGAATATTGCTGAGCTATCTTTTTCAAAATGCGTTGCATTTGCTGCCAATAGAAAATTTCCAGAATATTGTGAAGAAGCTACGAAAAATAACGACTATTACGTTAGAAAAATGTAATTTGAAGAGTGATCGCGATATTGCAGAAATATGTAAAATGCGATATTTGAAAACAACATGTTTCGTGCTGTGTGGGTTAACGAAAAAAAAAGAATCGAAACGAAATAAAGTATTGGAAAAATAACGTAATAAAAAAATTGAAAGTCAGCGTCAGGGTCGTACAAAAATTTAGAACGACCGAAACTGCTGCCCGTTCGTTGTATCTACTTTACAGCGGTCAGAAAGATGCTAAGGATACGTTTTCCTAGGCCAAGGGTATCGGTCAGTTTTTCATCTCGAACAAACCTACGGAACCGACCGTCCAACCACCGAATTTTCCGCCCGTACCCGAAACGCGTCTGCAAAGGTATTTATCTCATGCTTTCTAGCAGGAAGGACGAACAAGTTTTCATACCTACGAGATTTCCGTATTTTATTCTAAATTCGCGATGCGTACGACTTGATACACATTCGAGATATACGCGTGCGTCGCGGGGGTCACACGAGTGCAGCAGGTCTGCAGCGACACGTGCTAAAGATAAATCGATAGGTATGCCAGGCAGTAGTTCTCAGTAGCTTCGTTTGGAGAATCGAGCTAGTTCTTTAATCGCTCTTTTACGCGACTCGGCATCGTTTTCCGTAATAAATAACTGTATACGAAAACTGCTCGATGATACGCGGAACAAACGTGATACGGAGCAACGACGCTGCATAGGAGAAAAACAAGTGACAGTCGAAGGACGCGACTGCAGAGCACATCGCGCGGGGAGATGTTAATGGTGAATCGTCGAAATGTCGAATTGAATTTCTTTCGGGATCCGATATATCTGGCAAGGATCCGCCCGTCGCTAGCATGCCGGGGTAATATTAGAAATTCAACGCTCACGTGTGACGCGTACGGTAAGGACGTGGTATATTTATGTTGTACGTATCTAAGGAGAGTGTACTGACCAGACGAAGATCGTTGATGGCATGAAGAACCGCGGTTAGATTGTCCTTTCTCATGATGATTGACCGTTACCAGAGAAACGAGGATATTCTCTTCGAGGCAACAACGAACTGTGGCTCGTCTTCAGCGATATGCCTATATGAACGCGACGTTATCGTCGCTATCGTCGCCATTTCCCCTGACTCCTCAACTTCCACGACTCGAACCAATCTACGACCTCGCGTATCTATTACCTTATTACACGCTTACGGCACACGAGGATAATCTGGCAATGAGTATAAAATGCGAGGAACATTCCGACTAGGATCCGTATTTTTTTATTCTTTTTTCAGTATAAGAGTGGCGCTCGCGCGACTCTCATCGTATTCTGGCGTCGGGCACAACGCATCGCCATCTGTTAAATCACAATGTCGATCGTGCGCCGATATTTACGAGTTGGAAACTTTATATTTTAATTTCACTGGATTTTATCTTTTTTTATTACCATTGTTTCTTATCGTTTTTTTCACATTAACATTTCCACGGTTTTTGATCTGATCGATGTAAAATTTATCGGTAGGTGCTAATAACAATGATTTTATTGTTGTGATAGAACGTTGGCGTTCAGATCGGCTTACGCGCGTCGTAAAAATAATTCGGTAAAAATTTAATCGCGAAATATCCTCACAGCTGATAATGGTATCGTTGTTGTTGCTTGAACAGGTACAAAATTTCCGTAGTTTATTAGGGTCTCACTTTGAAATATCTTTTTTCTGCGAAGGAACGATCAGATTTTGCGTCGTAAGACATGATATTCGAAAAAGCCGAATCGATACGAGCGTACAGCGTAGGTTTTTTCTTTAAATAAAGAATGTTGATGCTTCATTTGATGGCAATGATTGGAAAACAAAATTTGTACAACTTATATGATGCATTTTGAAAATTAATTTGTCCATCTTTATATGTACACTAGCATAGAAGTGCGTTTATTTTTCATCTATTCTTACGCGCTGATAAGCAAAATTTTCTTGAGAAAGTCCCACATTTTACGTTGGAAATTCGTCATAATCGAGTTATACTTCAGCAGAGAATCGATTAATTCTCTGTGTTTTAAATTATAGTTCAAAATGTTCCCCCACGAAGAATTCGCGATTAGATGATGTCGAATGAAGTTTTGCAAGTAAAATAACGATGACGGCTAATGGAAATTCTGTACTCTATTTCCATATGCCCTTCGTCATGTGCGAAGACCACGATGAAATCAATATTGATAGAAGTAATTGGAAATATTCCAAACAGATTGGATTTCGAGCAAATTAAATACAAACGTTATGAAAATATTTTCTATCGTTAACGCGATATTCATTACTGTAACGAAGAGGCAAATAATCGTAGGAAATTTGACTGGATGTAATGAAAGAAGAGAAAGTTAAACGATTCATTTTCGACACACTTAAACAGAATACTGAAAATTACGTAACGCATCGTAGTTGCACCGCATATCTATGTTGATGGATGTGAACAGAAACGAATGGCCAACATCAGATTACTGGTGATTCAGGGGTTATTATTGTACGTCGCGATTCATGTAAAATCATGGTAATTTTTATTTGCATCGTGTTTTCGCTTAACAGCCCATCGCCTACGCAATAATAGACTTTGGCTGCTCATATTACGCAGTAATGAAGAGCTGGTATCAATTCTGATTTTTATTGGACTCAAATGAACTATTTGATCCACGGCTCACGGTTGTAAGCAGCGTGCATCCAGGCTGTACTGTTATTACGGCAATAATTTATACGGAATCATTCCAGTCGTTGTCAGACTTTTTTTTTTCATAGGCTTAAACAAACGTATGACACACGTGACGTTCAGGATTATTAGAATTTGTCGACACAACGAAGTAGGCGTTGCACTTTATTAACGAATCCTATTTGTAGCATTTACAATATATTGAGTTTCGTGTAAATATGTTCAAGATTGAACGAAGGTTGCGGTCGAACGATAATTAAATATCGTTGGTTAAATATGGAATCGAGCCGATTGATTAAACTATCATTACAAATACGAGCTCCATAAGCTCATGTAATTAAGACGCGTATTGACATCGATCAATCAGCCAAGGATCTAATCGCGCTAGATTTGAGAAATAGATCGAAACGAAATTCATGTTATCGCTCATTCCGCATTGTGAATATCCATTTTCGCGGTAAGAGCAATACGAGCACTACAAAGTAAATTGCTGTACTTGCATTTTTGTAATAAAAAATTCTACGAATTTTCATTCGTGAATCAGCAGTGCGAAGAGAAATTTTTAAATGATATGAACAGTTTTTTCCAATGGTCACGAGATACTCATTTTAGCAATTATTTGACAATCATTCGCAACCCCATATACCAGGGCCAATGGATTGTTGAATCGTATCACGATTTTCTCTACGCACTCTTGTAGTAGCGCTGGCTTCTCCTTTAGCTAAAATTTTTTTCGATTGCGCTCTTTTTTCTCGTTTTTCTAAAGCGCTCTTCATTCTCCTTTTTATCACATCTGGAGCAATTGTAGCTGCAGTTGACGTGCTACGAATACTCTTCGTATCATTAAAAGCACGAATGTCGCTGCGTTCCGTGTCTGAATTGGAGTCATTGCTACGATCTTCATTATTCCTCGTAATTTGATAAACATCAACACGATCCCGCACTTCCGCGGCAACTTCGCTTTCATTTATCGTATCTCCAAGCTGAATATTACTCGTCGGCTGTTCGCCTCGTGTGTCTGACGTCTGAGGAAATGCTTCGATACCATTTTTTTCAAACGCTTCGTCGGCTCTTCTGTCAACTTCAACTCGTAATTTTTCGATATCTTCTAGATCTTCAGTTTCCTTCTGTTCAACGTCGTCTTCATCTTCTTCCACTGTCTCCTCGACCATTCCCATTTCGATCAGCAAGTCTTTTTCCATTTGTTTAGTCAATCCGCTTGCATTTACCTCAACGTCGATGCAATCCTCTCGGCTAGAATAAGAATTTCAAGAAAAAAATCAATTTTTCTGGGATAAGATCCAGAAAACAACTTTCAAAAATTTATCTTATCCCGGAGGTAGAAGAGCATGCACCAACACGTCGTTTCTAAAACGGCTGAATAATCATTTCTACTGCAGACCTTTGATTATTGCATAACTAGTATATTCTAGAAATATAACTGATATTTCGCAACGTTATAACTCCAAAAACTTCGACAATTTCACTCAAAGTAGAATCTCGGATAATAAAGATTTTTACCAAAAAATGACTTACTGAACATTCATTCAATTATAACATAAAAATTTGAAAGATCCACATTGAAACAAGACTAACATAGTTGAAGATCAAATTAAATGTTGAAGAAAATAATCTCCATCCCCTTAACTAATGTTCCTTCTTCAATTCGCTATCTATCAAGTACGTTACTTCAAAATTGCAACTTTTTGCAAACCGAACTTTTGGAATTTTAAAAACTTACGAAATATCATTGAAGACTGGATGTAGTTCACTTTCATATGCAAAGCGCCTTTTGAAAAAATTTCGTATACAGGTCACATCCCTTTCAAAATAAACTTGTGCATTTGGATGCTGCGTTGATATCATTTGAGGAAAATCAATCATTATCGGTTTTCCATCATTGTTAATGATTATGTTGAATTCATTGAAATCTCCGTGAATTACTCCGTGATTTCCTAGTTGATAGATCAGATCCATCAATTCTTGATACAGACCTTCAACATCCTCTACTTCGTAAACGTTACACCTGAAAAAGCATTCATCGCAAATAGTTAAACCATTTCCATTGTTGTGAATGCAAAATTAGAGCACTAGTAAGGTCCGAATTACACATTTCTTTTCATTCATTACACATGGGAAGAGTAAACCAGATGAATAAAAAAATCCAAAGCCGTAAATTGCATTTTTTTAAAATATCAGATGTTTGTATGATTTATGCAACTGTCGTAAGAAAAATCGTTTTCAACGACTTGTAGATTACATTTCAGAAGTCTGAATGTGAATGGTAATTGACTTGTTGGTGTGAAAATTAAAAATCCCGAATACGATTAAAAGAATAACCCGTTTAAAACAATCTGAGAGATATGAGGGACGGTAACCAGCAATGTTCTCACTTACAAGGGTTTTCCTTCGACAAGTTCCATCACAATACAATGCCTATTAAAGTCAATAGGCTTCGGTACTGGAAAACCACGATTCAAGAGAGCCTTCATATAAGCAAACTCTCTTGTGGCCGATATTCGGGATAAATAAAGCCAAGACATAGACTTTCTACGGCCATGATAGTCTCGCTTATCTTTGATATTTCGAAAACAGGTTCGTCCCAGTCTATGAAGCTTCAGGCACAGAGGCTCTCCCTCATCATTAGCTACAACGTAAATGTTAGATTCCTTTCCGACGCCAATTTGATTTCCAAAAGAAGCGAGAACACCTCGTGTGGTCAAGACTTTCAATGCCAAATAATCATATCCAGAATTGGTCAATCGATAACCGTCATCTATAAATGAAATTGCATTGGGTTATAATAACTACAGTTTGTTTTCTTAACTACGTAACAGAAAAATGATGGATAATCATTTACAAAAAGATAACAACCTACAATGTTTTCCTCGTTCGTAACTCAGCAATCGATGGTTACACAGTTCCTTCAACAATTTATGTACGCCACCATGTCGTAAGTTTGCAATCTGGGCGGCGAGCGAAGCTGGTACGAGTTCATGATTCTTCATGCCCATTTCAATCTGGAATGAAAATTAACAAACTTACTCGTCACAGCGTTGCATAATAAGCGGAAATTGAGGTCGGGGATATTTACCGCAGTCAGTACACGAAAATCTTCGCGACTCAAGTATCTTAGGAGTGTTACGTTCAACTTGCCCATGATTGATTGGAGGTTATAAAGACATCGAAATATCAGTGTATTCGAATATCTTTCGAAAAAACTTGCAGGAAACTTTAATCGCCGAACTGATAATTATAGGTTACTGCTACGGATAAATATAATGGTAAGAAATGCGTGTCTGTTTAAAAGCAATCGTCAGCCAAAACACGTGCAAACCTGTGTTGCCACAACTTGGACCAGCGGGTTGACATTCAACGCTTTGAAGCAGTACCAACCCAATTGACCTTAGCAGTAAAATCTCCAAATCGACGTAGATATTTTTCGTTTTCTGCGATACTGGGTGGGAACCTTGTTTTCTTATAGTGCATTGTATTTTACAATTTCACTGTCTAATGACTTGGCTATTATCTCTTTCCAATAATGTTTATCACAATTAATACCAATACAAATCTCTCGCACTTCCATTCGCTGCTCTCTTTTTCTTACGACCGGACGCTCTCGCTTATAAGCGCGCCTATGGTATGTCTACTCTATCTATAATATCTCTATGGATATACCACCTGTCATATCTTGAATTTCAGATGGTCGCATATAGAGCCGCCGTTTGGTGGCTCTGCTAGGACATGTACCTTCGTAGCGGGTACGCCCGTTTCCACTTTCTGTTGCGTACTTGCACGTCCGACCTGCGCATTATGCGTCCACATAATCTAGACGCAGTTCAAATTGGTACTTACCTATATGAAAATACATAAGGAATGTATCCAAAAAGGAAGAAGAAAACCAACGGACTCTACACCTATATATATTAAGCAACCGAAACAAAGTATCAAATTCTTCTATGCCAGTTTTTAACGACTGACTCGTTATATCACATAAATCAAAATCAAAGAGGATCAAAATGTATGATCAAACTGTAGTGAACTAGAGTCTCTTCAATTGGAACCAAGAACCAAATATTGGCCCGACGCGCAGGTACATGACGAAAATTGGAAATGCGCATGCGCGCGACGAAGGTACACGTCCTATCACAGCCACCAAGCGGCGGCCGTATATGGAACCATTCCCGCCATCTGCGTTATATCTCCTGTTTCAAGCCTTCTTGAGTGGAATATAAAATAAATAAATGCTACAAATAACGCAGAATGTAGAATGTATTTTTACTATGATTCCGGCTATATTTCACATATGTTCTTCTATTTCCATGAATATGTACTATGGATCATGTGGTAATTTGAATCCTACAAGATTGGCTGTTTCTTTAACACCCCGTTCACCACGACCGATGTAATTGGTACGAATATGATTGTATTTCCTTTGCGATTCCAAATAAGATAAATAATTTTGTGCCAATACTTCAAGTTCTTCGTGAGCTTTGCATAAAATTTCAGATGTTTCGCCGTGCATGTGGGATTGCTCCAATATGTATTCCACCATTATGTTATCAGACATTTGTTTTTTACGTGCTATGTGACGTACTTCACGGATGAGCGATCGAAGAAGTTTCAATTTGCTATTCATTTTCCAAGGTATCTAGAAAAATCAATTTAATTCATTTACATCATTTATTAGAAATTTCAAGCTGAAAATTATACGGGGCAATAATAGTGATGAACCCTACTAAATAATATTATGGAACAAACATTGATTGAAAGACGTTTGCTAGACCACTCAAATTCCCATTCAGATCCAAACTCCAGCCGGCCAAATATATGTAATGAAATGAACTTCGACTTCGATTTTTGAATTCTATATGTCCGTTCATCTGATGCTGACAATTGGTCAACTTCAAAAAGGTTTATTTCAAACACGGTTACACTCTTGAAATTTTTTCATGCATATTTTTGATTCAGCTCCATGCCAGAAACCTGGAGGTACTGAGAAAGCTTTTAGTAATGGAACACTGTATGTGTATGTGAGTGATACTTATACCAATGCATACATCATAAAAATACATATACAGAACAAATGCATATGGAGATTCACTGTGTGTATGCATACATACTTTAGGGCCTCATAAAAATTTATGTTTCATGACAGTAGCGTGCATTATACTCGTGAATAAACTCTGAAATATTTCAGTACAAAATATATAGCGAGGGTTTCACTTAAAAAATCAAATTCCAGTAAATATGTATTACATTTTTGGTTGCATAGTACAAACTATTTATCTGCAGCCAACATCATTCGTATTGCTGCCAACTGCTTTCACCTGATATGGTAGCTGCCATTCCACATTATAAAATCTACGCTACCCATCTACGTGCAGAAATCATAAAATCAAAATCGATGGATGAGAATTGTACAAACAATGCATGTACAATGATGGCAAACAGAGAGAGGAATATAAAATCAAAGTAAATGGGATCGAAGCTGGGACTGTTATGCAAGTCGGCAAAAAGAAATGTAGTTACGTGAGTCGAAATATCTCAATGTAGAACCAATTTCCCAAGTAGCTCACTAACATTCGTGAAACGTTATATTTAGGTTCATATGGTGAACGGTCCAATTCTAACCATCAGCGAACCATCGGACTTAAACAGATTTAGGATGATTACGAGGCAAACATTCAGGCACGTCAATTCACAAATACAACGCGTAAAGTGATGACAAGGGGTAAGATTATACTCCTTTATGTCCTTCAGGGGGCAGGAGGGGTGGAGACAGGATGGAAGAAAGGGAGGGTAGTCGTAGCTTAAAACTGCCAAACCGTATTTTCCGAGATCAGATTATGCTTAAAATTTGTGCGAACAAAGTCTATATTTTTACCTTGCAACAAATTTCATACAGTTCAATATATTGGAAAGATAGTTTTTAGATTATTTTTGTATCACGTTAATTTTCTCCAGAAAACTACAAATATATATATGTAGTCATTGGAAAATACGGTGAAAATATTTTCTCAAGAAACAATGAACACTTAAGATTGAAGTGATTCGATTTTCAGCTTTTCAGAAATAAGACTGGTCACAAATTCAACATCTTTTTCTGCATATTTTGGCTCTTCTTTTTCGATCCAAATGGCATTTGAAACTTTATTTAAATTTTCTTCGGTAAAAATATGCAATGACAAGTCACTGAAGACAAATAAATTTCTGAAATTATTCATAATTTCTATTTCTGTAGTAAACGGACTGATACGAACAATATAATTGGCAGTATTACGTAAAATATGATCAGTATGAGATTCTAAAATTTTTTTAAAGCTATTAGCAAATATTATACAATTTTTTAGATTGATATTCCAGTTTGCATAAAGAAAGTTATTCATCAATTGTTTCGGACAATGAGGTAGGAAAAGTAATGATGTACATTCAACAATCCGCTTTCCTTCTTCATTAGCCTCAATTACATGAAGATTTAATGTTTTCAAAAACTCTATTTCATGCTGAGAAAAAATTGGGTCGTAGATATACACTTTCGCATGGAAAAGATCTTTGAGTATCAACAAGAGTGCCAGTTGAAATTTAGAAGACACGTGTTCAGTGAAATTGCCAAGACCGTAACAAATAATATCGCACAGACTAGTAACGTGTAAAATCTCCAATGATTCTTTCAGACGATCAACAATATGATTTTTAAATTCTGATATATCCAATTCGTCTTTGGCTCCATTTAATTTTCTGAAAATTCATCGAAAATTCTGGGTTATGGCGCGAGTGGTATGAAGTTATCACACGAAGAGTTGATGAATTTTGTTATTTTGCTCACCGATTAAAATAATCAAAACTGAATTCGGATTGTTGAGAATTGGAAGGAATTCTAATGCCTGTAATG
Source organism: Arge pagana (assembly GCA_963969455.1). Lineage (NCBI taxonomy): Eukaryota > Metazoa > Arthropoda > Insecta > Hymenoptera > Argidae > Arge > Arge pagana. The sequence goes on along the minus strand of OZ018308.1, from coordinate 25,232,320 downwards.
TTTTGAGGTGGACGTTTCCCACGCTTTCTCCGACTGACGACCCGATACGAATCACTTTCCGCCATCTTGCGTTAAACATACGAATGATACACTGGGCCCAGTGTGACCAGCGCGAAGTTTGCCTTGGAGGTAGGTATGCTTTCAAAAGTTGGTACCTTTCTACCAATCCTACTTTGAAAGTAGGATTCCTACTACAAGATCTACCACCTTTTTTTCTTCAAGTTTACTGAGGACCTCACAATAATAATGTGATACCATGTGATACTCATAATTGATATTTTACCTCTTACTACGAGGAACCCAATGTGAAAGCAAAATCATTGATTATCAATCTCCAAAATAATAACTAAAAAACAAAATTTGCTACTGCCAGCATGCTCAGTCTTTTTCTATAAGTCTATGCCTGGAACACACGTTTTCTTTGCGAATGACGATTCTACCAATCTTAACACTTTACCGACGTACAAGTCGCAGTACCAACCTATTTGCATAACACATGCTGACATACCCCCACTCTGTGCTCTTCTGCTGCTGTCGTCTTTTTCCCGCTAAAATGTCATAGCCTATGAGCGGTACGATTCTTTCAAAGTTAAACTTCTCAGTTGTAGTCTTCTTTTGATTGTTATTTTACATCGTTTCAATGACTAAATCTACGAGCAGCTAATCTCAATATAATTGTGTATCTTTTTTTTCCGAATCGAAGATCATTTGTCGTGTTATCATGGACACAATGGACTGTAAGTTGATCACGAACCATCGCAAGGTTATCCCACGCCGATTTGCTGCAAATATGCGAACAAACGAACTATTTCCTCGAGCGTGTAGCATTAAGTAAAAATTGTCTAGTGCTCAGCTGGTGTTTATCTTGTCTTTTGTACTTTTTATTCTCAGCAACCCGGGCAAAACGTCAAAAAATTGATAAACATGGACGTTTAATAGCTTTGGAAAAATTGAAAAAATTGAAGGGTAACAAACATAAGTATGAAGTTAATGAATTAGACAACGTATATGAAGAGATCGATGAACGTGAATATTGCAAGAAGGTTAAAGAACGTCAAGAAGATGATTGGATTGTCGATGATGGTATTCAAATTTCAACGCAATTATAGATTTCATTTTTCGCCAATTTGACGACTGTGTTTGTTTAAGGTGGTTCTGGCTACGTCGAAGATGGCAGAGAAATATTTGATGACGACCTTGATAGCAAAAGTATTGAGCGAGAGTCTAAAATTACAGAGTCTGGGCCACAGAAAAAAAAAGTTGTTAAAAAGGGCAAAGGAAACATCAAAAACATACTTACAGGGATGTCATCAAAAAAGGAGAGTCAGTCAAAACTCGAACATGATAATGTATTGGATGATCTGATGGCAGAGTTGAAAAACGAATCGAAAGATAAGGCTGCAAAACCCGTGTTCAAAAATAAATTTCTGGTTTCCTCAACAAGTCAAGACCTGTAAGATCAGTTCACAACATAATGCAACCCTCGATTACTGAGCATTATACTGAGGATTGAAAAGTATCATGTACAATCGACTTTTCTGTTTAAAATCCTTACTTTTTGTTTGTAGAAAGCCACAGGTAAACAAACCAATGGAGGATTTAGACGTTAAAGAATCTTCGCTATTCACCTCTAGAAGAACTGAAATGATAAATGACACCGATGACGATTGTTTGATTGACCGAACTGTAAAACTTGATTTTGAGACTAAAGACTTGCATACTTTTCATGCTACCCATCAAATAGATAAAGAATCACCATATGATAAGGAGAATAAAATGAGTGCTGCGAAGATGGTATCCGTTTCTGAAACCCAACGAAATGACGACGAAGCCATGCATGTTGATGTTGAAAATGTAAATGTTAACTTACTTTATAATTTTCAAATTCATTCTAACATTCCAACTATTATTCCTGAATTTTTTCTTCCAGTTGTCCACTATCGATTTTGGTGATTCAAATCACAGCTTCTCGATACAAACTGAAAATTGTGAAGCTAAAGTGAGGAGTGACATCAAACATGTAGAGTTGCAGACTAAGGATGTAGAAATCAACAACGATACGTGGGATGATGATTTTGTCAAACAATTGACGGAGATCGAAGTTTCTATCGATAATGCAAATTTACCATTAGTGACTAATGATAAAAATGAAAAGATCTTCCGATTTTTTTGGTGGGATGCATACGAAGATTCATACAAGCAACCTGGTGTTGTTTATTTGTTTGGCAAAGTCTATGTTGAAACTGCCCAGACGTATGTTTCATGTTGTGTAACAGTGAAAAATATCGATCGTCGAGTATATTTATTGCCCAGAGAATATGTAAGTAATGATCGATGTTTGTGATGGTAGAACATATTCTTGATAAACCACTTTTGGCAGTCATCACACCGCGGACTTCTATTGCTTATGTAATGTAACATCTAGTTATAATATCAATATTATATCCAGATATATTATTATCTAGATAATATCCAAAGATGGTACTAAAGCACCAGTTACCTTGAAAGACGTCTACTCAGAGTTCAATGAGTATGCCAACAAACATGGTATTAAACGGTTCAGATCAATCAAGGTGATGAAACATTATGCGTTCGAAGCTGAAGATGTCCCGCAAGTATCGGACTACTTAGAAGTTCGATATTCTGCAGCATATCCTGCAATTTCAGCCACTTACAGTGGTCCAACAATCAAGCGTGTCTTTGGCTCCTCAATAAATGGTCTTGAATTGTTCCTCACTGAAAGGAAAATCAAAGGTCCTTCTTGGTTGGAAGTTAAGTCACCGTTGCCTGTGGGAAATCCAGTCAGTTGGTGCAAAATTGAAGTAACTATCGCACCGTTTCAATGTATCTCACCCATGTGAGCAACAAAGACTTATACTAGATGATAATTTTTGTAGATCAACTGTTTGAATATGGAAAACGTTGCTGTTTCCTCGGCTACACAAAGCATGCCACCACCTCCCTTGGTCATGGCAACTTTTAATGTACGCCTGACATTCAACCCTAAATCGCAACAGAATGAAGTCATGATGATAGCAGTTTTGTTACACCATAAATTTCACATCGATAAACCTACACCGAATCCGCCATTCACTAAGCACTTTTGCTGTAAGTTGTAATTTTTTTTCGTAATCGCTATGATCTGAAATATTCTTCTCTCTTTCTGCTAATATGAATGTCAAAAACCTTCCCACGGGTCCATAAGTTCAAGAAGAATTTGGATACATGAAATATGTTGAATGCGAAATACACAAATTTCTAATTGTTATTAAAAATATTTTTCTGATCGAACCAAGATATGAAAATACTAATGTTCTGTCTACAGTTGTTACACGACCGGATAGTGTACCATGGCCAATGCATGCTAAGGAAGTACTAGCCAAAAATACTCAGACCGAAGTCATATATTGTGAGAGAGAAAGAAATCTTTTGGAAGAACTATTACTGAGAATTGGGAAGATGGATCCTGATTTGTTTGTTGTATATGACACAGGATTTCAGCTTGATGTGTTGATGCGTCGGGTGTTTGATTTATCAATTTCAAACTGGAGTGGAATGGGAAAATTAAAACGTAACGTAGCTCCAATTGTGAAGGTGAGCTCTATAAAGATGTTAATCTACCAGTGTCACATTTCAATGCCAAAATATTTTCTTATTGCTTAAAGGGTAGAGTACTACTGAATCACGTTTTTTGCGGTCGGTTGATATGTGACATTCAAACGGCAGCGAAAGAACTGAATCTGAAAGTTCGCAGTTACGATTTAGCGTCGCTGTGCGTGAACGTGAGTATTTGGATTGAAACTTAGATTTCATGTTTATATTCTCACTAAAATGTATATTCAACCTTTTAATTGTGATGTATATTCGCACAATACCATCCCAGTTTGCTCATTGACAAAGTTGCAATTATCGAGACAGTTGCGCTGTTTAGAATTTCCATGTTGCGTGAAACACTACATTAATGTTTGATCAGTTGAATTTGAAAGGCACTTACATACGACTTTCGTATATGAACTTCGATAGATATGTGAGAACGCATAAACCCATATTGTAGTGAAAGAATGATCGATTATCAAATTATATTAGGTGTTGAAAAAACCCGAAAGCGAATGCAAAAGCTTAAAAGCTGAAGATATTCCAAAGTATTATATCAACATGGAGAAACTTGTCGCATTATTGCGGACGACCTTGGTTGAAGCATCGTACATCCTGAAGATTATGTTTGAACTGAACGTTTTGCCGCTTGCGTTACAAATCACTTGTATAGCCGGTGGGTATTTCATTGATGTAAATTTCCATTTTTATTGTTTGAGAACAAAACACATCGAATCTTTAAAAATATATTTCACAGGGAACATCATGTCACGAACTCTAACAGGTGGACGTGCTGAAAGGAACGAATATCTATTACTGCACGCTTTTCATGAAAGAGGCTATATCACACCAGATAAACGAAATACAAAGGTCGACAAAAAAGATAAACAAGGTAAATAGGTAGTATTATACAAAACGTAACAGTCCTCAAACTTTCTCTACATTGTTAATGAACGTATCTTAGTTTATCAGACATGTTGTAAAAATGTTTGAAATAATTATGCAATATATGGAAAATATCTTCTCTCAAGAATTTGCAGAATTAATCAGAATTTTCCTCTAGCAAATGATAATAAATGCAAACTAATATTCAGCTGTAAAATGTCTTGAATGTATTAGCAAAGCTGCATACAACGACGACGAAAATAGTATAATTGTTCAATAACAGAGGCGTTTCTTTTTCTAGATAAAAGTGAATCTCGCCGAAAAAAACCAGCATATACCGGTGGTTTAGTATTGGAACCAAAGAAAGGATTTTATGATAAGTTAATTTTACTAATGGACTTCAATTCACTGTATCCCAGTATCATACAGGAGTACAACTTGTGCTTCACAACTGTGCCAGGAGCAGCTTACACGGGAAACACAGTATGACACTCAGTTTTTTTTATGGTTTTCATTTAAAAGACTGCAATTTTTTCATTTTCCAGGAACTTAATATGCCTGAAACAGGTTTGGAATTGGGCGTAATACCAACGGAAATTCGGAAATTAGTCGAAAGTCGTCGTGAAGTGAAAAAATTGATGGCAAACCAAAATATTACTCCGGAATTGAAAATGCAATATAATATTAGACAAACTGCTTTGAAATTGACAGCCAATTCCATGTATGGATGTTTGGGGGCGTCACATTCCCGTTTTTATGCGAAAGCTCTAGCAGCTCTCGTCACAGGTAAAACTATACATTTCACGAGACAGGGTTTCAATACAGAATTGAAAACAATGTGCACATTACGTTCTGAAATGCCAAGACAATCAAAGGACCCCGACCAATCTTAGGAAAATTGGATCCTGGTCAAATGAATTAAAACTTCCATATGTTGTTGTCCTTGATATTCTGATCAAAAGTTTCAATGGGCGCTAGTTTCAAAAATCAATAGTTTTCGAGATACAACGTATCAAAATTATGGTATTTGCCGATCTCCGCTGTTCTCAGAGGCAGGGCATTGAGGATCGGATCTCTGTATCTCTTTTCTCTGGATGTTTCAAAGTAATCGCAGTATTTCAGCAATAAGTGGCCCACGAAATCAATAATTTCCGAGGATCTATTCACACGTATAACATATGAGACCACCGCCCAGGGTTACCTGCTGTATACCGCGTGGAGGTTGCGCGATCGGATTTTATACATGCCGCAGTCCTTAAAAGATAATATCCTAGGGTATTATTGTACATGCAAATCCGGTGTCCGGACTCTTGGTAGATGTTGCGAGTGTTATATGGTTTTTAGCATATGCACAACAACAAGAAAATGTCAAATATCTATCTATACACTAATTGAGATTGTACTGGATGCGGATAACAGACTCATTTAAAAAAATGAACAGGTGACTACGGTACTCGATTGAGAATGACAATACCCGTGACCTTTTTTTAAGGGCTACATAATGTATAAAATCTGATCGTGAAACCTCCGCGTGAAGGTGCAACCTCCGCGTGGAGATGCAACCTCTACATACCTTTTCATTATGCTGAGCGTTGCCTTCAAAAAGCTACAATTGTATGCTTGGCAAGAGATTTTCTTATCTTGAAGCACAGACTATTGATCTCCAGTCAACGTCAATCGTACTGCTAGAAATGAATAGTCCATGTAAAAGGCTTTCCAAGAGAACCATTCGATATCAGTACATGTACATCAGCCGATAAATAAAAATATTTGTATCTTTATATTATGAAACATGAAGATCTGAATTTGAAGCAATTTCAAAACACTTTTATTTCAGCGAAAGGTAGAGATATTTTAATGAATACAAAAGATTTGGTGGAGAGATTAAGTTTTCAAGTGATTTATGGTGATACCGACTCAATCATGATTAATACGAATAGTCTGAACTATGATGAAGTCTATGCTATTGGTAAAAAAGTAAGCGACACTGAAGTTGGTACGGGAGTCATTGTTATAGAATTAGTGAACACGGAACTCTTGATATTACAGATTAAACAAGAAGTGAACAAGTTATACAAGAAAGTGGAACTGGATATCGATGGTGTATTTCGTTATCTGTTGCTATTGCAAAAAAAAAAGTATGCCGCGGTTACAATAACCAAACTACCTAATGGTCAGTTGGTGACGGCCCAGGAACACAAAGGACTTGACATCGTTCGAAGAGATTGGTCGCAATTAGCCTGTGAAACTGGACGGTGAGATACTTAACCACTGAAACTGTTTCTCTTGAAGAGGCGAGGATAATGAATGTCAGAAAATGAATAAACACCGTTTTTTTTCTTACAGATATGTCTTGGATCAACTTCTCTGTGATGAACCGTTGGACACGCGGTTAGACAATATTTTCGATATGCTGCAGAAAGTCGCAAAAAATTTACGTGATGGGAATGTGCCATTATCGTCCTTAGTCATAACAAAACAGTTGTCCAAAAATCCTAGCGATTATCCTCACGCGAGATTGCCACATGTCAGTGTTGCACTACGCCTCAATGCTAAAGGTGGACGGATGTGGAAGGTCGGAGACACAGTGCCATATGTTATCTGTGAAGTAAGTTAATTACTACGTGTATCTGAAATTTCTATACATCTACACATATCCATTTGTTTGGACAAAAGAAGTTAAATGGTTCCACGTACAGGGCAAACATTGTCTTTCAAATTACGTCATAAAACGTCTTGAATTTTACACAGATTGTGGGAAATTACCAGGTATCTGCGAATATATAGGTATGCGTAATTCGACGCTGCCTGATCAGCCTGATAAATTCCTCTCAAGAAGGTCATTTTTAGAGTTATATAAGAGACCTGTGCTTAAAAAAATTCAGGGATTTCCATGATTTTTGTAATCATCTTTAACGAAATTCCATTGAAATACACTACAGAGTATTGAAACGGACTGTAGGAAACGGGGGGGGGGGGGGCTAGCAGTTCCGAGGATCGCAGATCCTGGTGCGGATTAAGGAGGTGAGCCCACGCCGGGGGTTGAGGGAACGGAGTTCCCTCGATGGTAAAAGAAAGAACGATTTAGTTCCATGAATCCAAGATCGTTGGATTTATTTTAGCGAGATGTTACATTTTGATTCTGGAAAATGGAAAATATAATTACACAATCGTCTAAAAAAAGTTCACATTAACTTTTTATAGGATGGTACTGAGAAATCATCGATGGAAAGAGCATATCATGTAGACGAGTTGAAAAACAGTGATACGTTAAAAATTGACGTGAATTATTATCTCATAAGTCAGGTACTGCCCGTTGTCCAGAGAATCTGCAATCCAATTGATGGACTTGACGACGTTCTGCTGGCTGACCATTTAGGTCCGTTTTTTGACCATTAGGTATCAGTTTTTACGAAGATAAAAATGTATTTAAATATTTTAACTTTGATTCTGCCTCATTGCTACAGGTTTGCATGGTATTTACAAGCCCAAGCAATGTCATCATCCAGATGATGTTTTGCCTTTGTTGGATGACGAAATATATAAATATTGCACTCGACTCAAATTCTCATGTCAAAATGAGAAATGTCGAGCAGAAATAACAATGGAGGAACCGTTTACGAAGACGGTAAAGAAATAAAAATTGAACCGTGAATGACCTAAAATTATTTTAGAATTCTGAAGGGTTTTCTTACAGGCGTCGGGTATGGTGCCAGTTTTGGGAAGTTGTATGAACGTAGAGTGTAACTTGGCGCCATGGCATTATTTACCAATAATACAAAACAGACTTCACTTGGCGATCAGATCTGCTATCGATGAATATTATGTTGGTTGGATGGAATGCGAGGATCCTATATGCCTCAATAAAACACGAAGGGTGCCGCAACACTTTTTTGAAATCTTTCCAGTCTGTGATGTTTGCCAAAAATGTGTTATGTATAGAGTTGTAAGTATACGAACATTCTTTATTAAAACAGAGCTATCAGCTGATTGTATTTTTATATTTTTCTACTTTATTTGACCAAATACACTTTTTTCAGAAGTCCCTGTTTTATTGCAAAAAATACATTTTTCTTCGAAAACTCAACCTTTTCACGTGTCATTTATTATTTTTTACTTCGAAAAATGTGGAATTAGTATCTCAAAGGAGTGATATTTTGACGGTGCAAATGTATAGATACACAAACAGGACATATTACCTGTGATTTGGTGGTTCTCTATCGCAGACTTGAATAATTTTCTGAAAATAAACAGGCTTTTTTTGTAATGGAATAGTTCAGTTTCACGAAAATGTGTAATCCAGTATTCAGCACTCATCTGCTGTGGACATTTGTTGCCATTTTTATTTTATAAATAATCGTATTTTGGTTTTCTTTAACACACTTCATTTGCTAGTCTACATTCGTCAATTTTTTTTTTTAATTTTAGTTTCGTGAACATTTCTTTGTTCCAAAATACTAATAATTTGCCTTTCTTTCATTACAGTATACAGAGACGCAGTTATATGATCAAATGAATTATTACCTACGTATGTTTGATCTTAGTCAGCCAGAATATAAAAGTAAGTTTAATTGTTGAACAAAGTGTTAAACTGTGTTTAACGAATGTACCGTGAGGTAATTTTTCACAGAATTAACTGAAAGAATTTTTAAGTTGTCTCAAATATACACGTTTCATATTGTGTAAGCACACCTGCTCTATTCGCCTCGTACATACCTATATACACTCAGCAAACTGAGAATGTGTAGTCGTGTACATGCATACTAGTGGCGACGTCTATAGTAGGGATCGGTATTTTAATTAGAAAAAATGTATGTACGTACACAACGACACATTCTCGCTTTGGCGAGAGTATACAGGTGTGTACGGAGCGAATAGTAGATTGTGTAACACGTCCACAGAATGCCCTAACAACTAGACCAAATGAACGCAATGCCGATTATTTTTCTTTTGTGTACGTTGGCTTCGACTTTTTCTTAAGGATAGAATTGAGAAAATTATAACATATTTTATAAATTTCACTATAGTTAAATGATTGATGTCTTAATAAATGACAAGTCATATAAACGTTTTGTTGGACAATAGATGGAAATATTAACCGAATATGAACCGGTAACAATATATTTGGTCATCAGTGTGCATAAGTTACTGCGTTTCTGACTGGATACCATAATATAATAGCCTCACATTTTCACTCACCAGATATTTGAATTATTTGCAGATCATCTTCCACTCCTTTCTGCAGATGTTAAGAATGCTTACAACATACTCAAAGATTTTGTTGAGAAAAGACTACGTCGCAACGCCTTCTCCATCATCAATTTGAACGACCTTTTTTCACATTTGCATTCACGTGAAAAAAAGGTAAACACTACAGGCCAGTGCCCGAATTGAAGAATTATATTCCTGATAAAACAGACCGAGATTTCTATCTACTCAATATGAACCGACACAATTTTTTGAACGTTCAATAATTACGTAATGTTGGATCGTAAATACAAAAAATGCGAAACTCAGGATTTTTTCTAACGTTTTTAGGATCCGTAGAGATTTGGCGGATTTCCATTTGCTTTATCAGACACCAATATCCATCTACAAAGCGTGTGCGTTACGAATATATTTTGTCAAGTAGATCCGAAAAACCCATTTTTTACTTACCAATATCATTTATAATGCAAAAGACAGGAAATCTGTGCAATTCGTGACATATTGAATAGATAAATAAATTAAGCATTTTACTCCTATCGCACACTTCAACAGAATATGATCTCTTAATGCGAAATTTGATTGAAAATAGCTAACAAATCGTCTGTTACTTTAAACAAGTTGTGAAATAATTTTTGTTAATATGGGTAGTTGGCCAAAACGCTGGCTTTTATCATTTATAACACCAATGAACATTGACATTAATAATTTTCATACTTGGCGAATTTTGGCAAAATAAACGATTTTAATTTTACAGGGCGGATATTTGTTTTCGAATATGTATGTAAAATTAGTATTAAGATACATATGCATAGAACGATTTATGAGTGATCGACAAATGTTTCATCGTGAATAATGTACATTTAATTCCATATTTTCATACCATAAAGTACTTGTAACGAGATATTTCAATCCAAGTTTTTCATTTACGTATGTAGTGGTTATACATTTATAGAACTGATAATACGAACAGAAATTTGTTACGTATGTAGAAATAGATAGGAAGAACATGAATTCCAGCGCTGAAATATTCTGTTAGTCATCTGTAATCCATCAGCAGTTTGTGAAATCGGCAAATAAGGGTTTTTGGGGTCGCTGATAACGAATCTGAAGTCCGTTTATAAGATTTTGAAATGGCGGATCCAATATGGCGGACGTATTTTTTTTAAAGTCTTACACTATGTCAAAAAGTGCGAAAAAGTAGGATATGAGTATAAATATTTATGCATCTAAAATGCAATTCCTCAGCGCTACCCAGGATGCGCGTGTATGCATAGTATAGTTCCTGATTAGGGTTTCTACAAGTCCTTCAGGATCCTAAAATCCTTGAAATGTTCTTGGAAAAAAATGAGATGCTTGGTTTTCAAGAAATATCCTTAGAATATACTTGAATGAGCTGGCAAAAATTTGAGAAACATAACTCATGTTCATCACCCGGGCACGTATAGAGTACTGTGTATCAACAGAGCAGGCCCTCTCCTCTATCGAGTATCCAATGATAAGTCTATGATCTCATGGGGGTTTTATGCCGAAGTAAGTATCCTTTCTTTTTGCCCGGAAGATTGTTGTTATTACTTCTTTCACCCCCTCAGTCACTCGTCGTATCTCGATTAATTCCCGAGAAGTCCTGTTAAGTACAACAAATTAAGATTCACATTTTTCAAATGCTAGACTATAGTTGGTTGACAAACTGTAACTCAAGCGGTCTACCTATTTGAAAAATAGACGTACATTAAAACGGAACTGTGGACTTACTTTATGTTTTACTGCAATTGGAGCTCACTCGTAAACATATGATAATGATACATTACAGTCACAATCTACGGTACAACCTGAACAAAATTGCATTCTGAAACTCTTACATAGTCTATGCATTGCATGGTTGACGGCTAAAAGAAAACGCTTCTCCTTTTTTATTTCAATGCTTCCACCAGTGCTTGCACGAACTGAAAGGTGGTCTCCCTTAGTCTCCTCTTTCTTTCTAGTAGAGTGATACACTCAGAACGGCCTTGCCTCCTCTGTTCTTATATCTCTATGTATCTGGAAGTTGATTATTTGTATGCATATTAATTTAATACTGAATCTGAGTAAAATCCCGAAAACCGGAATAGAACCAGCTATTCAAAACATCTTTGAAATTCATGAAGAGATACGCAATTGTCAAGCAGAAGCTGTGAACAAGTATTGCACATAAGTAACATGAGTGTATACTTGAACCAGCCCTCCTAAAAATTTCTGATAGCGTCGTACATACAGATGCGACAGAAATCCAGACTTGAAAACCTCACAATCTATACGATTTTTTACGGTTTTTAGGCCAACATTTTATTCAAGGAGCTCATGAGTATATACGAGTCTCGATATTAAGAGAGGTAACTATTTTCATTTAAACGTACCAACAATGGATAGCGTTCTACAACTCGTGAACGACGACGAAGACCTATCATTTATTGCAGAAATTGAGTTTCATTTTTAGGAAACGGCAACGTAATAGCGCCGTGGCGGAGAACGAAGACCTCATAGCGTGGCAAAGAAACTATCTGAGAACAATTAAAAAATACCGCATAGAGGGTTGGTCAATGTATTACCTAGACAAGACCATGACAAGACAAAAAGTAGTTTGGATGGACAAAACCGTCAATTCCCAGAAAGACTGTATCATTCCGTGAAACAAGAAAAGCTACCAAAGATGTCGTGGAAGAAAGCAGCCATCACAGATTGATTAGAAAGTAAAAGGTAACCATACAATGGTGAAGGCTGAACTCCTTCATATCGTCGGACTCGCAAGGAAAAAATGTAATGGATATGTGGTTGATAAAACGGCAAAAAAAAAACTAATAAAACGGTGACAAGACTTCTACCGTACCACTGTGGGTTCAATCCGATTGAAATGGCGTGGCAGATGGTCAAGGGATATGAGAAAGTTTGTGTGATAGTTCTCAACATATTACTAATCCCGAACATGGCCTCAAGCTCTGATAACTAATAAAAATATCATACATAACATTACAAGACATTAAGATTGCACATTATATTGTGTTCAAGCTATGTCATCTATCTTATTTCTGCTTTTTCTTTCTTTGCCGGTTATATCATAATTATATCGAGTACGGGTAAGTTCCAACTATATTAATTCCCGAATGAAATTAATGCACGGAGCCCAAACTGTACGTATAAGATACGCAATCTCTTGTACTCCTCTCTACGCTCTCTTGCCATCTCGCGCACCGATGCGCGGCGCAAGTCTATGCATTCCACGTTTGGGAAGTAGGTTATTTATATCTCAATTTCCGTTTCGCAGCAATATGTTTGGATTTGCACGGTGTTCTCTGAAAATCACCAAATATGGATTTTTTTAAGGTTCATGGGATGAATCTTACTTAGTATTTATTCGTCCAATCATTTCACAGTTGCTATAATAATTGGATTGAGATGTGCCAGCCTAGGACAATAGTCTGTTATGGAAAGCACAGGAAATATGTATCTTTAGCATTACACATTTTTTATTCTCCGAAGTTCTTATAAAGTTTGACAATATTCCATATTTAATGGTTGTCTCTATTCCATAGAACTTGCGAATTATTCCATCACTTTTTATTTCTTCAAATTATCAAACCGAAAAGTATTATAGACATTTAAACATTTGAGAACGGTTTGAAGCATACTCGATGAAATAACATATATTCAGAGAAAATGAAAGATTCATTGAAGTATCAGACAAAAAGCTAGATATATCTCCAAATTATTTGAATAGATTGCAAACGTTTAGTCAACGCTCACGTATCTACTAGACAATCAAAGTGAATCACCCCATTTTTTGTGGAATTTGTGCACATGCACGTACGTTTTTACCCATCGTAATTTACGATGATCAACTCGTCAGACCGTGACGAAAATGTTGCATCTGGTTACAAGCTCCTAAATGTTAGAAATTGAGCTGGTAGATCTGTATCCTTCTATCTTGGTTGTATTGCATCACCGTCAGTGACGTTTTGTATATTATAAAAATTGTACGATAAATTTGAGGGAAAAAGATTTTGCAAGGCAGCAGGAACGCTGTTATAGCTTGTGGCGTTTCGTTCTCTAAATATAGGTTCTTGTGTAGTTACAGGCACTTCAATTTGAAAATTCTGTAGCGTCGATGTTGGTATTGTTTGCAGTGTGATTGGTTGTGTAACGGAAACATGTGGCACTGGTTGTATCACCTGTAAATACATAATGTAGATATATATTTATTGGGTGAAGGTAATTATAAGAAAATAAATATTTTGGATAAGTGCGATTAGAAAAATTATAAATTGTATAGAAATATTACATATTTTGCAAAACTAACGTTGAGAATCTTATTAAACATTTGTCTTCAACGAAATTTTAAGACATTTTACGGTATCACCTGTATCGACGGGGCTATACGTTGCATTGTCATCGCTTCATCTGGCACGTTGGTCTGTGACTCTTGATTTGGTGGTTGATGACGTTTCGTTTGTGAAGTATTTATTCCGTGCCTCCGTTTCATGTGCTTATTATAATTTGGCCAATTTGTAAAATGATGCTGACACTCTAGACAGCTATATGGTCGTTCACCCGTGTGCTGTCGCCTATGAGTCTGGGTGAAAAATAAACGCAAAAAACGAATATTATGGTACTACTCATCCATATACTAGAAATACAACTTTTTCACAGTTTAGTGTTGCGTGTACCTATGCATATGGGTTTTTACGCGCGGATTGTACAGTTCACTACATGGAGGAATAAGGTCAATAATGAGCACTAATTAAGCATTTCGGATCTAGTCGGAGTTGTTGACAGTGATTAGTACATATCTTAGTACGCCGAATGGAAAATCGGAATAGTAAATCCTTTTTAGAAATCTCAATGATTTCATACATAACTGTGAAAAGGATTTTCGTTTAGTGTACAGATCTACACCTACTTTACCTGTTTTACAATGGTATTTTCCAAAATAAATACGTATTCGGCGTCGGGAAATTTTAATTCATGAACTAAACATAGTGTCGTGAACGCTACATTGCACTAATTTACTTGATAACGTCGTGACAAGGACAAACAACCAATAAAAATCAATTTTTCACAAAAAAATTCACTGTCAAAGGATCCCGCACAAACCGAATGGGTTTTGGTTCCCGGTGGATTTGTCTGGATTTTTGATATATAGTACTTCTCATTGACCTCATCAAAAGTGTCTCTGGTCACCAAGTCTAAAAATGGATAGTTTTCAAAATATTAAGAAAGCAAAGTCATTTCTTGCAAATGGACAGTATTAAGATACAGTGTTTATATTGATATTTTTACTGTTAGCTTTAGAATGACTCAAAGTGCACCGTCGTGGAGGTAGCTAATCAGATTTTGCACGTCGTTGGTCCCGGAAAAGGGCCGGTTTATCAACTGTCGCATATCAACTAATTATCAGGATCTTTCGCTGCTGGTCTATTACCAGCATCTCCAATTGTTCGAATCAATTCATTATGAGGATATTGAATATTATTTTCATGACGAGCAGATCCCAAATACCAAAGAATGTTAGCAATATGAGCAATAATAGTCCTGAGAGTGCGAAGCCCCCGTTGCGCTCGTAAGAGCGGCACTCGGCAGTCTCGAGCTGCTCGTAACTACGGGAAACGAGTGTAGTTTGTATCAAAATCAATTTTTATAACCCGAAACAATGGAAGAAGAAGAAAAATACTGCCCACTACTTGCAGTGCATATCGGAACGTAACCCTTGTCTAGCCTTCTGGGTATAACTACTCACCGTAAGTATCCCTTTGAAACGAAAAGATTTGCCGCAGAACTCGCAAGTAAACGGCATGGCGCCTGTGTGGATTCTGTGATGTTCTCGCAGCGTTCCTTTCTCTCTGAAGGTTCGCCCGCATACAGCACACTGATGAGGTTTTGCTCCCGTGTGCACCGTTTCGTGCTTTTTCAACTGCAGCGGCGTCTTAAATCTGTGTTTCGATTGAATTGGAAAACGAATCATATAAAAATCTGAATGGTAATTGATAAACTGCAAAAGATATTTCACTTGAAGAATATTGCAAACACTGACTAACAATTTTTGATTTAGATATAATATTAAACTTGAAACAAATTTTAAAAGTTCTACTTAAAAATGTTTAAAATAGCATTTAGTACCAACTCACGCTTTTGGACACTGCGTACAATTGTAAGGTTTGTCGACTGAATGAGTAAGAAAATGCGCTTCCAAATTCCCTTTTTGTATGAAACTTTTGCCGCACTGGTCGCAAGTGAAATTTCTAACTCCGGAATGAATACGTTGGTGTGTTACCAGATTCGGTTTAGTTGAAAATCTATATGAATATTTAAAAAAAATTAATTAACGTTTCAGATAAAAATATTCACTAGAGAAATAATAACAAAATCTGTACCGTTTATCGCATTGGTCGCATGGATATCGATTTTTAACTGTATCTGGTAAATGACAACGACTATGAATGTAGAGAGCGCTTTGTTGCCTAAACGATTTTCCACATGTTTGACAGACGTAAGGACGTGTCTCGCTATGGATAGCTTTGTGCGATTCTAATACTTTTTTATGGACAAATGATTTGCCGCAATCGTCGCACCTGAAAAAAAAAACATAAATTATTCATTGGAATACATGAGAGCAATCAGACAGCTTTCGAGTTTAATTCTGGATAGAAACGAGTATTTCCTACTCACAACGAGTAACAATAATTGTAAACGTTCGCATTTATTGTAAAACAACAATAAATAACATTTTTATTACTGATAAAAAATGATTATGATAAGAGCTTTATTAGGGTGGTCACAGGTTCCAGTTTTCAACTTCTACGACACTTCTATGGTTTGAACATGTAATTCTGATACCAAATACAAAAACGTTGTCACGATGTTAGTACACTGAAGACTAAATTGAAAAACCCTAAGTGTAACATTGAGCTTCTTTGTAAGCCACAGATTAAACATTACATTATAATCCAGTTCATTTGACAGAAAAAACTCGAGAGTAAAATCTTGCCGCAAACTTGTACAAAAAATGTCGTTCATTTCACTAGAAACCTGACCTTCACTTTGTATTCGATTTGCGGCTGGAGATCTCTAACTTATAAGCAAATGATGCTTTGCAGTGACTGGTCGTAAACTTGTCGTTAATTTTACTAAAATCACGGATATTCCAAATCTTGAACAGAAAGTGTGACTATCAGGGCACCTGTATACATTTTTTTCCAAATAAAATGCCGATCCCTACTATTGGCGGCGCCACAAGTATGCATGTACACGACTGCACATTCTCACTTTGCTGAACGTGCACGGAACAAATACACATTTTTAAAAATATGTGAAGCGTTTTGTGACACTAAATCATGATTCACACCTGGCATGCAAGTGGTAATCTATTTATTGGATATTTAATGTCTAACCAAATAACATTCAATAACATTACTAACACTAACAACGTAGAGCAATTATCAACCAAATTTTAACTGAAGGGAAGGAATATATAAAGGGTTAAAAAGAAATGTTTTGCTGTATTTCTCTGAAGTTTTGCCAAAGTCAATCCTTCAATATTTGAAAATCTGTTCAATGATTAATTAAAAAAACAATGAAATAAATAATGCAATAAAATGTGAAAACTTTACTTGGAAAAAAAGCACAGTAAATTCTTAGAAAAAAAGTAAATACTTTTTTAAATAGCAAGCAATGAGCAGGCCCCACTTTGAATTATAAGAAACTTGTTCACGGTGCTTAAGAATTCAACAATTGTATCTTACCTATATTTTGATTTATTTTTATGCTGCTTTACATGAGTCACGAATCCGTAATACTTTTCATAAACTTTACAGCACTGAACACACATGAATTTTGCGTTTTGATTATGCACCGTTTCATGATGTTTCTTCAAGGTATCAAAACTTGGTAGTTTATCATCGCAATCCGTACATAACCAAGGATATCTGTCCAAACTTTTGTCACACTTTTGTCTTGGTTTCGCAGAATCTGCTGCTTGAACCTCGATCATTTCAATGTCTGACTCTGTTCCTTGAACGAAAATGATAATCAAAAACATATAAATTTCACAGTCCAGATCGATTGCAAAGTCTAATAAGTTTTTTTCAAGTGGGCAAATAGGTTTCCGATTAATTTTGTTCAACATTATTGATATGCACACCTGTCATATAATTGTCGGGTATTTTCACCGGATCTTCTATATTCGTCTGATGATAATCCTCGTTTATATCCGTAGTAATCTCTAGATCTCCCATTTTTTGAATCTGCGTATGTCTTTTGTTTCTTTTCCTACTTTGTTTTGATAAGTTTTGTGCCGTTTTTATCGTTTTACAGCTTTTTTGTTTCCTAATGTTTTGTGAGGATTCTGCAGGGTCTAAGTGGTTTTTTTCGAAGTAATCTGTACGATTTGCAGCATTATCCAGATAATTTTCCGTCACATCACGCTCGTGTAGCTCATCAGCGCCCACTTCAGATTTGGTAAGCTCCTCGTGTTCGTCAGCATACTCTACTGAAGATCCCAATGGCATTGGTTCAAATTTTTTTTCCGTCGTATCCACATGACCCGCACGAATAAGCCCCAGTGTATTTTGAGCTTGATTTGCTTTCTCGAAGAAATCGCTGCATTGATCCAATTGAACACAGCAATCTATACAGACAGACAGTGGCAAGTCGTCTCCAATAAGGACCTGTGAAGAGATTATCCCATTCTTTAACGTTCGAATAATGAACATTTTCCATTCGTTCTTTATTCTGCATGTGATTCATCAAGGGTAATATAATTGAGAAGGTTAGTAATTATTGATTTTAGCTCATTACATTGAACAGTTCACTTTCATCTCAATATCATAACATCAAACTCTCTTCTGATGACAAAATTCACACAGCATTATCACATGGAACAAAAAATACTTAGTAACGTAGGAAAAGAAAACGCGTATTGCTTGAAGTCCCTATTAAAAGTAGTTTGTAACGTCATTGAACGGGGTTGGTTTTCTCCTAGGAATAATTGTTGGTGACATTATGTGAACAATCTGGTGGTGCCTATCAATAATGAATCTTAGAATTTCTAATATTGTTTGCAGCTTTTCATCAATAGAACAAAAGTGTTTTTTAATGCTACTCGCTAGAACTCGCTTGTCCTATGGAGCTCAACAATAAAATTATTATCATCAATATGAACATCAGTATCATTTGTCTTCGCTC
This sequence comes from Arge pagana, assembly GCA_963969455.1. Classification (NCBI taxonomy): domain Eukaryota; kingdom Metazoa; phylum Arthropoda; class Insecta; order Hymenoptera; family Argidae; genus Arge; species Arge pagana. The sequence goes on along the minus strand of OZ018308.1, from coordinate 25,213,423 downwards.
TTCCATCATCAACCTTTGCAGGTATATTATGATTAAACAAATATATCGTCAATTATCAGACTCAGTTTTTGGTTGTTTCACTAAAAGAAAGACACTTAGCTTACAAATTGAGCACAAAGTTGAATTGAAAAAACGAGAGAGGATGAAGAAGAAGCAGTTAGATACAGTAAACAGCAACTATTTTTCAACTTAAAAAAATTATTTTGTTATTTTTTTAAAGCTTAAGTATTTCTTAATAATATTGTATCAAGAATTTGAATACGACTCAAATATTCAATTTATAAAATAGAGTTCAACTACTTTAACTTCCGTGGATAAAAAAACTATATTTTGAAGTGAAACTTCTTACAGCTTGTAGGGGGTTTAATCGGAAATCCGATGAAACGACTCTAAAAGAGAGAGGATAGCACGCATGCAGCAATTGTTTACTTATGTCCAAGTTATTTTTCGGTAATAAAGAAGTGAGAATTACTGTCAAATAGCATGGAACATAAAAATATTGATATAAATATCTAAATGTTTTACGAATAGAAACAAAAACATCAAATGTCCTTTTTCATAAATTTGGTTCACAAAAAAAATGAACAAATAATGAATATTGATTCTGTTACTCGTTAGAGGGTGAATTGGGGAAGGTTCACTGCTATCGTCTAGGCTTCTGGGCACTAATTTTTTTTCCAGTAATGACACTTTTTCATACAAGCTTCTGGGTAAGGACCTTTTTGATTTGAATGTGCGAGCAAGTATCTTTATCATTTTGCAAATTTCTCATACCATGTTGTTCGCTATGCAAGCTATGATTCTTTAGCGGAACTTTTGAGTTTGATTTCATTAGGTGCCCTACGGTTTGGACATGCAAAAGAGTACCCTGTCGATAGTACGCATGGATATTATAATTATTTCAGAATTCAAAGCACTGTCATCGATTTTTCTCTAGAAGTTTGAATAGATATATTAAATACCCTATGCTTTAGACATTTATCCTTTCATTCATAGCTCACAACCTAGAATTGACCTATTGCATCAAAATACAAATGATGTTATTCAGAATTTCGAATATTCCTGTCCTAAGTACTATCTGCAAGAATGTCGAATATCACATGCATTACTAAATATTCCGTCTATCGTCATTTCACACACTAATAAATCCCAGAATAAAGAACTAACTGGGCAACAACGAACAGTTTAGCCGGAAGTTTACTGGAACTTCTGAAACTTTATAATGAGTGCAAGTTACCCTTTTTAAAAACTGTTTACAAAGTGAAGATAGGGAAATATGTTGCAAAAACTTTGTAAGTAGTTGTTGAACAAATGAAACTACGTTTCAATCGGCGTTTTTCCAAGTGACAAGTGTGGGTAATAAGTACCTGGATTTGCAAGCACCTTAATATTTTTGTTTCGATAGACAACTTCTGACCTTCAGCATCGTAGATTCCAATAAAGTTCTCTTTTGTTTCGGCACAAAGTCGACACAAATTAGCCACGGACATAATTAATGAATACTACTAAATCGTGAAACGTGACACTCAGGACAATGCAACGCTTATCAACATATGCACATTGCGGAGGATTACGTCAGACAATAATCGTTACGCTCCCGAAAAAACAGTTGTTAACAAAAGACATTCGGGGACGCCAAACGACTGGCAGACATTTTGTTGATTTCAATTCCGTGCTATTTTTTTTCAAGAGCAGCTTTACTGCGACAACATGGGACAAGAGGAATGATTTTTCGCCAATCATATTATTTAATCTCAAATCCGCTGAAATGTCAAGTCTATTGTATCGAAATTTCAATTGGAAAATATTGCTAGAAAAAGTATTCTGCTATGATTCGTCGAGTGTAGTGGTACTATAACCAGTGACGTAGTTTGCCCTAGACTAGGGGGACGACACTGGGCAATTTGAGGGCACCACGAAATGTCGCGCGTCGCTAAAGGCGCTGGGAGTCATGTGCCCGGCTCACTTATCCGCCTCAATCACAGGGTTGCATTCTGAAACCTTACTCGCGTTAACTATAGTCAACTGTAAGCAACTCGCAGCGCTCGGAAACACCGTGTTGACTCATGTTGCAGCGTTCATAAACGCATTCGAGTCAACTCTTGAGTTAAATTTTTCTGCCCACGTTGGAGAGGTGAGTAGAAATTATTCGTCATGCGCATTAGGGCATTACGAGCTTTTCGAAAACATCCTTCTATGTTCTATGTTCTATGGGTGCGTTCCACGTATCGTCCACACTATTAAAACTCATCCAAAAGCACGCGTGTGAGTGCGTTTCGAGCATCTTTCGAGCATGTTTCAGCACTGTGGGCGATAATTCGAATGCACCCTGTGTATATGATATTGAAGTCATAGAAAAATAAAAAATAAACAGTTCTTTGTTTTCCTCGCATTTATACCAAAATAAGCGGATCGAATAATTTCCAACTACGTGTACTTTGAACTTTCAATCAGACTAGTCGAAATGTTAAAAGAAAGTTATATTTGTAACGAATGCGAATGAAAAAAATGTTCAACTCGTGACACTAACGTCTGTGGTAGGGCCTCTCGAAAATTATTCGCAGGCCTTGCGGAGTCTTAATCCGGCACTGACTTTTTCCCGAATTTTGCAAACATTTGACATAGGCCTTTCCCATAGGGGTTTTGCGGGGTCCTTTCAACTACCTTCTAACCAACTTCTAACGATCGACTTCCCTCGAAGGTTGGCAAAACTGCTTGTATATAATTTCTATTCCAGGCACATCAACTGCACTGTAATTGACTGCATGGAAGATTCGAACGATTGACGATATTAGTGAAAAACCAACAACATGTACAGATTAATTTTAAGAAATATGATAGCTGATATCACTTTTTATGCCGTGCAGAATTAGTGTTACTAGTGACCTTTCATTAGTGCGTCACGGTTTGTGGACGAAGACTCGGAAGGAGTATCCACAAATGTTAGAATGATGCAACGAAAAAATTAAATGTGTTTAATTATTTGCAAAGATTTAGTGCCTGAATGAAATTGAATTAGTTTATATCAGAGACTGAGAACGCTCTCATGTGCGCTGACAATAAATTATCGAGTACGAATTTATGGAGCATATGGTGTTGTTCGCCCACAAACGGGTACCTATAACCTAAAACTTGACGCGTGCCAATATTATCAGTAATATTAATATCACGATGAAAGAGTATATGTTTCGAAAAATGAGTTATTTCATCTTGTTTCTTATTATTTGCATTGTCTGCTGGGCACAAAGTCAACACTTGACCGAGGTAAGCGATTAGTGTTTGATTACTGTTTGATTCAATTATCTATTGCCGTCTTTCTTGTTTATCATCTTATAGAATCATAGCACAGAATTGATTCGAGAACAAGATGACCCATTGCTGATGTTCTCTACTCTGAGTGGATCCTTTATTGGCATTGGTCAACGATCGGGAAAAATACGTTGGCGTCAAAATGGGGGTGAGTGAAAAATTCAATGGAAGATCGTGTTTAACAGATCGGGATCCAAGTATTTCCAAATTCTTGAATATCAGTATATTCTGATCACAAATGTTCTATTTTGACCAGAACCAACAGTCAGAGTTCCAATTGATGGTACAGAATCAATATCGTATGTATCGTTGTATTATTCCTGAAGTCTTATCTATTAATGATATTTTGATAGACGATGTATGTTTATTTTCAGACCAATGTTTCTACCGAATCCAAAAGATGGAACACTGTACTCGTTTGGCTCAAAATCTGATGCATTGGAAAAACTCCCTTTCACTATCCCAGAGCTGGTTGCCAATAGTCCATGTCGAAGTAGCGATGGGATCTTGTATACAGGCCGGAAGACTGACACGTGGTTTAGCATTGATCCCCACACTGGTGAACGTGAACGCTTGTTAGGGTTTGACAAAGTCGATCCTACATGCCCTGTTGAAGTACAAGATGCTGTATACGTAGGTAGGACAGAATACAACATCATGATGGTTGATAGTAAGCGAAAAGACAAGAAGTGGAACATTACTTTTTACGATTACTCTGCAAGTAAGATGGAGCCAGAAAGAATGAAGGACTATGGTAAGTTTTGATACTTGAATCACTTTTAACAAATATCTTGTATTTCGATTACCAAATTGTATCACTTTAGATCTGGTCCACTTCAGCACAAGTTCATCTGGCCGAATTGTGACCTTCGATCGCCGCCTCAGCGTTGCTTTATGGGAAATAGATTTGGAAAGTCCAGTTGTAGCTGCATACAGCATTAGTGATGATGGACTCTTATCGGTACCCTTTACAAGTGTATCTGATATTACATTGGATCATTTACTAAAGCAATTTAAAACAAAACCTGGTGATATTCAATTATAGTAAGTGATTAATTTTTATTGTTCCACATTCTTACAAATAACTATCAGTTGAGCACATAATAATTATCAATATGCTGAATGAATTAACTCAATTCTTTGCTCTTAGTCCAGCATTGTACGTGGGTGAGCACAAACATGGATTGTATGCTTTGTCGTCGTTAGTAGATTCGCAACCAGCGACTATTGCCACCAAAGCTGGACAGTTGTTATTAGAAGGTGATCCTAATAAAGCTGTAGTCTCAGGCAACAATGAAGACAATGTTCGTGTATTACCTGGATATAACATTCCAGTAGCGCATATTACTGATTTAAATGACGATCATCGAGGGATTTTTGGACTAAAAGACATAATCATTTTAGGTACATAATCTCGAAGTGCAACTATAATAAATTATTGGATATTTTAAGGCTATGGTATTCTTTTATAGGGCATTACGAAGTACCATCTGAATATCATGTGAAAAATCAACTGTTACAAATCACAGGACGATCTGATCCTATTATCCAAATGGAATCTGCTTCTTTAAATGCAACGAGAAAGAAATCCATTGCCATTCAAACGGACGACAATGATATAAAGGGAAACACCAAACATAAAAGTTGGCGAACGCTTGTAGCCACATGGTACAATTCATCAAAACTCTGGCTTAATCAACAAGAAAATAAGGGCTTGAAACTTGCATTAATTATATTGGTAGGATGTGTTATTACTATGTTTTGGTATTTGAATGCACAATTCAAAGAATTTCAACATTTGTCGCAGGTAATTGATAATTTATACTTTATTCTTACCTTAACGTCTTGTTATACAATGACGGCAGTTCTTTTCTATTTTTAATTATGAAACTTTTCTCAGTTTTCAATCTCAATGTGTTTTTCTAGCTTCAATTCCATATTTGACACAGTTCTGGAATATATCACACTCATATTTTGTTCATATTTTAATTCAGGGATCACGGGAAAATAGTCGGACAAGTAGCAATGGTAAAAGTGGATACACGGCTTTACCTGAAGATGTCGGTGCAGGTTTAGTCAGAGTAGGCAAGATAACATTCAATACGGACGAAATTCTTGGGAAAGGATGTGAGGGTACATTTGTTTACAAGTGAGTCACAATTACATCAATTTATTAAATTCAAGCAGTCGGCAGCTAAATTTGCATTGTGTCATTCTTATACATTTGTATTGGTGTACAGAGGAAGTTTTGACGGACGATTAGTAGCAGTAAAGCGTCTGTTACCAGAATGCTTTACATTTGCGGATCGTGAAGTAGCATTGCTTAGAGAATCCGATGCTCATCCAAACGTTGTACGTTATTTTTGTACGGAACAAGATCGCATGTTTCGTTACATTGCATTAGAATTAGCTGAGGCAACATTGCAAGACTATGTAGCAGGACGATATGATAGAAACAAAATCTCTGCCAAGGATATCTTGAGACAGGCTACATCTGGACTTGCTCATCTACATTTCTTGGATATAGGTACAATTAGAAAAAAATTGACAAATTACGAAAATCTCAATAGTCTAGCGAACTGCATTAAGTAATGATGAGGTATTCTATGAATTATTTTCATTTATTCAGCGAAATAATCACGAAATGAATTCTTGTTAACTCATATTTCAGTTCATCGAGATATAAAGCCACACAACGTGTTACTCTCTGTACCTGGCCCCAGAGGTGAGGTTCGTGCGATGATTTCAGACTTTGGCCTTTGCAAAAAATTGCAGCTTGGCCGAATGTCTTTCTCTCGGAGGTCGGGAGTGACAGGAACAGATGGCTGGATCGCCCCTGAGATGCTCATTGGAGAGAGAACAACATGCGCAGTCGACATATTCTCTCTTGGTTGTGTCTTCTACTATGTACTTTCGGATGGCAAGCATCCGTTTGGTGACCCTTTGAGGCGACAGGCAAACATCTTATGTATATCAAATTTATAATTTGCAAGTTCTGGCATTCCTTAATTAAATCATGAGCTTCCTAATATTTGGGTCGTATTTGATTAAGGTGGGGAGAGCGATCTCACAGCACTCCACGGGATTTCGGGTAGTGATCGGGAATTAGCTCTCATTCTCATTAAGGCTATGATTGCCACAGCACCGCCCAATCGTCCGCCGGCTACTGCCATCCATCAGCATCCCATTTTTTGGAACGCTGGAGAAATTCTTTGCTTTTTTCAGGTAAACATTATAATCGCACGTATAATTGAATAATTAGAAACACAGGTATTTGTACAAACTACTATGGAAATAATTAGTTGATGCAATGGATTGTGTTAACTAACAAAGTTATATGATTCTTGACATTTTCAATTTTAACAATGAATTTGATCATTATTCCTGGTTCTTACAAATGATTCAATTTGGTGAAATAAATTAGAAAATTACATACTAATCTTGATTCATCCAATCTTATAGGATATTAGTGATAGGGTAGAGAAAGATGAGCCAGAGAGTCCAGCACTACGAGCTCTAGAATCTGGAGGTAGTAGAGTTGTTAGAGAAGACTGGCGTTTACATATAGACGTTGAAGTAGCTACTGATCTTCGAAAATATAGAAGTTATCGGGGCGAAAGCGTCAGAGATTTGCTAAGAGCTCTCCGAAATAAGGTGAGTAAAAATCTAGTCATATCTTATCTTATGGGCGTTTTGAGAGATAACAACAAGTTTTATTTTTCCTAACCATCTGCCTTTTTTCAGAAACATCATTATAGAGAACTAACACTGCAAGCGCAGCAGAGCCTAGGGGAAATACCAGTATATTTCACTAATTATTGGCTAACACGATTTCCAGCTTTGCTGTGCCACACCTGGTGCGCAATGCAAAGTTTCCGTGACGAAGCAACTCTGAAGCCATACTACTGCTCAGATTTTCTATTCCCCTTTCAAAATGACACTTTTGACATTCCGCAAAAATCAGATTCACCTGCTGTCCTTTTGTGGACAACGCGGGATCCTGTAGATTGGAGTCCTAATCGTACTAGATTCAGAGGACAGAAAAAAAGACAAGAGAAGCGAAAACCAGATGACATTATAGCCTGGACGTTGCCAGATACAAGTTGAGTGATAGAAAAATTAACGACTTTGTATGAATCCTCACTTTTCAACTTCATTAGAGAAAGAAGAAAATAGACAACATTCTTAAATTACTATCTACAGACGCGTCTCACATGGGTGAAACACAATTGTTGCATAATATTTAAATTAAATAGAACGATTTTCGCAAACGGCAATGCTATCGGAAATCGATTATCACTGGTAATTTTCACCGAACATATTTTATTCGTCATTTTTTGAAGGAAGTTTACCGAATAATATTCATTAGTTTTTCTAAACTTTACAAAATATGATATAATTCCTGTCATGCGCCATGATAATTCACCTCGTTATTTTTTTTCAGTTACTTGAGATCATAAAAAATGAAGAAAATCTTTGATAAAATAGTGCCCATGAATAGTTTTAAAAAAGTCATGCGGGAATGATGTATTTTTGTAAGAATGAAGATACTAGCAAATTAGGTTGAAAAATTCTGTGACGGATTGATTCCTGACTGTAACGTCAATTGAGGTAGACTGTTGGGCGTCCAATTCCTTTTTGACAATAAGATGGGTATGTGCATAATGTTATGTAAGAAAATGGCAGATGTTGAGGATGAACCAAAACGGAACCATAAAACTAATTGAATATCAAGTAATGTCTTGAGTATCTTTTTTTAATACTTATCCGGTGGAAAACAAAATCAGATTTTGACGTTAAGCTGAAATTTCGATTAGAAAAACTTTATGCAGATAATGCATGAGATTTTTATCTGCGGTTATTCCTCAAATTTTCGAAAATCCAAATATCAACTGTAGCCTTGAAAGTGTTCATATATCATCTATATGCAGAGTTTTTAAATCCGTTTTTGCGTTCTAATTTCAACTGTTTTTGCAATATATCAAACTACGTTCAAGATAGTTATTTATGAAACGATTAACTGAACTCAGTGTGTTTCATTTCGTGATCAAAATACCATGGCATTTTGTTTTTACATCGTACAAAATTGTTGAAAACCTAATATATACGCCAAGTAATAGGTGTTCGGATTTCCATACAGTTATAGTAAATCTTATTTTTGTTTCTCACGAATCTGATGAGAAGTTTTCATGGGAAGTTCAAGTTGTATTCATTACTGCTGCCTAAAGTCCAAGAACTTCAAGATTTTTATACTTACATAAAATTTATACAAATAATTAAACTCGTTGATGAAACAAAAACATCATAATCAAAATAATTGTGAACAACAATTGAATATCTGCGTGGCATTGAATGAAAAATTCTGAGAAATTATTTGAAATTGAATACCATACTGGGGAAATAATGTAGGGATCTGATGTATAGATGTGCTCCGTAAGATGATTTTATTTGATGGTAATCATCAAATTGTGATAAACTTATGGAGTACTAATATCTTCAGCTAACGAAATACTTGGTTTAATTTAACAGATTTTTTTTCAATTTGAACAACTTATTTTTAGTGATATAAGTGAATTATAAATTATTTAATATTAATCCATTACACATTTAGTTATATGAATTTGAATAATAGTCTAAAAATAATGATTATGTCGCAAAGGTATTGCGATCATTTTTTATAGTAATATATTCTCTAGTGACATCACCCTTTCACATCAGATGTAAAGGTTTGTTTGAAGCATTCAATTAGTCTCTCATTATTAATGTTTTTAATCACCTTGTCAAGCATACTACAATATATGATAGTTCTTTGTATCTATTGCGTCTGCAAATCAAAGAAAAACCTTATAAGACTACTAACAAGATCCTCGAAATGTCGATAGATTTTGGATGAAAAATAAAATATAAAGATGATGGAAAAGGAAAAGAAGAAGGAGAAGGCACCGTGTAAGGACAACAAGAAGGAGGAGCTACTCGAGGAAAAGGAGCAGGGTAAGGAAGACAAATAAAAAGAGAAATAGAAGAAAAAAGACGAAGAAAGAATTAGGAGAGGAAGAAGTCAACGAAGGAGAGGCAGAATAAAAGAGAGTGAAGAAGAAGGCAAAAGAGGAGCATTAAAATGAGCAGAATAGATATACAAGAAAAGGGAGGAAAGCAAAGAATAGAAAAACAAGGAAAAAGGAGAGCAAAATGAAAAGCTCAATAGCAAGGAGAAAGTAAATGGCCAAGGTAAGAGAATAGTGAAGGAAAAGAGAACGAAATAGAGGAAGAAGAGAAAATGAAAAGGGAAAGGTAGAGAAGGAGAACGATAACGAGGCGAAGAAAATGAGAACGAGACAGAGGAAAAGACTGAAAAGCAGATAAAAAATGAGAAGAAGGATGTTTCGTTATATAACAAATTTCCTATAAAATTCGCGAGAAGTCGCGTTATTTTCATCGTTTCATTCCACATATCATTTGCTCCTGCATTCTCACCTTTTTTTTTCTTTCTTTTAACGTCGCTCCGTTAAACCTATACATTTCTTTTATTGTTTTCGCTAGTCAGGTGTTTCTACTCCTACGTCTAGTATACATGTTTCTCGATCTATGATCTTGCATCTTTGTTTCTCTGTTTTACCGTGGGCCAGTCAGTCTATGTCGATTACGGAAATAAATCAAACGTTCCAAAGAAAATTTCCATACTGAGTAGCTACTCTCTTTATTCCGTGCGCCTATCTCATCCACACTCAAATATCGATCACAGATTCCAAATAATTGAAACTAGCGTCTCATAACAGAGAAAGGAGAAGGTCAAGGGAAAAATGATGCCTCTGCAACTCGATCAGTTTGGCAGCATCCACTATTTCTCTCTCGGTGAAGCTTCTTTCACCATCTTGTGTATTTTCACTTAGCTCCCACTTTAGCTACATCCCTCGTTTGTGAAATAGGCAATCAATTATAGTTAAAGCTCTGAGAGGTAAATCTATTCCGGTAATTGGTCTGTGTCTTGCGATTTACTTCATTTCCAGTTTACAGGCCAGGATGTCACATAATTCATCACAAAAAGGTAAGTCAGGGGTGAGTCAACCTTCTGTTTTCGCTTTGCCAATTTTTTTGCAGCTTTCATCCCTCCGGTTCATATTGCCTCCTGATGTTCAGTTTTGTTGGTGTACTATGTTTTCTTACTTGCTGCATCCTATTTAATGCTTCATTGTATTTTTTATTTCTGCTTCTGCCCCTTGCAGCCTTGAGCCCACACTAAGTACACCGTGCTCCGATCCTGAAAATACTATGAATGCAAAGTGGATACATTGTTTATATATGTTGTTAACACTGTGTATTTGTTCCATTTGCAAGGATGTATACACAGTGGCTACGCAGTGTGTCCACGGGGTATTCACGATCCGTACACATCGTATGTTTGTGGCTTTCGCATCCCATACCGAGGACAAATGTGAACAAATATCTACGAATAGAAATTCCTCAAATGAGCTATAACTTTTGACATTGGAAGGAAAATTACAACTGAGTAAAATAATCTACTCGTAAGTATCAAGCCACATTATGAAGATTTTAGGGAAAAATCAATTCGTTCATTAACAATGTGCGATTGAAAATTTCTGCATCGTTTGATTGAAAAATCATTTGCTCGTGAGCTATTTGTAAGAACTTGAAGACAATTTCAGAGCATGTCGAGGAATAAATGCAGTGAACGATAACATTCTCATTATTGTGCTATTCGTGATTGTTGCTAATTTATATTAGCTTCTTAATAAACAAACGCCGATCTTACCCAGTCCTACATACGAAATTGGGAAAATTTCAAGTGCTGGAAAGTCCGAACGTCTAAGACTCTGAAACCGTTTTGACTTTTTTGTGCTCGCCCAAATGCAACGCTTATAAAAATACACGGTAGTATCATTGCTATGAACCTGTAGATGATGGAAAGATTGCTTGTAAACTGTTCGTCAATGAAACCTTTTTCCTTAAAAATGTAACGTAAAAAAATGAGTAAATTTGATTGTACGTATATTCGAGAGAGAGTTTATTGCACGTCATATATCTGGGATGCATCTTTTGTCCGTATTTTTTTCCTAAAAGCCATTAGATGTTTATTTATAATATTGTTTTCACTAATAAATTTATGCAACCTCTTGTATATTATTATTTCAAACTTTTTTGATAAATTAAAAATAAGAGATAGCCTTGTAATTCTTTGCACTGTGTTTATTTGTCACTTCAAACACAGAAACAACGTCTGTTTTCTTTGGTGCATCTGACCATGTTGATTTCTCAATGCTTAAATTACAGATCGAAACTAGTGGTTCAGCAAAGTGCTCAGTTAACACTTTTAACGTTTCCATATGCTCAATCTCCAAGTGCTCAATTAGCACTTTTAACATTTCCATATTTATATAATCCACTTCACTTGCTTTATCCTTGAAATCTTTTATTATTGTTTTTATTTCTCCTGGATTAGTAGGCTCAAGAAGAGCGTTCTCCCACGATTCGAGCAAGTTTGCCAAGTTATGTTCGTTCAAATCCAGACGACTTTCTTCATAGGAACTGATGAATATCTTTACTAATATGAGAACGAGTTAACAAGCAAACTGTTATCGCGTTTAGTACGAGAAAAACTCTAGAAGGAAGTCATAAGGGGATTCAACAGCCTGCGAGAAGGATTCTATGTCTCGATAAAAATGAAACTTCTGACCGATAAGCTTGTTATGTTCACATCAACGTCGCTGTATTTAATAATCATGGAAGAAATGAAAAATATGTTTAAATATTTTAATGGATTGTCTTTCCATACCTGAGTACCCGGCTTTCTTGATAACTCTTAAACAATAAATTTATCATATTCAAGTTACGTGCTAACTCTGGACTAAGCGCACCAGGGCGATTCAACTTTTTCAAACTCAAATGGAATGTATATTATCAGTCACGTTTATAAATCGACTCTTATTTAAAGTTTATTAACATATCATAGTTTATCATAGTTTATTCTCTATTTATCTATTTCTTGTAATAAATGTGTGTATTATGTATTTATTTTTAAACTAGTGTTTTTTATATCCATTTAACATTTAACTCTAGAATATTTTTTCCCGCTACATTGCTTGACCACCAGAGGGCAGTACTAAACTTCTACATAATGCCAACATACTATCGGTTAAAAATCAAAATCCACCAGGTTCCTAGATTTAGTTTCTGAAGGTTAGCGTTAGTCGATCCCAAAGCCGACAGAACTCGTCTGTATCTCGAAGCATCGAGTCACATTGAGTGTCGTACCCCTGGTCACCCCTGGTCTTCGGTCTCCTTCCCGCCCGCGTGTTCGACGGCGTGTGATATGCCAATGCTATTGATATGATAACACACATCGTGTAATATGCAACGATCGGAATACGATTTCTTTGCCAGTCTTACGTCCTATGCGGACACAGTGATCGACGCGATACGAACTATCAACTATAACTTACGATGATTCCATATAATGATAAATTGAACGGTTAAATTTGAATGATCTCTAATTCGTGTGTTCTTCACAAGCAAGTGTTAGCTCAGGAATCGTCCTGGAATAAAATAAAACAGAACAAATACGATTTGAACTAAGTAATAATGGTTAGTTTAGCAAAGACTGCAAAGACCATACATGCGCAACTGTATAAAGGGGGCCAACTTGTACCATTGATAAGAAGAATTTATCAAGATGTAAGAAGTAACGATACAGATCCAACTGAGATTGATATTCTTGTACCGTGGGGTAAAATTGCTGGTAAGATACATCTGTCTGAGCATCTGCTCTTTTACTCATTTCGAACAATATCGTCATGTATTCTTCATTCCACTAGTAATAGCTGACGTGGATTTGCTTATCTCTCCCAGACTAATGTATTCTGTCATAGGTTTGTGGTGGGGACCAAAAGATCGTCAACCAATTCTAGCATTGCACGGCTGGCAGGACACCGCTGGAACTTTTGAGACGTTGATTCCTATGCTTCCTAGCAATACTTCCGTTCTCGCTATTGATTTACCTGGTCATGGACATTCGGACTGGTTACCTGCAGGAATGTTATATTCACTTTTGGATTCTGTAGTTTTAGTTCATAGAATAAGTAATTTCTTTGGTTGGAGTCGGACGAAGCTCTTGGGTCATTCGATGGGAAGTATGATTACTTTTTGTTATTCCACTTATTTTCCTGATAAAGTGCAGTTCGGTATAGGTCTTGATATTATAAAACCTGCTAGCATCGAGGTGGATCGGCAGGCTGCAAATATTGCTGACCAGGCAAATGATATTCTTAGAGTAGAAGCAAGGCTGTCCGAACCACCTGGGTATGCCTATGAAGAACTTATGAACAAATGGATTATTGGCACTAACCATTCCGTAGATGAAACTGCGTGTAAAATATTAATGAAGCGGGGTGCAACAAAAAAACCAGATGGTAAATATTGTTTCAGTAAAGACCCAAGGCTCATAAAATTCACTTCGTTCGATATGGGTTACACCCACGATCATATATTAGACTTAGCCAAACGTATCTCTTGTCCATACATGATTTTAAAAGCTGATGATTCACCATATTATCAAGATAAACAATACGTTTTCGACACCATCGACGTTATGCGAGCAAGTAATCCAGAATTTTCGTTTGATTTTGTTGAAGGAAAACATCACGTCCATTTAACCCATCCCGAACGAGTAGCTAATAAAATTAATCGGTTTTTAGAAAAATATAATTCGTAAGGGATGGTCACTGTTTGTAGACTGTCTGGTTAGTAAATTCAATATGCTATGGTTCGTTAATTGTTATTATAATTCGTATTTTATTGGGAATTTTGATGGAATGGCAGTAACAAATTGTACCCTGCACAATAATTCTAATTGCTACTGAAAAGTGGTCATTTGTAGAAAAATACCAAAAATTATTGTATTCCAGGCTAAGATTTACAATGTGAGTTAAAACTGCTGAATTATTTATCCTGACATTTTATAAATAGCAAACCGACATTCATGATACATTTTGGTATAAGATCGACCCATTGAACATTCTATAGTTTTTTTGCGGTGTATGTTATTTTCGAATTTAACTGGGCAATTATGTTGCGAATCACATAATGGTCAACTATCTGTGTCTAATCGCGTTTGCGCAGTTCTATGAGCGGACTGTGAGTGGGAGGCTTTATTCCACCACCTCGACTCTCTACCACACTGCCCAGATGCTTATTAGACGAAAATAGATGGGCATTAAGTTGGTCTCTCTCTCTGCAAGCGAACGGCGCTCAGCATAAGATAGTTTCCTCTATAGTTTTAGCTCGATGCTCACAGCGTTCATAACACGCTTTTACCGCTCACCGTTCATACTCGAGTCACCGGTCATACTCGAGTACTTACGATCCGCGTATAGTTGCGATTGGTTGCGATCACTGATCTCTATGTTGCAGTCAAAGTGTACATTCCAGAAAATGTATACATTTACCAGTCAATGCATATATTCGCTAAAATTCGTAGTTAAAGTATTCATTGTAACTGAAATGAACACATTACCTAGTGGATGTATGCATTCACGGGCTGCTTCTAGTCAGTGTGTTGTGTGTTAAATCCGTTGGTTAAATCGTTAAATTTGCCGGGAAACCTTAAACCTAACCTCAATGAATACTTTAACTACGAATTTTAGCGAATATATGCATTGACTGGTAAATGTATACATTTTCTGGAATGTACACTTTGACTGTAACATCTATACTAACTGGATAGCAGTTTCTCATTGGCCAAGTTTGACGTTCAGTTGAACGATGGTTGAACGTCAGAATGTTGTCTTCTGCGTCGTCGAATGGAGCTACGAGCACGTGACGTATTATAAGGTCGTGTCATGGGTCGTATAATCGACGCGCGGCTTCGACACGCACACACCTACCCATTCACGTGTATATGATGCGAGCCAATGCGAGCAAGTTTCAAAGCAACCAATCAAGTGCAAGGCTCTGAGAGAAATTTACTAGATGATCTCCGTGGATATATATATATATCCGTCCATCACTGACGGAAACCTTTGGTAAAACGTGGAAGCCTTTTTCCCGCTCACAATGTCACTTTATACTTACCGACCACATACCCTGCCCCGCCCTGCCGTGCGATGTCGCGTCCATTCCAATCGTTCAGTTTCTTCGCACATCCGGATTCCCGCCCACCCCGCGCCGATTCGCTATTAATTTCAAGGTCATTCAGCAACACCCGCATGGCGCACTAAACTTTAGACTCCGCGTGAAGCATGTCACTCCTTAGTCCCACCATACCCAATTTTGTCAGAGCTGGCAGGGCTAATGCGCGACAACTTAAGAAAATGAACATCTCAAGAGCCGATGATTTTAATGTCATAACACCGCAAATAACGATACATTGAGCGTGGCTGCCGAAAAACATTTTTCCCCATTCTTCTAGCCACTTGTACTGCGATTACATGCGTTAAATTGGTTATCTCGAACTTTGGCGAGTTCAAACGTCCTCAACACTGCTCACATTTTCTGCATAATAACAAGAGATAACCATAAAAATCCAGAAACTGTTAACTTTCTAGTATTATGTTTGCGATAAACAGTCCTGCTGCCTGCCAAAATACGGTCCTATACTAAAGCATTAATTGCCCCCCCCCCCTCTCCCCCCACAGCCATTGCCATTGCTCCACTCGTCACCAGTTAGTTCGAGCCAGTTCGAGCTCGTCGCTCGTTGGTTTAGTTTCGTGCTGAGTGACTGGAGAGAGCGTTTAGACGGTCTAAACACCCTCGCGCTCGAAGGAGGAAAAGAAGAATTAATCAAGACTATCCTCCAAACTATGGATTTATAAGTATCGAGCATTATCGCACTGCAACTATTAGCGTACGCGTAACATTGTCACCTGAAGTGAATCTAGTGGGTAATAATAATAGATATAAAACGTTACTTATTTTGTCGAAACAAAATAATAAGCGAAGGATATATTGTGAGAGCTGTCAACTACGGGATTATTGAAATATAATTGTAAAAGAATGTCTGAACCTGAGACAGAGATGCATTATACACCACCGACGTCGGATACCATTCAGACAAAGCCGTTTCCCATAAGAGGTAATACAATTTCATTTCTGGCACGCACTTTTGTGTTCGAAGAAATTTCCAGTGCATCTCATGAGCAGTGACCTTCGAAAATCTATGTGTTCTCTTGAAACTCCACATTTTAAACATCGGATGTGCATTTGAAATTGATTGAGGCGATTGTTTTAGTAGAATTTTATAAACATCCATCATGCAACTTTGGTTAGTGTAAAATACTGTGTTCTAAATCTAATTTTACCACGCCAGTACAGATGCATCTGAGAGTTGAATTATTTATTTCTTCGAATGTATGCAAACTGGTTACATTTTCTCGGACGCATCACACATAAATCGAGAGCTTTTTTATTGAATGTCAATTAATATATGCCGATCTGTTAGTCGGCCGCGGAGAATTCCGACGGTCAAACTCTCTTTGGAAATTACAAGGGCGCTGATAATGTGGATTTTTGTTCATATTCTTTCGCATTTCATTCAGAATACCTACGTAGTTGGCTCATTTCCGAATCAGTTTTAAATGGCAGTTTCCTCTGAGGGAATATAACCAACGTTTGTGAACAAGCTCGATTAGTTGTGTGAAAGTGGACTGAAGTCGTAATCGATAACGCTGTTTCCGATAGACCGCTTGACCACTTGACCGCTCAACAAATACAAATATGACCCGGGCGAATGGAATTTTTCTCCTAATAATTCAGAGTAAATTGTTATCTCGGGGAAGGGTATTACTAAAATTGAAACGTCCGATGGAATTGATTCGAGTGTTGAATTATTTCCAGAATGAACCGAACAGAACCAAGTTGGCTTTAATCCAATTTACTTCTACGAAGAATTCCAAAGCATTGAATATCATTTGCGGTTACATGTGACAATACATGCGTATTATCGCTGTTATCAGCCGTCATCTTGGTGCCTGTCTTGATTTGATTGATATGTTCGATGATAGGAGGTAAAAATGCATAATGCATTTGAATTCCTTCGTTTGAGGATTGAAACAAATCTGAATACAGTATAAAATTTCTAATAAAATGATAAGATCAGAGATAAACAATACACCTATTCATATTCAGAATTAAACTTGGAAAAAGAATTACAAATCTACTTTCACTGGAGCTGATATTCTGATAAAATTTTCTAGTAACGAACCTATTAGTTCTAGAAACTATGTTTCATATTGAGCACATGTATGCATGTGTGCGTGTGTTGGAGGGTGGGAGGGCGTTGCGTGTACACATATCAGGGAATTTTTATTGGATGCTTTGACGCAATTTATTTCTTACTTGACTGATTACTTACAGTTATCACCGAACAACCTTGCAGTGGAACAGCAATGATGAAATATTTTGAATTTCAATTGTTGGTCAGCTAAATGTTTGAACAAACATCACGAGTTACTCAACCCATCTTTATAGAATGCTATATCGAATATGAATGAATCAGTTTATGAAACTGGAATATAAAATCCAATGAATCGGTTTCCGTTCTGAATCCATTATTAAAATGACAACAAATAATTCAATGAAGTTTGATATTTTTGCATTTTATCATGAAAATTGGTCATTGAATGTTAATATCTCGCATTTTTTTAAATAAAAATGTATAAATCTACGAAATCTCGGTTAAATATTATATTATTTTCACTATAAATATTTAACTTACAACGAGTCTTACTCATAAAAGAATGTTCATTTATCAAGTCAGTGAATCAAATCACATAATAAATTACGTAAGTAGGTCATGTCGTATTACAAATGGATAAACTGAATTTGTAATCTTCTAATGGTTCGACCATGGCAATATCTCTTAAACTTAGGTCGATTAGTTGTTGGATGCTTTGCAAGTCCAGTGTGTACCAGCAGCCTTTACTCAATGACGAGGTGTGTGCATGTTTTTATTTGCTTGTTGGAGGCATTTGTCTAAAAATGAACCATTAAAAAAAATCTCATCGACCCATACAGGTTTTCAAATTTTTGGCACTGAATACATAACGTAGCTATTGTATTTTATCAGCAATATGAACGGGATGCACACATTTGTTGACATTGGCATTTGTATTAAGCCTTGATAGGGATGAAGGGACATGAAATAGAAGTTCAGGAACTTTCATCGAGTACTTAATTGCTGAAGCTTCATTGCAAATGGGTGCAAATATGGTTGTTCATGTACAATTATGCGCGAATCATGTAACACTGTTTTTACATATGGATAATTCAATTAAGAACAACCAAACTTGGTTGTAGTAGTTATATGCTTTATTAGACTGATGAAAATCGCCATACTATAATCCAAGTATGGAGATTGAATTTTGCCATCAAAATCCAGGTTTGACATTGTTTTTCACTTAAATCTGTTTTAATCGGTTCGGTATGTTTGTTTCAGGGGAGAGAGCAAATTATGTGAACAAACCGCATGTAATTGCAATGGTTGGCCTACCAGCACGGGGAAAAACCTACATTTCTAAAAAGCTCTGTCGCTATTTGAATTGGATTGGAATAAACACGAAAGTATTCAACTTAGGTGAATACAGGAGGCATGCAACGGCAGCATACCAGTGTCATGAATTTTTCAGACCAGACAATATTAAAGCAATGGCAATACGAACTCAATGTGCCATAGATGCTCTCAATGACGTGTGTCAATGGTTAGAGAATGGTGATGGAGAAGTGGCAGTTTTCGATGCAACCAATTCTACTATCGAGAGGAGAAAAATGATACATGACATAGTAGTTAAGAAGATGGGATTTAAATTATTTTTCGTCGAGTCTGTTTGTAATGACCCAGAAATCGTGGAGCAAAATATAATGGAGGTAATTTTTTTGCTGCGTAGTATAAACAGTTCCCAGATGCTGTTAAATTGTTTCCAATTTTAAATGTATCGCATCATTGCGTGTGTTGTTACAGGTGAAAGTGAGTAGTCCCGATTATACAGATATGAACAAGGAATCTGTTTTAGCTGATTTTATGATGAGAATAGAACATTATCAAGAAAAATATAATCCTCTTGACGAAAGCTGTGAGAATGATTTGTCGTTTATGAAAATTTATAATACCGGAGAAAAAGTTTTGGTGCACAAACATGAGGGTCATATTCAAAGTAGAATAGTATATTATTTAATGAATATACATATTGTGCCACGGACCATTTACTTGACCCGACACGGCGAGAGTATTATGAATCTTGAAGGAAGAATCGGAGGTAATCCGGATCTTAGCCCGAGAGGTCATGAGTATGGTAATGCTCTTGCGCAGTATATTACACAGCAAGATATTCAAGGATTACGAGTATGGACCAGTTGGTTAAAACGAACTATAGATACTGCGAACGGCGTTGACGCACCACAGGAAAGATGGAAAGCATTGAATGAAATAGACGCGGTAAGACATATTACTACAGAAGCTGCTTACATTGAAGTGTGAGAAAATATTTTGCTGAAAAGCGTCAGTGGCCTTTCATATTGAGATCATGGCTGCCGTATTATTATATTCACACACTTACATGTCTATGGCTGTACAATTTTTAACCTATCATCGATTAATATTATAACTTGCAAATTATCAGGGTATCTGTGAAGAAATGACTTACAAAGAAATAGCTGAACGATATCCAGCTGATTTCGCTGCAAGGGACCAAAATAAATTTTCATATAGATACCCAAGGGGAGAAAGTTACGAAGACTTAGTTGCTCGGCTGGAACCGGTCATCATGGAATTGGAACGTCAGGGAAATGTACTCGTCGTTAGCCATCAAGCTGTGCTCCGATGTTTACTAGCCTATTTCTTAGACAAGAATGCTGGTGAGTCAACCATTCATTCGTTATCTCACTTGCATTACTGTAAACTTATCATGTTGTATGATACCCGACATGAATAACATCGGTTGTTTCCCAGTGAATTCCTACACATTGATGTTATTTCATAAAACTATTGAACTCGTGATAACATGATTCATGCCTTATCCATCTTGACTGGCGTAGTTGGTAGCATTGCATCACAAGGTTTGTTAAACATGGCATAAACTTACAGTTACTATTATGATCGGCCAGATTGGACATGATTATGGTAGAAATCTGTTGTAATCCAAATCTACTTCTTAGTTATATTCATTTTGAAATATCTAGTCGATAGAAAACAGTCTGCACGTCTAATAATCTTGTTGATTTAGTATGTAAAGTTTGTGTGACACTTATTATGTGAACCTTGGTACGGGACAACTTTATCAAATGTATTCTGGACTCAACTGATACACGTGAATTTTAATGATTGTAGAACTCATTTATCAGATTCATTGCCGTGCCAACGAAAAAACTATGTCAATTACATACACATCGAATTGATTACTACAATTAAATTAAACTTTCATACTAGCTTCTGACAATTTTTTCGTGAATGGCAATCTATGCTGTTCACACAATTTTTCAGATGAATTACCATATTTAAGTGTCCCATTACATACCATCATGAAGCTAACACCTGTCGCATATGGATGCAAGGTGGAACACATTCGACTGCCAATAGATGCTGTCGATACTCATCGACCAAAGCCAAAGGTATAAAGGCAGATGCAAAAACTGATTTGCAATGAGATTGCTTGTATGACGAACCTTTATCTTTGTTTCAACCGAAATAAAAGAATTTTGGTTTTATGCGTGCGAGATTGAATTCCATGCTAATAAAATACCTTTACCTCATTTGTTGCTTGTATTTTAATGCCTCCCAGAATGTGTCTGATAATTGTGTATTGATAAATAGTAGTCCTGGGTGTAAAATAGGATCTATTTGCTGTCTGTTTGTTAATCTGAATGTCAATCTTTAGATAGTTGTCCAAGTGTTTCTCGTTGTTGCATATTTTCATACAAGATCTTTTCAGTGTTACTTATTTTACAGTGAATTTATAATATTTGTGAATCATAATGCCATGCGATTTGAGAAGCCGTAGAAAGTAAAGGAATTAGATCTTTTGGCTCTTTGCCATTTTACATGTTCTTCATTTTATTCTGATGACAAAAATTATAAAATTTGATCAGTAGTTTTGTTATTTCGAATCGAGTAGATTTCAAATGAATGCAATAATAATAATCTTTTCCATTTAAGCCACGTGTAACGTTGCTCGTATCACATGTTAGTGGTCAGCCATTTTATAATGCCTAGATAATTTGCCGATAAGATTTCATACAAACTGTGATTGGACTTAAACGTGTAGTTGAATCAAATTTCGGTGTAAAGCGTAAAGATAAAGGTTCCTCTGTGTGATGCAAGTGAATTGAAACCTAACAATATATTAAAATTAAACATATTTTTCATTGTGTTGTAGATTCCTGGTTATTTGGAGGAGCGCTTCAGAAGTAACCCACAGCAGTTCCTTACGTGATGCAACAATGTCATATTACAAAGATATTTTTGTATCCAATTTTGTTACCTCAACATGGCATTATTGGTAGCTGGCTGCCTAACTGAGTATGCTCTGATGCCAAAACCTGTAGTTTCATCATTACGAACTTACAACAATTAGTATAGTAACAGCGATACTTTGAATTGTTGGTGATACAAATCACAACCCCGGATATTCATCAAATGAAAACGCGTGGAAAATATTGAACTTTGAATATAATTCAGCAGGAAGCAATTATGTGTTGTGATTAAATATTTTTAAAATTACATTTTTTTTATCAGAATGTCATGTGATGTGAATATCTCAGTACGCGAGAAAAATGACATTATATTTGCGAAATAGTTCCAGTGCATCCCGAGTTGTTGCTGTAACCTCCATGAGAATTATTCGCAGACTGCGATGCTCCGTATTTTATTAATTCAAACGAACGTGTAACTGAATTTTACAGAAAATGTCTTGGAATAGACGTATTATATATTTTTTTCGCCAAAAAATATTTTTTGTCATGTTATAAATAAATTAATTCTTCATTTTCATACAGCTGTATTGATACTCGTGTGCAAACAATGTTGCAACTTGTTCGTTTTATAGTAATTTTGATGCTATAATCAAACGTAATGTTAATCAATTATAACTGGTTAGAATCTTCCAAATATATTTTTTTAATACAGAAACAGGTGTGAATTCCAAATGAACAACCATCAAAGATTTTTAGTCCGAAATTAACTCTTTTCTTATGATTATAACTATTCGAGCTATTTGATGAGAGAAATGTTGCCAAGAGAATAACGTTGCTACGTCGTATTATGTTCAGTCAGAATGTATCTCAGTGCATCTAATCTCACTTATTTCATTTTAATTTTATTGCCTACATATCAATATCAATCAGAGCATACATTTGCTTTGAGAGGCGTACATTCATGGTACGGATTCATATCAAAGTAAAAAGCTTAGATTTTTCGTCACAAAGCAATAATCGTTTAGAGCTTTAATGTGCCTTCAATTCATTCCACCAATCATTTACATGCCGTTAGGAATTCTTGAAACTTACTCATTTTTTGCTTACCTAAGTAAAACTAGATATCAATTCAAGATGAACATAGCAGAATTTTTTGAATTTTAATATAAGTAATTATTAATAAAAATTTAATAATAAGTAAAACTAGATATCAATTCAAGATGAACATAGCAGAATTTTTTGAAATTTAATATGATTGGTACTCATTTTATTCTGCTTGAATGTATCCATTGCATTCATATACTCAATCTCGAATGAATTTAGTTGGGTATTGAATTTTATTACAATGAAAAGTATGCTACAATATGCAAAGTGACTTCTTGGATTTATTCAGATTTATTGACGTGTCATTGTGATAACACCAGACGCAATGGAACTTACTTATTGTAACATAATATTGTTTCGAAAGGTATTTTTCATTTCGATTCATTTCATTGTTTAGATTTGTTGCGACAAAATTCGAGACAACGCTAACAACAAGAAATCAATGATATTAAGATTTGAGGATACTCAGATATTATAATCGTACTTGTCGATACAGACATTATTCATTGTGCATAATACTGTGATTATACATATTAGCGCCTAACAATAAACACCAGGCATCTAACCTCAAATTGCCGAAAGTTTCAAACTAGACACGTTCACTAAGAAAACACCACAGTTTCAGTGTTGCCAGAATATTTTTCCACGCAACAAATTGTTGACTCTAAAAATCACTAAAAAAAACCACTAGGGCTACCTCGAAAGTGAAATGTATAATAGACAGTAAAGTTAGTGGACATCCAAGAATTGATGTATTTCGAATTCAATTATTTAAATAACAATGAAAAAAATATTTCATGATTATGCAAAGGGCTCATAATGGTCGGCCAAGGGCTCATAAGTGTAGGTCGCAATTTATGCGGCAGCTGTTGAAATTCTGAGATGATTTCACACAGGGGCATGAAGGGTCTATGGCTCAGAGCCGCCTTTCCTACCTGTTCTTGTATGTCTATGGTTATATTTTCTGTTTCTAACCTTATTGGATATACCTAACCGATACGGGATTTAACGTATTCTCTGTGGCTAGTCGTGGCAACCGGCTACCTTCAGTTGAAAATGGTTAGAAATGGTTAATCACAGGGATGATCATCATTACTGATCATTAGACACGCTACCATTTAGACATGGCCGGGTGTTGATAATGAAGCCTGAGCCAGTCAAGTTGACGTGGTACGCTGTTCTTTCGCCTGCATTGGGACGTAATTTCAAATGTTTGAATTGATACTTCCATCGATCATCTGAAAAATAAAGTATACGTGTTGACAGACCCTAATTGCGGCTGCACGTCCATAGTCTATTGTTTACAGACTGATCTGTTACAGCGTATGGAATAGATTCAAATGTATAAAAACCTAGGTAATTTTTTCCCGCATTCCATTATTATTTAGTTGTTTATTCTGCATCAAGTGAAGTACTATGTTCATTTCACAGGCGTCATAGAATAAATTCGAACTTATGTGATGTACTATACATTAATAGTTTCCGAATCAAAAGTTTGGGAATGGTGATTACTACGGAGTAAAGACACATTTCAAATCCTGGTTCTACAATAATTCTGAAACGTGGAAAAACATGCTTTCCTGTGAGTTTTGCTGCAAAATCTTTAAGCGATTGGATAAACTCACGAGCCACTTGAAAAAGCACAATCAAGATGCGGAATTGAAATGTGATGTCTGCATTAAAACTTTTACAAATCAAGCTAAACTCGATAGCCATCTACGGGTTCACGGGAAAGGTTTACCGGCTAAAATGGATAAACAATTTCTGTGCGACGTCTGCAGTAAGACGTTTGCATCGAGGACAGGCTTAGGATTCCATTTACGAACCCATACTGGTTACAAGCCATATACCTGCCAATACTGCAGCAAAGGTTTCACGATATCCAGTAATAAAATCCGGCATGAACGTACTCACACTGGTGATAAACATTTCGTGTGTCACTTTTGTAGCACTGCATTCGCATCATCTAATGGACTCAAGTATCACTTGACGGTTCATACAGGTGTGTGCAAAATCTTTCTTTATACGATCAGAAGCTCGAGATTTTTTTAAACTTCAAGCAATTGTGTGTGCGATATGATAATTCTTCGTAGTAAATGTAAATGATTGTTTTGATTACGAATAGGTGAAACAAACTACCATTGCAGAACATGTGGAAAATCATTCTCAAGATTGAAATATTTGAAAGAACATAACTTTACGCATACCGGAGAAAAACCATTTTCATGCAAACTGTGTGGAGCATCTTACGGTAACTCTGGTAGCCTCTTCGCGCATGAAAAAAAATGCAAAACACAGTTTCACACGCGTATAACAGGCGTGAATAGATATAACATTAAGGAGGGTGAATACAATGCACATAAATGAAGTAATGGTAAGCCCGATACTAGACGTCGGTTGGAATGGTTAATCGTGCATTTTTATTTCCATGTTGCATATCTTTGTATACTTTATATAGTTGCAGGAACCTTGCGTTACAAATGAAATGTACAAGCCGAAGAACCGTTGCGAATCATGTGCAATTAGGAAATGCAACCTCTTACTCAATCGATACCATGTCTATGTTCCTGTTTATTTCAACTCATAACACAAGGTGAAACATTAGGAAAGTCATTTGATGAGTACCCATATTTGTTGGTTGGTAGTAGATTCAGATGTACCTAATATGTACCACTGTACGTATAGATTCGTGAATAAAATCATGCAGGTGCATGTGTTTAACATCACTTTTCTGATACAAGAGCCATGCCTTCAACCATGGTGTGATTTTATTCTACATACGAGAACGGTATTTGAAATATGCGGATCTAATAAATTTGTCAACACAATGTGAGCATTTTTATTGTCCATATTTAAACGGCTTCCGCTGACACTGCTCAGTAATAACCATGACAATAGACAACTATTTTATGCAATTATGTAACGGAAATAAATCTTGATTTATCGAAAGAGCGACGAGAACTTATTTCACACTGCTATTGCATCAATTGAATATTAAGGTTTCATAGGATATTTGCAGTCCTTATAAATAAACCACAAAACAGTTGGTATAATGAGTTTTATTGCGTTCAAAAAAATGATTACATGAAATAAACATATATGTAAGGGTATTGTTAAGCGGTCAATTATTACTGATTCGGAATATTTTCAAATCGCATTCGATATTAAATTTCGAAGTTTGAGTTTTCTACAAAAAATGTCTTTGAACACATAGCTTTACCAACGATCTGAGCATTTCACTTTCCAGCAGTTATCGATACTTTCTGCGACTGGCGAACGATTTTTTATAAATATAAATGTAAAACGTATTTGTAATATAA
This sequence comes from Arge pagana, assembly GCA_963969455.1. Lineage (NCBI taxonomy): Eukaryota > Metazoa > Arthropoda > Insecta > Hymenoptera > Argidae > Arge > Arge pagana. Next base: position 25,187,276 of record OZ018308.1, on the reverse strand, counting down.
TTTCTTTGCATCAATTATTTCCCACTATTCCAACTGATGAATGGTATACAACGGTGTTGCATTTTTGGGTACACGTGTAGGCAATCGGGATCACTCCAAAATTGGATTAAATATTCGGTTTTGAATAAAATATTATCACGTAAATATATTGAATAAGCATCCGCAAGTAACGCCAGTCCTGTTACTTTTCTCTTTTGCAGGAAGGTAAGTAAACACAGCAGCTTTATTCGAATGAAGCATTGCATAGTACGTATGCTGTATGAAAAGTTCTTTGGGTTGCTGCATCGTGCGGTAGGATGAATGGAGTGATATTTTAAAGTTTTATTATGAAAACGAATTTGTCTCCTACACACGTTTGAATTTTTTATTAGCTCATAACATATAACACATTTACTAAATACTAACAATTGCTAGTAATTGTAAACATTTATTTGAAAATGTATTGAATGTCATATTATTCTGATTCACACATTTTCATAAATCTTACAATTTTATATAATACGACATTGCATACACTTAACGCATCGTATACACTTCAGTAATTGCAACAATTTATACTATCATAATTTATGTATCAGTAATTCAATAATTCTTCTAAATCAACAATCGCGTTCGATGGATATACAGAATTATTCACAACTTAAACGTATGATGATTCGAGCAATTGTGATTCATACTTAATATGATTACACGGGATATGGGCAACGTTGTACATCAATGGTAATCAAAATATTTTTTGGAAGGTGGTAAATCGTTGGAGGCATGACAATTTATACCACGGCGTCGGCCTCCTTTTCGAATAAATCATTGATATTGTTAAATTTACATTACCGTGAATCGAAAGCTAAACATCGATAACATGGAGAGTCGACAATGAAACGTAATGCCTGATATGCATCCTCATTTTTGCAACGGTCCTACGACAGTGCTTCGATGATCTACACAGAATTCACGCAGAATGATCTATACATACATAATTGTCTATCGATTGTCTGATGCGAAAATAATGAGTTTATGCTTAGAATATACTACGATGTGCTTAGAAATTCAACTTGCATTGGCTGCTGTGCGTTGAAAGATCGAATTTCTTTGCGGATATGTATACCTATCATTCTTGAAACGAATGTTACGAGCGGGGACATTTTTCCTCGTAAAACGCATTGTTGCCCGTAAGTCTGACACATTTTGTTCTTTCGCGACTCATGTGCTGAACAGCACTAGGAATACTGACGATTATCCAATCCGATAAGCGTTTCGTTGGTAAGGACCGAGACAAGGTACAAGATCACAGAATCTACGGTATGAACCATCAACATATCATTCGGAGAAATTGCGATAAGACACGTCTTTAGGAGTTCGGGAATCGCTTGTGTATCTTTATCTGCATCATCGTACTACATTATATTACCGGCTGAAAACGCCCGAGCCATGTGCCCTGATAGCCACACTTTCTGTTTAAGACTTGAAGTATCCGTGATTTTAGGAAAATCAACGACAAGTTTCCGACAAGTCTCTGCAAAGCATCATTTGCTTGCAAGTTGTTAGAAATCGCTACCGCCGCAAATCGAATACAACTACTGGTCAGATTTCTAGTAGAACGAACCACATTTTTCGCATAAATTTACGGCAAGGTTCTACTCTCTAGTTTTCCCCGTCAAATTAGCTGCAGATTTACGACAAGACTTGTACTATCCAATTTTTTCCGCCAATCCGACTACAGATTACGGTAGCAGATGTCCGACGAATTATCTTGGCTATCAGGGTGATTGTCGTTGAGCTGAACTTACCTAATAATCCGTGTACGGACATAGTTCATGTATCATATGTATTATATTAAAACTTTGCATTGAATAATTTATAGTTGAATTTCTAAGTACATATTTTGCTCTTAATGTTAAGGACACTTAAGTTTGTAACCTTTTCTAAACAATAATCACATACATCGACGTATATAAGGGGAGAGTTTGGGGGTTTGGACCCCCCTCCCCCTCCCCCCCTCCCCGCCCTTAGGACTCAATGCCTTATTTACGAAAGGAGCGCACATTAAGACACAGACAGTAAGATGGATAAACGAATTGAAATATCCGCAACGCAACACAGCAAAGGTTATTGGGTATATTAATCTACAATTTTTCAAATTCATCCGCCGAAAACATAGGCGCTGGAAACTCCTCGTCGTGTCGCGTGCGGGGTGGTTCGCGAATCGCGCTCGCGACCAAAGCACCCTCCCGCTCCCTTTTCGCCCGGCAATTACTTTCTTTCTAACCAAGTAACCTCGACTGACTTTAGGAAGTCTGCCTTTGAAATCATTACGTAATTACCTAATATCGCATAATTACTTATTGTTTTATTTTTACTGTTTACTATACCTAGCAAAAAATGTAGGGAACGGTAAGGATTCAGAAATGTTGCACCAGTTTTTGAAAGGCTGTACCTCCATCGCAAAAATGAACAAATCCTCCATCAGAAAAAACGAAACAGGGTTGAAATTTATAGTTTACGAATCTTACCGGTACACATTTTTTCAAGCTATACACTCGGCGCGAGCGTAAGAAATAGCGCGAGCCAAATATTTTCTAAGTCTTTGTCTTTTCAACATCGTCTACAGAATAAACAATTTTTTTGCGCTCGATCAATACCACGACCGTGTACCTTAATTTTTCAGCTTCAAAACGGTTGCTCTTGCGCCTCTGTACGACCTTTTGTCACCCGGATATCGGCATTTGTAGAAAAAACGAGCTTTTTTCTTCAATCATCAATATCTCCGGAACTAATAACACGGGCTCACAAAAAAAGGTCGAAACCCAAGGAACAGTCCATATGCACTTTATTTCTATGGGGTTACTGAATCCAGATCCAGAGTCGGGTTGACCGACATCACCTCTGGGTCAAGGTCATTTCAAGGTCGAATATTATTTATCTGTCGTTGATGTATCGTTATGTAACGCTCACGGGACAGTCTAGACGCACACAGAAATCAGAAGACACCTGGAAACATGGACCATTTCCACAATATTCGCAAGGTTACCATGGATTTTCCGAAACAGAAGATAGGCTCACTTTTTTGGACTTTTTCAATTCATCATTAGACTGTTAGAATTTTTTCCCCTAAAATACTGAAAGCGACTCGTAGAGAATTCGATCAAGTTTCCGAAACCAACTTTCAACTCGCTGTGCCATCATTAGTTCGTGAGATATTGATGACTGAAGAAAAAAGGAAATATTTAACTCGTGCTATTTCTTACGCTCGCGCCGAGTATATAGCTTGAAAAAACGTTTACCGGTAAGACTTGTAAACTAGAAATTTCAAGTCGTGAAACTCCGTTTCGGTTTTCCCGATGCGACCATTTTTGACGGAGGTACCGCTTTTCAAAAAGTCATGGAAAATTTCTGAATCCTTGCTGTTCCTTTAATTTTGTTGCTGAGTGTATAATTGGTATTGTACATTGTAAAGTGTACCAAAAAACTTTGTCCTTCAATTTGTGTTATTGCTATCGAAAAAATTCGCGCTCGGTTTTCATCTGGTTGTGTTAGGACCCCCCCCCCCCCCCCCCCCCCCCGCCCCCCTACTTGAACTTTCTATATCAACGTGCCTGATCACATGTAGTGTCAAAGCAACTCTGTTAGTATACCAGCATGTATATATATATATATATATGGGGCATTTCACGACAAATCGGACAGCTTGAAAAATGTTTAATTTTGATTTCCTGTATTTTTTAATATTTTTTGGTACCCTACAAAAAGCCTTCCCGCCAAATTTCGAGATTTTTTCGATCACCCGTTCAAAAGACATTAAATTTCGGTTTTTACCCGTAATTTTTTCAATAATGGATCAAATTAGATTTTTTTCACAAGTTTCGTTTGTTTGTGTACTTTTCAATGAAACAAAAATAACTAAAAAAATAAGAATTTTTTCAAAAAATAGGCTTGTATCTGATTTTTTATTTTTAAACATTAAATCTTTTATTTAAGGTGAGTGCATATTTTGATATGTATGAAATTTTTTTGTCGATAACTGGTACGTTTTTAACAAATTTCAAGACTCGTCCGATCGAGGGATATCCATAATGACTGTGTTGCAATTTTTTAAAATTTGAACAACGTTGTTCTGAATTTTCGAAACTTCCAATTATGCCTGTTAATGATTAGAAAATGTAACGATTAATTCGAAATAATTTTTAAAAAATGCACCGTGACAAAAATTCGCAGTCATAATGATTAATGCAGAAAACCAATTTTGTGTGGGTGTCAAAATTGCAAAAAATGTAGTTATTATGGAAGGCCCACGACCGAACCAGGCCAAGAGTTGTTAATGAAAATATGCATTCACTTTCAAGACAAAGATTTAAAGTTTGAAACTGAAAAATCACAGATATATCGTATTATAAAAGTTTTTTACGTATTTACTTTTGAAGAGTACGTAAAAAACGAAACTTTCAACAACAAAAAAACAGCTAATTCGATCTATTATTGAAAAACTTACGGACAAAGAATCGAAATTTGATGTCTTCTGATCGGGTGTTTAAAAAAATCTCAAAATTCATCTGCAAAGTTTTTTTAAAGGGTACAAGAAAATATCAAAACATTGAGGAAATCAAAAATAATTTTTTCTCAAACTATCCGATTCGGTGTGAAATGCCCCTTTTATACGCATCAATATACATATACGACTTTTTCGATTCAGCTGAAACTTTTTTATTATTTTCTACCCCATGGAAAAAAGTCTCAGAAAATGTATGCAAATTTTTTTTGGACTGGACTATCAATATTGTACTTATATCTTTTTCTAAAAAGTACATTTAAAAACGAAAATTGAAAAACAAGTTCCCAATAAGTTAATTTTTTACAAAATTACGGCTATTTGACAAGCAAAAGCCATTTGCTTGGGTTGGGTAGAAAAATTTGAAAAAAAATCCCAGAAAGGTTTGCAATGGGGTAGAAAATGATAAGAAAGTTTCAGCCAAATCGAAAGGGGTCGGGGTGAAAAGTGGTTGATTTGTGTGTGTGTGTTTGCGCGTGTCCTAAACGGATACTTTCGTCTTTTACAGTTTTAGAGATCATGTACACATGTATATAATTTCAAAGGTAACCAATTAGAAAGATATGTAGTTTTACGAATTTGTAGCATCGTGTAAAAACGCGAGATTGTCTGTGTGCAGTGATATTTAAGGTTGATAATTTAATGTAGGATCGTGTACGGATGCAGTCAAGTGTACAAATATTATTTATTTGATGATTTGTTCCTTAATCATCGTACGATAGTCGCGTGTGACTTTGTCGAACCCAAGATTTAGTGTTCGTCTGCCACGGTAAGCGTTGCACGTTTAGAGAAATGTACATAGATCGGTTAATATTCTGTTGCAATTCGACTTGAGTCACGAAAGTGTCAATTCTAGATATAGAGTCGGTTGAAGGATCTAGTAAGAAACCTGTCACCTCGTATTCGCGTACGCTCGTTTAAATCCTTACATCTCTAGGGATATAGTTATCCAACAAGAATAGACTGAATTTAAAACTAGAGAAGTCACAGTATCACAGTAAGAAGGGAATGAAATAGGATAGAAATACAATAACAACTTATCACTCTAAGGCCAGCGCGTTCATTCTATGGTATAGTTCACCCCGGTAGGTAATACTAGAGTTTGTAATGATTGTAATGGTATTTGAATAATTCCTTCCACGTCGCATAAAAATATGCATTTCGTAATAGCAGGGCCGGATTAAGACTGTGGGGAGCCCCAGGGCCGAGATACGTGCGGGGGCCCTTTTTGAAGCCACAATTATATACAATTCGTATGAAAAAATATTTATATTTTTTCTTCCAACCTTATCGTTAGTTATACGTGCATTAGGGTATTTTTATTACCACGCCTATTTTTCTACTTTCAGTCCCAACTGAAAAATTTGTTGGAAATTTCCGAGAAGAAACTCCATGAAAATTTGAGCAATTAATATTAACATTAGGTACTTTCCTAGAACGTGGAAAGATTGCCTATTTAAAATACACGTAAACTCTGATTTTTTCTCTTCAAATGACTAAAACTGTAAATAACAAAGTTATGAAAAATTTAATTTACTACAAAAAAGATCCCGTAAATTGAATCGCCAAGATTGATATTTCTCGAGATATGGAGCGTTGACTTTTTTGTAATATGAAATTTTTGAGAATATCAAGTCAAGCTTTTATCAAGTAAATTAAATTTCCTACAAGTTTGTCACTCACATTTTTATGTGGGTCAAGTCATTTATGAAATTACGTGAAAAAACAGAATCTTATACAAAAATCAGATTTACTGATCCGGGCAATCTTATAAGTGCAGATCACAGCTACATCGCGATGAGCATTTTTCTAGAGCATTTGATCCTGAATAAATAGCGCTCTGGTATAATATGATAGCATGAAATGCCGCTGAGTTATATTCGTTTGAAGAAAAAAGATCAAAGCTTACGTGTATTTTAAATGGGAAATCTTTCCATGCTCCGGGAAAGTTCGAAATATTAATTATTAACATCTCAAATTTTCATGAAGTTTCTTCTCGGAAATTTCCAACAAAATTTTCAGTTGGGACGGAAAATAGAAAAAAAGTCATGAAAATAAATACACCCTGTTATACATATAATCAGATGTCGGATTTCATCAGTAATACTGTAATGAATACTTTGAATTTCGCACACGTTTACAATACATAAAAGTCTGTAATGAAATAACTGGAACGACTATTTCTGAGATTTGCGTGCTGCAATTACTGCAATGATACCTATCGTCAAATTCTAATTCGCGCAACATTTTTTGTTACGCTTTCATCGTCTAGTGGGAGCCCCGTCGGCCTCGCCCTTAATTCGGCCCTGCGTAAAAGCTTCGCAAACTTTCAGCAAAGCACCAAAAATTTAATAGTCTTCAGATCGAGATCATTATAAATTTCATACGAAATATTTTTATTCAGTAACTCGCCGATTCAATATATACTACGATTCATGATTTGATGGTGATCTGTTGTCATTTTTTCGACCATCCGGTGATTTTCTAGAAAATTTCAGAGTTAAAAAGCTTTTCGACACCTATAACTCATAATCAATGCAATTAAAATGAATTTTCAGCGTCGTACCAATAGATTCACAATTCTCTCGTCAATACGCGATGATCATTCGAATATTACGAAGCAAAAAATATCGTTTCGGTAACTCGAAAATTAGCCCTCGTATGATATTTGCGATTGAGATTATCGCATACTCGATTTTCTTAGCACTAGGTTACTAGCCCTTTGAATTAAATTTGCGAGAAACATATTTAAAATTGATATTAAAAATTCTCATGGTTTTATGTCTATTTTCATCGAAATGAATCGTTTATAAAATATATTTGTTCCATGAATTCGCAAAACGATATTCACGTTGCATAATAGTATATGATATCTATAAAAATGTCTATCATTTCGTAAAGCGTAAAAATAATCATTTCACATCTGTTCGAGAAGTGTTCCAGATTCTGTTGTAACTCGCTACCGATCAAATAAATTATTTCTCTCGACACTTTCAATACGACGTGTTTTTAAATACTTTCATAGAGTTAAAGTCATACAAAATCTGTATTGAACGTATCAAATCGTGCGAGTTGAATTGTATAAAAGCTACCTTAAGATTTAGTGATTGTTTATGCAGTAATTCATATGTAGAATATTTAGAAATTGACAATACGTATGTGGATGCCGATTTTGTTTTAAATTTTTTTCCTCGCCGTGTAAAGAAGCAGCGCAATGTTGCGCGAAAGTTGCTACCCCCGTCCTGATTTAAGACACCTAGGTAATGGGACGAGTTATTGGTAATGGTATAGTCATCCTAAGTTGTGTTTCTTCATCGTTAAAGCCTGAGTAATCGGGATAATTAGGCGATGTGTAGGCCAAAGACATAGTTATGCATGCGTAAGACAAGTATTTAGGAATCTTACATATCTAAAAGGAGAGAATTACATTAATTTGAATTTAAATTGACACATTCCACTGGCAGGTCTCGGAGGAGTGATTTACTTAGTCGGCAGAACTTCTGTAGGCCATTGAAGAAGAAGAAAAAGAAAAAGTCCAAAATTCTATCGTTCCTCGTGTCGATCCGTCGCTTATCAATTACTATTTTAGATGAAAATTTCGGAAGCTTCGAAATTATCGGCTAACGAAATGAAAGGAGATGTTTTCTGTTATTCTATTAGAAAGATCTACTTTTTTGAAACTACCAACGACGATGATTGCATCGTTACCCGCAAATAGTGCAGCGATTACCGTTCACAATGACCGGATCGTAACGCACGGTTTGGATGATCCATCTTCGACGCTTCGTAAGACTAACGATCGTTTTTTCTTTCCGACCGTGCTGATGTCTTCAAAAATGTCAATAGAAAAAGATAAAATTACCGTACAAAACTCTCAAGTTGCGCAACCCCCAGGTCGATGAATCGTCGTACCATTGTTCTTCGTACCCTCGATACGGTAACGCGCATCCGACATCCACGTCTTTTTCATCTCATAGATATATCCATACGCTCGTGACTGTTCTGATAAGCTGATCGGCAAGACCGTCCTTACGAACGGCCAGAAAATAGTTGATACTGCAACACATAGACGACGAGTTGGTACAATTATACGAATACATCTTCGACACTGCACGGTATTTTGAATGGGCGCGGGACTTCTAACGACAATTGTGTCATTTTTATTGTCGATCTTACTCCAATCGTGTATATACGTGCGTTTGCAAGAGACTCCTGCTCAGATTTTACTAGAAGATTGCAGTATCTGGCAATTAGAACTGTGAGAAATCAAATAAAATATGAAATGATTATTTTTCTCGTCAAATTTTCGGCCAATAGAATTGCACCATTCGACGTTATTTTGTACAGCATACACAGTTTCCCACTGAAAATTTCTGAAAATTTCATTGATAATTTTTCATGTCAATATATATATATGTATATACACTTACATATATATGTATACAAAACAAAAGATTTGCCAATTTTGTAGTTAACGCTTCGAATCCGACAGATCGAGTTCCATGGATGTTGATTGACTCGTTTGGATTAAAAATGAGTAGATTTGGGGATTTTTCTCTGCATGGGATTAATGAAAAAGTGAGGGGAAATGTACCCATCAACACCTTCAAGTCAGACACTTCTTTGTGGAATCAATTTCTTGCCTTTCGTAAACAGAGAAATTTTGTATTGGCGACTGGTACCAGTGAAGAGGAACTGTCGGATATTTTTAAAAGACCGGGCATACAACATGAAGAAGTTTAACGGAGACGATTATGAGGAAAGTACCGTAATGACAACGTGGAATAAAGTTTTGAATACGAATTAAACTATAAGTTTGTGACTTTTAAATTTTTAATTTCTGCCTAGGAATTTCGTGTCACGATGCAATTCTATTGGCCGAAATTGGATGGAAAAATAATCGCACGAATACCACTCGAGCTTCAAAATTGATCGGATATTTTTGAAGCTCTCGTGGTATTACGCGTGATAATTTTCGCTCGACTACGGTAAAATGACCATATTCGATCTCCGCAACGCGGGTAGAAAGTAATCAATTTTCGACTGAAGGGATAAAAAGTGATTTTGCGGTCAAAAAAGTAGATTTGCGGACAGAAAAGTGCATTATTTCGGGCAGAAAAGTAAATTTGTGGGCGAGGAAGTGAATTTGCCGTCGTATATTATGAATATTTCGACCTAGTTTTCAACCGGAGACGATTATTTTTCCTAACATGAAATGTGAAGATATTATTATTTTTGGACTGTGCATAAGACTGTACGTAATCATGATATTTTTACGCGAATAAAACTATTAAAATGCTAATGCTCCCTGTTTTTTTCGTAGCAATCAGTAATTTAGTTGATAAATTCGATATAGGGTGGGGTCCTGTTGCTGCACCCCACCAGGACTTTGTCCTGAAACCGTTTCTTATTTGAGATATATTGTTATTTGAATATATTTGTACTGTTATATTCGACATCTTTCATGAGCTATGTTTCATAATTATACGTATATATTGTGGCGTTGCAGATACGAAATTGTGGTCATTTTATCGTAGTCGAGTGAAAGGTAGTGCATGCCACAGGAGAGAAGCGGATTTTCACCTCGCACTATTAGCATAATGTAATATTCTACCCCCGCTGAACGAACGGGGTACTTACTACGTGACTGGGGTATCGTTTGAATTTCATAACGGAATATATCTGGCGCGTTTGTATAAATAATGTATGTTCGAAGAACAGAGATATTGTTTTCAATAGTAACCGGGGCAACGGGATATTCCCATAAGAAAGGTTGGTAAAGGAGCCTTACACTGTAAACAAGGGTCAGTGGGAAGGCTGTCCCGATGGCTGGAGTGATGGAGAATGTGTTGGTGGTCCATTGAGGTTGAGGCAGATGGGGGGAAGTTGTCTTACCATGCCGGAGCCAAATTGCTGAAGCAATCCGCTGCCTTGCTGCGAGGACGTCGACGATACGGAGGGTCGTCGACTGCCTCGAATACTGTTCATGCTTGAGCTTAGAAGGTATGGGACACTACTACTTGTGATCGGCATTCCGCCACCCTGTTTTTCGAACAAATGCAAATTCATTACGCGCTATGATCTCTGTTTATATTTGTCGCTTAAATCGACAACTAGTAGCTGCACGAATTATCTCAAACGATCGATGGTCGTGTGATTCGAGAAGTAGGTACTCTATACCCCCGTTAGGCCCGTATAAATTACCGTTGGTGGTGAAAGATTAATATTTGATCCTCGTCGCTCCTGAGGGCCGGTGCTGGAATGACGCCTGATCGGCAGCCCTCCTCCGGGAGTACCGCCCGGTGAGCTCGCGCAGGATGGAGCGATTCGTATTTTTGGAGTCATCAAAGTGTTGTCGGATAAGCGTCGATTCGGAAAAGCGCTCGTCACGCGCAGAAAATTGCTATCGTTCGTCGATGAAGTCGAGCCAAACCACCAACTTCCGAGCATGCCTGAAATATTAACGGGTTGCCATCGGTTGATTTGCGGTAAGCTTATTAGAATGGACCTCGAACGTCAATATTATTGGAATTCGCCGTTCACATACTCACCGGTCATGGAATTTTTGCGAGTCATATTCTCCGCTGACGCAGTCATCGACATCGAGCCTGTATATGGTCGTGCATGTGCATGTGAAATTCTAATTAACTATACCCATGGATCGGAAATAAACCATATAATTCGAGAGGGGGACAAAACTTACCGATAGAATTCTTCCTTGCCATATCTTCCGCCGAAGAAGTTTTGCGCTGCTCGACTCGAAGGTTTGGTATGTTGAACGGAGGTGCATGCATGTTGTCCGAGCTATGCTGATGGCGCAGCGGCCGATGTCGTTCCGGACTCGGAAGTGATAGGTTGTCCAATTTCAGTTTGTTCCGCTGATTTCTATTAAGTATCGATGTAAGGCCAAGGAACAAGCGATTTCGCGCAATCCTCGATTTCGAGTTAAACAAGAAGTGATTGTACGTAAATGACGATGGACACATTACCTGTCGATGTGATTCAACATTTCTTGCAATACTTCCAGTAAAGTAGTAAATTGTTCCAAGTTCAGAGCAGGATTTACGGTCTGCGGAAGTAGCGATGGCATGACGCGAGTTGCCATTATGTTCACCGAAAGACCATACTTTTTGTCATTCAACATCAACCGGTAAATATCTACAAAACCAGGCAGTTTGTCCGGTGAATATCGATGGCAATATCCGAACACGTCAGAGTCTTACGATGCTTGAACGAAAATTTCACCGAGTGTTTGAAAATTGAATGTTCTTTTTTGCCCTTTTTAAAATGCAAACTTGAGAAAATAACGGATGAAGCCGCCACGCGATTATCCATTTCAAATTAACCCAAATATCTCCTCAATTTACATTCAAATTTAGATGACATCATTTTCAATTTAATTTCATCCAATTTCACGAGCCATTGAATTACGCGCGGTATAAGCGAGAGCGGTACTTACTTACAACCCGAATAGCAATTTCAGGCTCCTGAAGTTTGACCTCCCACAACAGAGGCAGCACCTCGTCAATAATTTGCTGTTTGTCGAGTCGTTCCAATATGAACTCGATGCACGAAAGCACGTTGGACAGAATTCTCACGTCGTTCGAATTTTTCTCGAATATGCCCTTCAACTTGGGTAGCACCATGCGACGTATGGCCAAGTCGTCCAAGTATTCCGTAACATTCGCAACAGCCACCAAAGCTGCGGCCTGTCGATCGTCGTTTAAATAATAAAGAGCGTAGAGATATACGTACGTGATTTTTTATTTATCTACTACAATGGCATGTTTCCCAATCGTTCAACGTAACGATACCATAATGCTCACCTGAACTTGAGTGGTCGTGCTGTCGAACGACCCGTACAGCATAGGCAGAACTTCTCCCCGGATATCGTCGCGCGGAGTTTTTTCCAATATCAAATGTAAATTTTCTAATAATATAACTGTAGCCTGTACGGATTTCGGAGTCGAGAATACTGCTCTGAAAGCATACGTGGTATTCGAGGTATGTTCTGTATGAGTCGACGATAATGGAATCATTATAACTGAGAAGACGCTACCTGAACGTCGGTAATATTATCGTTTCGTATTCTTCAACGGTGCTGTCTTGTATTATGTACAGCATGGGTTGCAATACGGCGGCGAGCACCTCTTGAGATTTGGATTCCAACTGGAGGTAAGGCCAGATGTGTTGATACCACAATTTCTGCGAAAAATAAACATCGGATAATTTCTCTGTAATTCTACAATACTAAGCTTATGAACAGTTCAACGAGTCAAACGTACTTTTGGAATGTATGGAAGCATTTCTTTTATTGTATTCTTATAAAAATGAGTCTTTTGACTAGGATCTTTCATATTTATGACGTCGAGAAACTGAAGAGCGTGGACAGATGGGTCGCTAAAACAAATATCGTTTGATCATGAATTTACAATTCTCCGAGTAGCAGTCATTTTGCTGAAGTAGACTTCAACGGAACATTCAACGAACCTGAAGTATTTTATCAGCGCAAGGAGTTGGGCGTTAGGCCGTTGTCTGATATCCCGATGAAGAAGCCTCGCCACAGCTTCTTGGAGTGGTACCGGAACTCGCGGTAAAATGTTATGCACTTGTTCTTCTAGCTGAGTCAATTATGTATAACAATATATGTACATATCATCACGTATACTTGTGGCATTGAAATTCATATAATTCGGTGGAGATCGATAGTTGAAATGAATAGGCTAGCGTAAGCATAATGTACCAAGATAGTTGGAATTGATGAGATACATATCATCGAATGGGAGTCTCTACATTCATAATCCATTCATTTAATTGACGAAGAAATCAAGTGAGAAGAATCATGCTGGTGAGAAACAATGCGAGGGTACCGTGGTTGAGCCTGAGAGCAATTCAGTGCTAAAGGGGTCGAGTGAATGGTTGTATCTTTCGGAATATGTTTTGATGGAGTCGGTATTGAAAGAGCGAGAGGAGGAGAGGAAGAGAGAACATGATGTAGATGATGGCGTGGAAAGCATTTCACATTGAAATGATAATGAATCGACTCCATTACTTGAAAAAATGAATTATTCGCTTCAAAAGGGAGTATCCTCGATGCATGATGTGATACCTGTGGCTCTGCAACAGACGGCTATTTCTAATTTCATAGAATAACATATGGCCAACATCTAGTAATCGTTGCACGTCGACAATCGAATCGAAATCATGAATGAAACCTGGGATGTCCCTAAGCGAATCTTTCACGTTCAATACAATTAACTTATTTTATCCGCGTGATCGAACGACGAATTGTCATACACTCACGGTTTCCATTTGCTTCAGGTAAGTAGAACAGTTGTGATTACTCTGAATCAAGGAACGACCTTGATTAAACACCGAGCAGATTACCATACCCAGACTAAACATGTCGCTGAATATACTGCAAATAGAATCCTGCTGTACTTCCGGAGCTGTGGGTAAAAGTATTGTTCGTGTAGTTAAAAAGGCTCGGAATACATCCCATAATTCATCAATTACCATACCGATATAATCGAGATTCGGTTGAACCATCTTCGAAAGTTTTGAAGTCCACGGATGGCAAGCTACCGGCTCTAGGCCATCAATATCGGCCATGCGTTCTACGGAGCAATAATGTCATCGGTTAATATACATGATTTGCAGTCCTCTGGCTTGATTGATAGTGACATCGATCGGTATACCAATAAATTCGAGCCCGGCCAGCTTCCATGTGCCTTTCTTCGTGATCAGAATACTACTCGGACAAACGTTTCTGTGCATAACATGGCCGCTGTAGTGAAGGAACGATAGAGCTTCCGTAATCTGGAATCAACGGGTACAATAACATAAAGCATGGATTGCACAAATCATTCGCTACCCATCTATTCGCCGAGGATACTTGCTTGCAGCAATCCATATTTGTGCTCAATATCAAGCATGTCGTATTCCTTGGCATAAACTGGACGTGCTTGAAAATTTGGTTGTGGCGTGTTGGATGATTGAGCATTTGCGATGGCATTTGCCTCCTGGAACGCAAGAACGTTCGCAAGACTTGCCAAGACGGGTTCTGAAGCGAATGCTAGAGTTTCTGGACATTCCTCGACTGTGTGCAACACCTAGAGATTCGTAAGTAGAGAACACATTACTGTTTCCAAAGTTCGGTCGACCGATCATCTATCATCATACAGGTACTACGTCATTATCGGTAGTAGGTACTCGCGTCATACACACGTACTACACATACACGCACACGTGCGTGCGTGTGCGTGTGCGCGTGTGTGTATGTGCGTGCGTGCGAGCGTGATTGGGTGTATATATGTACCTGCAACATTTTTGGATGTCGAAAACGCTCGAGTTGACGTACCCCGCCACGCAAAATCTCGGTGACCGTCACTTTCTTCTTCGGCTTGTGCAATTTCTCCGCACATCGTTTCTCGAATAGAAATATAGACACTTCCTAAAAAGCATATATCTAATGGATCGATGAAATACTTCAGGGTGATTTGTCTTATAAAACGGGCGGCGAAGGCTGGGTTTTACCCGGATTCCCAGATGACCTAGTTTCCAGCAACTGTTTGGGTCGCGCGCCGGGCGACATTATTGGTATCAGTTATTCCTTACAAGTCTTACTACTAACTGCTGATAAATGCAAACTCGTAGGTTAGACTGGTCATTCGTAGTCGTCGTATTTGATGCAGCATAAAGATGCTAGTCGTTTGAAACGCGACGGTAATTTTCTTTTTTAACGGGTACACACAGCACGAATCAGGACCTCGGAGGTCCCTCGCACAGCGGGGCAAATAACTGATCTAGGTGGAAAAAATTCAAAGCACACCCTATCTTACTAGAAATTTTATGCTGATCACGAAAATAACACCCTTTCGGGTAAAAAAAATCATCGTTAACCCGTATTTTACGAAGAGTTGCGAAAAATTAAGGATTTTTTTATCATTTTACTCCTCTTCGATAATGAAGACATAGACCTCTATGCATAAGAGCGGAATTTTTTGCCGCGAATCAGACCTGACTCACCTTCTCATGGCAACGAAATGATGAAATTCGATTTTAGAAGGTCACAGAAAAATTGAAATCTGAATGATGTTGAACGTTTCCCTCGATTTTGATGTTACAACGTTTGAGGGACAATTTTCCGACCTTAAGAATTTCTCAATGAGAACCATTTTTTATTGATGAAAAACTCGAGACGAGGAATGGATCTAATAACAAAATACAGGTATTACTACTAGTTTCGAGTAAGGCAGACCGGGGCGGAGCGGCCCGCCTAACGTTTGGAACAAATTTTTGAGGTCTCATTGTCAATGATGGAAAAAAAATTGAGAAAAATTAAAAACCGTTTATTCAACCATTTTTGTAATAAAATATGCAAACAAAGATGACATAAAATAATATATTTTGTTTGTTGCGTCAATGAACTGAAAAAGTGTCCGCAAGTCCGTTCCGCCCCGTGTACGGCTCCGTTGTTTTTTTTTTTTTTTTAAGTTCGTGGACCAATTTTGTTTCTCCGCTGTCCGTACGTAATGACGTACAATCTGCAAACGAAAAAGACCAAACATATTCGACAACCACTGTGAATAATTTTTTTGCAACTGCATTTTACTCGAAGATAGCTAAGAACGTGCTGATTTAGCTGGACTAAACGTTGATTGTGAATTAAAAATATGACAAGTTTACCCTACTTGGAAACGGTCCGGAAAGTGATCATAGAACAACGAATTCGCTTACTTTTATGGGTAGACCACGTAACTGGCGCGCGACAAGAGTTGCAACGTTACTAAACAATAACGAACGTTCTTTTGATAAACAGCATTCAACTGGTATTAAAAGAAAGTAAGTTTATGTGAGAATGTGAAAAATAAAGTATTGTTTGAATCCTAACATAACTACGTAATCAACTTTGATTGGAAATTTAGCTCAAAGAAATAATGGAAAATCAGACTCAATCAGAATGGACTAGAAAACTGATTCTTAACAAAAGGGAGTCGAGGAAAACCAGTCGAATTCGCAGGAGAAAAAGAGAGAAGAAAAGTTTATTAAAAAATGTACCCAAATATACGTCCTTTTCTCGATGAGCTTTAGATCTTGAATCACAAAATCATTCTGATGATTGCACGCCGTTTCGTCATCGCTTTGGTTATCAGTGTCACGAAGTCATTTTCTGAATCTAAGGGTTTATTCGAATTCGTAGATGTAACTTTAGGTAAAGGAAAATTACCGTGAAACAATGCGATAGCTTCAGGATTGAGAAGTGTTTTTTGACTTTGCAGCTTATCTCTAAAACTGTTGATATAGAGGGTTAGATGACACTAGTAACATATTCATCAAATCTCTTTTAGTCGTGGAATCGACTTTTTTTAACACAGTGATATAAAACACGTTGGTGCAAATATGCGCGAAATTCGCAAATGGAATCGCGAAGAGGAGAAAAGCCAGATTAAAAAAAAAAAAAATCGTTGTGTTACCTTCTTGGTACTCTGTCCAACTTTGTAACCCACTTTTATGTATGTTTGTTTGTATGTAACAAGTTCTTCGCATGCGATTTTGACCTACTTCAAAACGTCGAATTAAATTAAAACTTCGCACACGTATCAAGGATCAACGAGACAGTACCATAATTTGAGACCAAAAAAAAAAATAATTTTTTTAAATTCAAATTTAGAAATTTTAAAAACTAAAAATTTATAAATAAATTTCAATATAAGAGTAAAGTGATTAACGAGAAAATTAATGTCAATGTCAAAAGTGTGGGGTGCTATTCACTATATACTTATAACGAACATGTTTTTATTAATAGCGACCAATGAAATATTTAACACGTTTGATGTCTAGCTTTTTTACAATGACATCAATCTTTTCGTTAATCACTTGATTCTTATATTCAAATTGATTTATTACTTTTTAGATCGCTTTACCGATAAAGCGTCGTTTTTAGTTTTTTTATACTATACTTTTTGTCCAAGGACAAGAAACTTTGCTGAGAAAGAACTGCTTTGGTGATATTTATGATTAATGGATTTCCTATAGTTGATCGTTTCGTTCCATTTTCATTTCATTTAGGTCCATACCTTGGTGTTCCATGGCTGCGATGCAAAGAAGGCAACCCTTCCACTCGAGGGAAACCTGAGAAATGCATGAACACACTCCACCTCCGTTTGTGCAGGAAACTGTCTGCATTTGTTCAAACATTCGAGTCACTTTACTCGATACGCGCTTGGATCTGATCTTTAACTTCGGACGAGAAACTGTTTCCTTTTACTAAATGATACGCGAATTGAACTAGCGTCGAGTTCATTTTCTCTACCTAGATTCGTCGTTCTCCCCACTGTGCGTTGTTCGGCAAAGAAAAGTTTCGATAAAGTTAAACGTGCATAGACAAAATTAACGATGCACTGCCTCGACTATTCCAATCAACAAAGCGTAATACGTCGTACACGATTCATATGTATAGGTATCTCGATGAATTGGAGTTGCGTTGACAACAATTTCCACGTCAGATATAGATTTTCTCCGAGGTTATTATTAAACTAATCCGAACGGCGATAGCCTGATATTGAGGTTGAATCTGGGAGACAAGGAATCGTGTTCAGTTTTGTTTATTGCTCTCAAACAAAGTTAATACCTACAAGGGAAACGAGAGCTCACAAGCGATAACGATATCGTCGGTGTCTGTTTAACCAATCCTCGTATATATACATAGGTATAGCTCCGTACGTATACATACCATGTATAGTTATTTCTAAAACAAACCTCTCGTGAAAACGAATGACCTCATGGGCATAATTTTCTTGAATTTCGTGAATTTCACGCTGAAGCGTCAGGCGATTCCATTGGCTACTATTGAACCTGGATATTATTTCATTCATGTACTGTCGGACGAATCAGCTGAATCGGGAAAAACTAACCAGAATGTTGCTGGTATAATATCGGGTTCTCGTGAATCTTGGTCATATTGCGATAGGAGCGTCCTTAATATCAAACAAATATTTCTGTATTATTTTTATCGAAATGTATCCTACGTATCATGCGTATTGCTGAAATATCGTATGCCTTTTTATAGAATGAAGAACTTGTCGCTGGGCCATGAATAGACATCTGTACATATAATTCATACAATACTCGTGGGAGGACAAGGTGATGGGATTCAGGACCCATACACGTCGTTCTACCGAGTATTTTCGAGCCACGACAGCGTGGGCACGTTTGCGTAATTTTGTCGGGTTCTCGAAATCTCACCTGAACACTCTGGTTGGACGAAGAAGAACAAGAAGATACGGAGTGGGTGTGAAAAAATCGAGCGTATTCTTAGACGCGAGTGCTCGAATCCCGGGAACGTATTTGACAATATTATTGGTAGGTCAGAAAAACTTTGAAATACCAGGAAAAATCTCCTAATTATGTACGAGTGTATGAGAAATTGTTCCAAGTGCTCCGGAATGTCGATAATGCTAATAGATGTTATTCGGGTATTTCTAACCGCTCGTACCATCAATAGATCTTTCCACCCACGAAAAACGCAGGTTTTGAGAGCTCTGCGAAGACAGCTTTTATGCGACGTCAACGTCAAAAGGATAATCCGAATTTGATAGTACAAATATGATATGATAACAAACATGACAACGATGGAAAATTTTACGTGTAAGAAAACTTGCAACTTATAATACTAGGTTTACGAAACAGTACATAAATCGTGAAGTCAAATGCACCGTTCCTGCGTTTTTATTATAAATATGAGCGAGAGATTTCGCTGATAAGTTGGCTCGTGTCTGAATTTAAATGTTTTTCGGCACTGTGATTCCGCGATGTTTCGCACGATATCCTATCATAATTTATACCCCTTATTAGTAACGTTACGAGGATAATCACGTCGCATCGCGTAATGCCAACTATGAATTGAAAATCACCCCGCGTTAGGAATTATTGAATAGAGAAGGTGACAAGGAACAGACGAAGGTTAAATGCTGACGTTCCATACATGCATCGTGCAGTTCTCTAATCAGCAATATCCAATCGTTGCTGGACACGTCATACACACATATAAAACACACGAATGAATAAACACAGTCTCAAGGTAGATAGCTACGAATGTAACCAGACTTTCAGAAAACTGTCGATGCGAGCAAATATATTATTGTTAATAAGACGATAAATATTGCAGAGATTCGAAGTGATTTTTTTTGAAACTCAAACTTTTCGCGACTACCCGGTTAAAATTTTGTTTATATAATTTCATATGAATCGATATAATTATACGTACATTTTTTTACCCGGGTATATGCTGATCCCGCATAAAAAATTGAGAGAGCTACTATTTGGCGATTTCTTCGGGGGAAAAGGACAAATTTCGAAATTTCGAGAAACAACAGCTGATGAAGGCTGTGACCCAGATTGAAAATTACTTTTTTCCTGCAATCGACGGTTTTCTAATTTGCATCAGATTTTTGAGACCTGGAAAGAGTACCGCTCGGGTAAAAAAAAATACATATAATTTTATCTGATGCAAATAGAATTACATATAATTATACATGAATCATATGAAATTATATGTAAGTTTTTTTACCCCGGCGGTTGTTACTTCTGTAACGGTAACGTAATAGTGCGATGTTTCGCTTGTTATTACGATTCATATTTCATGGGTGAAGAAACTCTGTTAGTTCGGAAATTACTATGGAATCTATTTTCACCCTCCAAAGTTGTTCGTGTCAATCATGCTTCTTATTTACTCTAACGATAAGCGGAACAATTAAATAAGAAAAACTTGTCGAAAAAAGATAGTAGCAGCAGATGATCAGAAATACATCGGTCAAAAATATCTGCGTGTGTACCTGTATCTATTAGACTCCGTTCTAAGCGCCAGTGGGCGTGATCTTTTTTGTGTCAACACCACTTTTTGTTATCTTGTGTGTCCTCGGGATACACTCCGGGATAGATTACGTCGTCAAATCAGTCGTGTACGAATAAAACACGGTCAATATTCGCGAGTGCCTGTCATCAATTCGGATCCCGGCAATATAGAAATATATTTTTTTTTTAATATCCGAAACTTCAAATATTGAAACCTATTATACTCATCTTTGGCTGTATACGACAAATTATTATTTTCCATCGTAGAAAACACGTATAAAATCATTCGGACACCCTTGGCTCGCGCATGAATTAAACGACATACGCGTCGATGAGCGTGAAGATCGTTCGCTCCAATTGTGACCTGATCCCAATTTTCCTGTCGTCCTAATCTTCCTAACGACAAGTTTGTGACCGATGCAACAAGTAGCCACAAATAATCACAAATATTTACAAATTCGATGAATCGTAAAAAGATAAGAGAATCACATTCGTCATTCAACGATTGCCGACAAAGGAACGATAAACTGGAGATACGTAAGTAGAAAGTGGGAAACGAACGCGAATTGCTCGTAGTTAGATGGGATAATCCCAGTGCCGTAACTAGGGCGGTGCCCAGGCAAAAGGCGCAGATCCTGCAGAAGCGCAGAAATGACCGGACCAAGGCCAAGTTTCAGGACATGCACGGTAGTTAGCAGTATAGTAAAGAGAATAGCACGTAAAGTAAAATTTAAAATTTCTCGTATCCAATGTATGTACAGTTACTGACAATTCTAACAAGTACGTATACATAAACCAAAAGTTAGTTGTTTTTTTTTTTTATAGGCATTGTCCATTTTATTGTCAGATCCGGAGAAGATTAGAAACATCATGAAGGGCGCAGTTCTAGAAGATCGCAAGGGCTAGTTACGGCACTGATGGGATATAGCAGAAATGTTGTTCGCAATGTTTCATGCATGCCACGCGTAAGAAAGTGAGCGAAACGGCATAGAATCGTGAAAAGATCGCTGAACGTTTCAGGTTCTCGAGTTTGAAGCAAACAAAAGTTGGATAAGACGATACGCTACTGTAAACGTGGACACAACCGTACACCGACATTGAACATTCGACTGAATAAAATCTTCGGCATACCTTTCCATCGCTTTTGCGATACGCATCGAGAATTCGCCAAACATGCTCCGGACCCGAGGTCGCCGATTGTTTCCCAACTTCAAAATGCTTCCATATCGGATTCGATTCGAGAGCGTTTGGTGCACTGCTACTTTTGAACTTTGAAAACATGGTACCTGCGCCCATCCAATACCAGTTTAGCGGTATTCTGTCAATCAAGGAAAATTCAAAGTGACCCTGATGAAATTGATTCGTGGGGATCCGTACAATTGAATCGGCAATCCAGTCACGCTATCCGTTTATCGCGCGACAAACGTTCCCACGCCAAATTCATCCGTACAGCTCGCAGAGGAGCCGTCGTCATACGCGTACGGGACAATTATGGACGCGTGTCCCGAACACATACACGATACAGGATAACGTATGGTCCATTCTTTGAACTTCGTTGATGGGACGAACGTTCGCAGGATCCATGTGCTTTGCGCGCCGTGTATGTGGCCGGGATCCGGTACGCGCGCGCGCGCTCGTGCGTGTGTGCGAGTGTGTGTTAAGAAGCTAATCGGATCCGACGATGATAGCGGGGCGGCCAAATGATAACACGGATATAACTCGCCTCTTTAACATTGATCGATCCATCTCCGCGGATACATCTCTCGTAAATCAGCGTAGATTCGACTTGATACGACCTCGAGAAGATACGCGGCACGCGACGTTAAAGCGGTTCGCGGAGCTGATGCAATCGGCGGAAAAATCTGCCTTCCTCCTTGCTCGAGCGTTTTTGCTTTTCCTTGCGTGACGCGGAACCCATTCCAGATCTTTCGGGCCTTATCGCGAATCCAATCGGACTCAACAACTGACCAAACACCAGCGATGGTGACATTTACGCGAAAGTTGGATGGAATTAGTTCGTTCGTTTTGGCAAGCCGAACGGGTAATATATTTATAAATATTTTTTCGAGCTACAGTTTCGTACGAAATTTCGTGAATCTTTATTCGGTAGTCGTTTACCTTCCTATCTCGGCATTATTCTATTACCCCAATTCCGCGTCTCGCCCAATATGTTTCACGTCATTTTCGAGGAGTAATATTTTTTCACCCCCCCATGGCAACAGCAATCGCAATATCACTAATAACAATCTCATGTCAGGTGGAAAAATTAATTTGAACAATCTCATTTTCATTTTATTCCCCTCGGATCCTCGTTCATCAAATCCGTCGAAGCGATTCGCGAATTCGTTATCTCACGACTGGCGCGGGATTTTAATACTTAAATAAATGGCGGCGCGGTTTTGATTTATTTTACCCGCAATTTTCCTCGTACGCCGATCGTCAGAGATCTTCTGTGATACTCCGTAACATATGTTTGCCGTTTTTCTTAATCTTTGCCGACATTCTGACACGTGACACCCGATCGGGGATCTGGTATCATGTGTGTGCGTATAATGCATATCGGATGTAACGCAATATTACCACGCGAATTGATCATTTCCCCTCAGCGTTCCAGAAATATCATATTAATATCATCCCCATCGCTGGGGAATAATTTGGCGGGGGATAAATGAGTTCCGTTCTGGAAAAAAACATTAGGCGGTCCCCATTGTCTTTTCGATCATTAAGATCGAGGTCTTTGCCAAGATCACCCCGCGGGAATCCTGCTTAGTTGAAAATTATCCGATTAATCGCCCGGGAGGTACTTGAAACATATGGTTTATGGAATTTCACTTTTATCCAAACTCTAATATCACTTTTGTCGGACCAATCATATCGCGATCTGTAAACATTTACTTAGCTGCTCGAAGAAGCAAAAAACTCCGATTTTTTTTTTTTTATCGACATTACGTTAATTAGATCTACCTAAACCTGCTCAATCAAGTTAACTCGATTTTGAAAGCTAACTTGATTCTTCAAAAGTTCATCTGCCAGGAAGGCTACGATTCCAAGCTGTTGGTTAAGTCGAATTTATCTCTTACAGATATCTTTCCCAACGCGAGTCGTTCGGAAGATAAAAGAATCGAGGCGGAAGGCCTTCGCAGGGCGATAGGAAGCTTACGTTTTACGTTGCTCGGGTTCAAATTCACTTGAGCGACGAGAAAAAAATGACCGCGAAAAGATATCACATCTTCAACATTTTACGAGTGACCGACGACGCGATGTCTGTAATATATTTTTTACGGGTAGATCGACAAGCCGGCATATTACACACCGCATACCTCGATTGTACGGTGGAAATTGGATTGCGTGAGGTGATGTGACACGGTTTTTTTACTCCTGGAAAGCATAAGCGGATATCTCGGATCTTTGATCGATGCTTCGCACACATTCTTGTAATACTGCGTAGAACTGCGTAATACCGCGTCAATTACGCGAGTTGGAAGTTAACGGAACATAAATTTCGCTCTTTCGCGAGAGCAGGTATACGTGGGCGATATATAAATATAAATAACGATACGTGCAGATTTGGGTCTTCCCCGCTTAGCGATGCGATCAATTAGACGAAGATATATTGGCTCGCATTTGAAAACAATCCAACGCATTGTTCGCTATTCGTCGCGCGCATCGAATTCATTTCCGTCATTTTCCTCGCGGACTGAACATTTTTTGTGAATTTTCACCCCGCAAGGTGTAATGCGATTGTTTGTCGGACATGCGTGATAGTCACGTTTTCAGTTAGGATCACGAAGGTAAATGCGATTTGGCGAGTAAAGAGCGTTTCATCGAATCCCACGACAAGTCAATAGGCAAGGAAACAAGTTTGTGAGTTGACTTTGAATAATTTATTCGTCGTTAGCAAAATTCATCCTGCCCTCCCGTTTAATTATCCAGTTCGGCAGTTGCCTGGAAATAACGTGTCGTTTATCGCCGAAATTCTTTCAGCTCGTCGTGCGTTATTCTATTTTTATGTCTCGATCAACTTTCGTAATCGGTGTCCGTAACACGAAACGCGAATCATCGACCAACGAACTTGACCCATGATCTCGCAGCGCCGTATCAACCTTCTGATATTTCGTAAACGAAAGCTTTGTTACGTGTAGATTTTCATGAAAGTCACGAAGTACGTGTATAAAAAGTTTTCCGCCACTATGACGCGTCGGATTTAGTGAAATAGTGATAAAACAAAAGGCTTGCGCCAGTCTCACCTGTTGCCGGACAATTATTGTTACACTAGGAGCACATTACGAGTATTATAAACGTACTTGCATCGTCGAGAATATCGCAGTACTGAACGATATCCTGTTATCCTGTAAACAGGACAGAACCTTCTCCCTCTCCGCGAAAATCTGCGCGCGCATTTGGCCAGGGTATAGACTGGAGCCAAGTCTGGGCTGCAGGTAGCCCTTTGCTCCGGGGTCCCCTGTCAGCCAGCAGCCTGCATCAATACCGGCATCCTTCAACCCCTCCGATTTACCTAATTTCCCATTAACAATTTAGGCCAAGGTCACGGCTTTCTTCGCTCAGGAAATATTCCGACTGGTATTCCCCTTACATTTCGACGACAAATATTACTTTATTACGCGTATAGTTTATAATTTTGATACATCCAGCACGGTTTATCTATCATCGCAAATAAATTCTGTTGACTAAAAAACCTTCCCGGTAAACATGTTTGTTCGACGTACAGTTTTTTCGCCAGGATAATATTGCTCTGCCTTACTTTGACGTTGGATTAACAATTTCACGTGTACGCGATGTCGCAGCTTTCTCAGCCCAGGTCTAAGCGGTGGTTGCTGATGATAAACAATTGAGAATTCCACCGTTTCATCAATTATTACCGGACCAGTGATTGCCGTGATAACGCAGGTGTCCCAGTAGTGTGTTTACAAGACTTTGTGATATGTTGACGACATTACGAGGATATCGCAATATTAGCGCGGCATTTCTGAGAAATTTATTAGTCCGAGGATTGTTAAGGATGGTTCTTTGAGTATTGGAAAAGATGTTACCTGGTGCATGCAAAGAGACTCGCGTTTGTCGAATGGACACAATAGAAAGCTAATTGACAAATTCAAATGGAAAATGCAATTTATATTTCAAGCAACTTGATCTTCGCGCTATTGAGGATCGTCTATACATGTATAGCCATGAATGCAACATATGACGCTACATTGATTTCAATGGATCAATTATAGGTTGCGGTTCGAACGAAGAGCATTCGGAAATAGATAACAACGAGGGGAGCGGCGTGAAGTGAGGAGGAATCGAACCATCCCGGAACTCGCCACGACAAACCCTCGCTTAATTGCGTTCCGTTCAACATTACTCGTTGTCAGATGTGAAATGAAAAAAAAAGATTAAAAAAAACCGTAACGCCGTGTTCTTCTATAAAGGCTCTGCTCTCGTTCAGCGGGTTGAACATTCAATTTCAGATTTCATCTAACCGACGACGAGAAACTGTAACGTGATAATTCTTATATCTATCAACATTTCTATTTTGCGAAAGGAATTTTGCATTCTTCCTTGTCTGATAAGGAGACACGAATGCTCCGTCGTACATACAGGGCTGAAAAACGAAGCCAATTTTGTACACTGCAGGATGGTTCTCTTATCGTCCCGTCAGTTAGTGCCCGAAGTGGCCGTGGCACTTCGCAGCGCGCAGCTACGCAGAGACCGTGAGGCGATATAGATATAGTACGACGTATAGTGCGTTAGGGATGGATAGGAGTGGGGATGGAAATGTGGCCCGAAATATGCGCTTATTATCCATCCCCAGTCAATCCCTGTTTAACAACGCCGACCTGGCGGCCACAAAGCGAAATAGCTGTACGACCGCTAAGGGAACCAACCCCACCACCGTCGTTTTCAGACATGTATGTACGACCGTGCGCGAATGGGATAGGTATTTTCAAATAGCTTCGCGGAAAGTCTGTAAGGTGCTTTCCTCTGTCTTCCGAATCTTTATGACAGAAGTACGTGCAAGTTGGTTGAGCGGTAAGGTATGATGAAGAAAATCACAAATGTTTCCAGCGATTTTTTGACGGTATTGCGAACTCCATGTACCTGTTTTACAGAAATCATATTCATTATTTTACGGCTTCGTATATACGGGACGTAAGAATGGTTCATTTAATGTCTGCTAATAAATTGTATTACTGGGACTTTTAGTTGGCACGTATAACTTCTTTTATAACACCTCGTCACGTGGAAGTCACAGTGAAATATATTTATTAGTTTCTCGGAATTAATATTCAAGAGACATTTTTCTCAATTTTCGTCAGCTATTCATTGTTGATTTATAGGGGAAAACATATATTTGACAGTAATTCAATATTTCCCCGGCATTGGCTTTCTGTGCTGATTAAAAAAAAAAAATTCCTTGTGTTTACTCGTTTTGAAAAACTGTTTTCTGAATTGTTCTTCGCTATTAAAGAGATAATAATTGACGTGAATATCGTATCGCGCGTTTCCCATGGAAAATCATGCACTTGAATGCACGTTTTTAAAAAATTTTTGGTCGTCTAACGTAGACTAATCATTTGCAGCCGACGTAATTTACATTGTACAGCCAACTGCGTAGACCTGTCATGATTCGAGTAGTGAGGGTGCAGGTTTTCCTAGGGAATGCGCGTAAAGGACATCGGATGCGAAAGTCGCATTACTCGACAGCAGAAATATTGTTGCGTATCTAGAAGTTGCAAAATCTTAGAGGAGGGAAACTGACATTTTCAATAGATTTCCATGAATTGATATCAATTGTCGCATTATTATTGATACTTGTTCGATAATTATTCATGTTACAAAACAAGGTATCCCGATGTCGAATAACGGCCTTCACGTTTCTCTTCAATTTCTTGCTGGTTGAAATGCGACCGCATAGTATATTGTTGGACAATATTAGGCGTACCTATCTTAATACTATTAAATACAACCACTAAATTGGTCGAATTTTTTCGGTATTTCCGCCCGTTGTTCAGGATAGTTTACACGATTTCGCATACATATAGCAATAATAAATCTTTCGAAACACGCTGCGCTTCAACAAATCTTCTTCAACGAATCCTGAACGATGTATAAAATAAATCTTCTTTCGAATAATATGAACATTTTCGTACAATTTTTGTCCATCAAAATAAAAAACGAAAACATTCGTATTATGAAATAATAAGCTTCGCCGCCACATACACAGCGCCTACGGTTTATGGCCCACGCAGTTCATTGGTCGATACGCCTCGGGTCGAAACGTTAATAGGGATCTAAATGCAGTTTGCCCTGATCCGAATCCATTTTGGAAACTTTTAGCCGGGTAAAGCAGTTTCGTGTAATGCAGAGTTATCCACCAACCGCCGAAGTTAGCGAAATTATTCCATAAGTTACGAATCGTCCATCTTCTAACTGGTTCATCTAATCCGTACTTTTACATAGTTTACGCGTGTACGAACACAAAATACTTCGATCATGTCGATAATGTATGCTTAACTTATGCATTTTCTCCTTGTTACCGCTCATCTATTAGGCGCACGGGAATGTTTTCACAAACATTTTTGCCTAGAACCCACGTTTGAGAAATTCTTCAAAGAGACTTCCAACATATTTCAAGCTTGTAGACCACTTGACAATGTTATATTTTCGGCTTATTGGCAAATGAAGAAAAGTGTTTGGCAAATTTTGCGAGTTTCATGTGGGCCAATTAATTGAATAAATTATAGCAGAGACGGCTAAATTTATCTGGTCTTGAACGGTGGATACGGTTTCTCAAATTCTGGGAAATTCGCCCTAATAAGAATGCATTGTCGAAGGGAATAGTGTGCAACCCATGGTAATAATTAACAAGAGCCGTCGGGCTATCCTACTAACCACCTACCAACAAATACCCGCGCGAATTCAGCACTTTCGTGTAATTTTCAGGATCAACTGTATCGTGAAAATGTTCGAGGTATCGACATACTCATAGACTGGCATTCGAGATGCAAGCGATAATAAACGACAGTCTCTAATGCAATTCATTAATTATCAGGGTGCGTCTCCCGGGAATAGTATATCAGTGCCGATCCTAGTCATAGCTCCACGGGGCACTGACCCAGGGTACCATGGAAAAGAGGGCACATTTAAGCTCATCATCGTTTTTTTCCTTTCAACTCGATCTTCCCACATTCTATCAATTATATTTTGTAATTAAATCGCAATCTGACAAGCGGTGTTTGACTAGTGAATGCATGGATGGTTTTCCAATTACTGGATCTCAGTGCCGCACTGACAATGAGTCGCATTATACGACATCGTGCCAGACCTTATTGGAACAACTCTAGTTATTTGAAACCACACTAGAGCGCGTTCGTATCGATTGGGAATACCTGTACAGAAATGTAGTACACGCTTCTTTCATAATTGTAGATGCTAATGGACCTCGCTAATCATCTATAGCGGGGCCTGCAGTGGTCCTGGGGTAGAACCCTCGGTCTGCCATCCGGCGAGCCCGGGTTCGATCCCCAACCGGGCACCTCTATGAGCTTTCAATGGAACATTTACATGTGCTCAACCTGCGGCGCCGGTGGGGCGGATCCCACCTGAAACTGTAGGTCCTGGCGGAGGGGGAGGCGCGACCTCTCTGTCGATGACCGTAGGACATGAACACACTAATATAATTACAAATGAACATTCCCATACATTGATATGATATCAAAGCATAGAATTTGGTACTTGACCGTAACGGGATTGTAACCAGTGTTGTAAGGTACCTAGTTACAAATACCTTTTTTCGTACCTAGGTACTTTTCCAGGCAGATTCCTTGTACCTGTTTCTAGGTACAATTTTGGAGTAACTTGTACCTTTTTATTTTTGAAGTTACAAGGTACTTTCATACACATAAAAACTCCCTCGTCGCATAACTTATGCGACGACATTTTCGATCACTAAGTTATTCGTTGTTCTAATTCCCGCGTATACGATCTTAAGTTTTTCGTGGAGCCAATGAAACTCGCAAGCAAATTGAGGTAAAACACGCTCACGAGCGTGCGCGCAGCGGCTCTCGGCACAGAATATCGTGTCGAGTAAACTCACGAGAAAAACGTCACTTTTTCACAAGATGAGATCGACCGTAATACGGTGAGTTACTCACTTTCGTCATTTTCACGCGATGTGAGAACCGCGGTAGGTCCCCAGTGGTTATGTCGCGCGACGACATATTTCGATATCGTTACGCCTATGAGAGTCGCGCCTTTCCGCTGGAGCGTCATTGCGATTGGCGTAATGATAACGACATGTGTCGTCACGCGGCATAACGAGTTAGAGAGTCCCACTGCTGACCTCGTGAGAACGAAATATATGCACGCGGCGTAACGAAGCGAAATTATCTATGTGAAAGACAACTGAGAAAGCGATTCGTCGTTCGATCCAGTAAATAATACTACGCATGCATCCACGTACATTCGTCACGCTTTTTTACATCCCTAATCGCCGTTCGAATTGTTGAGAAATCTGGACAAAATAGCGGAGGTGGAGTCGACTGGTCGACACTCGCCAATGTTCACGATCTATGTTCATGAAAACACGCCATTCGAAATCTACGACGAAATTACTGGAACGAATTGAACTTTATGTAAAAGTGATCACGACATTGATAGTTTTGGTCTACTGGAGACAATAATATATTTTCATTGTTTATCACCGTGCTTTCAATATTTCGTCATGTCCGATTGGGATACCGTACCAATTACCTTGCGAAAACGCGCACCAAAAGCTGCTGCTATGAAATCTGAGCAGGTATAAGCAGTTACAAAATTATGTAGGTTGCTGCTGAATACGTATTTTTTGGGAAACGTGTTTTCATTTTAGGCAGTAAATGCAGCCCGACGTCAAGGTGTTGCAGTTGATACGCAATCAAAGTGTAAGTCTGAATATATTGATTCGATGATTTCTATCACTCTCGTTCTAGTTTCAAGAATTTTGTTACCAGTTGCATTCAGACATTTCGAGCACGACTAATTGTTTATTACGAAGATAATACGTTTCATCTAATAGCCCATATGGATGCCACACATGAGTAAAAGAGATATTGCAACGAGAGATTGTTTATATTGTTTTATCAATATTTTAATCGAATCATTTACCTTCCGATGATCTTTGAAAGTATAGGAAGACTATTTCATCCTATGCTGTAATAGACCTCGCCGCATGGTCGGTGTGATTATTTATCAGTGTCATGTTTCATAAGCGTTATGACGTTTAATACAATTGATCACTAGGGGGTGGTGGTGCAAATAAACAGCACGTAACTACAAAAAATACTGCCAAATTGGATCGTGAGACGGAGGAACTGAAACATGATAAAATTCCACTAGATCTTGGTAAGCTGATACAACAAGGTAGACAGGCCAAAGGAATGTCTCAGAAAGATTTGGCAACGGTAATTTTGATCATGATTTTCACCGCATTAAAAATGTTTGCTCTCAACATATTTCTAATACTTGAAACTTTATTCGAATCTATAGAAAGTTAATGAAAAACCGCAAGTCATCAATGACTATGAAGCTGGTCGAGGTATCCCCAACCAATTGGTAATTGGAAAGATCGAACGAGTATTGGGAACCAAGCTTCGCGGAAGAGATCGTGGCCTGCCACTACTGCCCCCCGGGACAAAGAAGTAAATCTCGGGGGAGTAATTCTTTTTCTACTTCTAAGCAAGTTTTCATCCACTTACGATTAGTAGACACTTAGATGCTGCATGTAATCGGCACAAAAATGATTCAGATCAGAGAGCTTTTGAAGTGGTTACTTGAAAGACAGTGCTATTGATTAAACTGTGAAAGTTGTCAGTCATTCCATCGGATTCAAATTATGTGTCTCAATGTATACGCTTTGATAACAAATGATGTGTTTGAATTCGTACGAATTATATCTAATCCTTCGTTTATTATCAATAATAGTTTGATGAAATCGCGTCAGTATAATACCAACTAACTTTGAATTCAAAGTACATCTAATTATTGGATCATCTGCTTTAAAAATTGTTATTATCATTGAGATTTGATTTTTCATCGAAATATCACTTACGTGTCATGCTATTATTGATTGTTACGTCAGTCCGAAGTGTAGTTCATATTACTGAAAGCAAATTTCACGTGTAATTTACCAGACAAAAGTATTCGAACTTCTGTCAACTCAAAACGATGGTATTATTAACAGGTCAACTTGCATTTGCAGTTTATGATGTTAATTTCGACCTATCAACTGTCTTAAGTTTGTCGAGTATTTTTCAACTCATATCAGAAAAATGCTTGACAGAGATCGGATGCACCAACAAGTTACGTATATACGTATGATTCCCTTCTAAGGCATATTAATGCAAGAACTTCTCGAAACATTTGACATGATAATGTGTGGATATTGTTGTACAACTAGTATTAAGTGAATGAAAACAATACTTAAGAAACTACTATCAATTTCCGGAAGAAATAAAACTTATGCTGGAAATTAATATAGAGTATATTCCGTTTATCTTGATTATTTTGATATGGTGTGTTATAAACTAAACGGCAGTTTTTTGTTTGTATGTAATAAAGTAATATTTGAAATGATATCAGGGTTGTGAACAAGTATTGTTAGCATATAACTTCGTGATACCAATTTTACGTGTTCCAAGTGATAGTGAAACAGAACATAGATCTTTGACTAATTTATACCCTATGGTGTACCACTGCGTGGTACACTGAAATCATATTTGTTCAAAGCATGACGGAAAAAAATAATACATTAAACGCTTACACATATGATCATCTCCATGTCAATGATATCAAATACATACATATATATACACGCGCGCGCCTACACACGCACATACACACACGCACACATAATTACCATTTTCGTTTTCTTTCAGTACTTCGGGACATAACATAGATATAGGTAGTGTGAGAAACGGCGTTGTAGTCGCCAAAATCAAACCAAATGACATTATTCGATAATAGATACATTGTTACCTTATTTATGATACACTACCTTTAAGGAAGCTTGTAGCTATTCCGCGAGAATAGACAATCAGGTAATGTGTACCTGTGCGCGCGTGTGTGGTGTATGTGTGTGCACTGGGGTGCTTGATTTCCAGACGATATTTTTTTCGTCTCACCTGCAAATCTGTATTTATTAAAAAAAAAATGATATTCCCGCTGGAGAAAAATTCTGAATAGATTAGACGCTTTAGTCTTTCAAAAACTCGGTTTCTCATATAAATAACACAGGACATTTTTTTTATTTCAACTCAAATTATCGGTACTCAAAAAATCTTTATCGAAAAATTGAGTTTACAGAGGGCAGTAAATTTACTGCAAAATTGTTCTTATGAGCAAACGCGCTCTGCCCAACAGTTTTTGAATTGTAGAGCTAGACAGGTGAATGTTGATAATTGACAACCAATTTTCTTTAAATTGGAATTTTTCTATCTTGCATCAAATCTGACAATAGACGCTATAAAATTATGAAATTGTTAATCTTAGGAACTACATTTTGTATTTAGTCAATAAATATACATTTTGATGATACATGAATCATGAGAATTACCTTTCCAGTTCTACAACTGAAGAACTGTTGGTCGAACAGCGTTTGCTCAGATGAACTTCTTTGTAGCAAATTGAATGCCCTACAAAAGCTGTATACTCATTTTTTTACAAAATTTTCTTAATACTGGAAAATTGCGTTGAAACCGAAAAAAATGGCTGTGTTACTTATATGGCAAATCGAATTTTTGAAAGAGCAAAGCCTCTATTTTACTTAGAATTTTTTCCAGTGGAAATATATGTATTTTTTTCAGAAATTATCAGAGTTCAAGTGTGAGTAATGAAAAAAATATTGCCTAAAAATGAAACATCCTAGGGTGCACCACCTCCACCACCCCCTTCTGCTCCCCTATCGTAAACGTCAAAATATTCGAAAATGTCCTGTTTTATTATCTATTGCTGGGAACTTCAAAATCCCATACCTTATGGAATTAATAGGAGATGTCAGCTTTTCCAGACGAAATATCATTAATTATAATGAAATGAACTTCTTGAAGAAAAAAAAATCGTTTTTCGGAAAATTACTTGAACTATTTAATTACATATGATGTAACATTACTACTTACCGTATGTAAATTAGAACGGCAACTCGGATATTATTTCACATGATAGACTAGTATTGTACTACCATATCGTCAAAGAAATTGTAATGTCAAGACAATCCACTTCCATAGATTGATACAAAGTTCAGTGGTTTTCATCTCGTACTCTATAAATAAATCATACGTGAAAAGAGTACATAGTTTAAAAAATCTATCAAGAGTGATGCAGCTTAATTATTTTATATTTTATTAGAGAACAGTTTTTTTTAAAAAATGATTTCACAATTTAGCACAAATTAATCCTTCCTCAGTGCAAATTTATCACTCTTTATGCCATCCTTTGTAATAATATTAATGAAAATTCCATCACCAGTGTAGATATCTCTTTCAGCTGCTGATATGAAAACGTCTTTCATGATGGCTAGAGCTCTTTCTTGGGATAGCGGAGTTTTGTCAACACCTTCCTGATTTTGATAACCAATCTGCAGTAATGATGATATTAAAATAATTGTTTTTCGAAATATTTTGTGTTATTTTACGAGCTTAATCATACGTATGATGCATGAAAAAACTTCATTTGCAATGTTTGTAGTATGTATGATTTTCATATTCATAATAGGGTATAGTTGGTTCTTTCTCAAATTTTACCTGATTGTCAAGTAACGGTTGCAAAAGAGCACCAGCTGAACCACCTGCTCGGAAATTCGATCTTTCGCAATGTCCAATTGGATCATAGCTGTAGACACATCCTTCTCCGGTATCGTCTAAACCAGCCAAAATATTGCTCACGTAGTATGGAAAGAATCGTTTGTAATAGAGCACAGTTGAAAGCATTTGTGCCGTAGCAGGTGTAGTTAACTCCTTATGATGTTCATGTTTGTACATCTGAAATTGATCAAAAATTTGTCACAGTTTATCTTTTAATAATAGGTCTATCGTAGACAAAAGTTCTATATAATTTTACCTGCATACGGGCCTGTAGGATTCTGGTAAGCGTCAAGGTATCGCACCAGCACCCGGAACAACCTAGCACGGTCGTCGACGATAACGGAAATAATTTTTGTTGTTCACGTGTGAAAATTGAAAAACCAGTGCTTAATCGGGAATCAGCAGCGATAATAGCATAATCTTTACCAGCAATCGCCATAACACTCCTAATCACGATAAAAAACATACGCAATTAGTTTTTTATATCAACAGAGAACAAAAGATACTTATTATCTATTAGTTTCGCACACTCATTCTTCGCCATGAACACGACGACTGACTGGGATTAATTGAAGATGCAATACATCAAGTCGTTGAAATATCACCATCATCTACCAAATATTTTGATGGTAGACTATTGTTTTGTAAAATATGACGGATATGTAATCGTAAGATCAGAAACGTAGCGGAACTTCTATGCGATAAAACTTTGAGGTTAAATGATCAACTAACCCTCCATTGTCGGCGTAAGGACTGAAGTGCACTTTCTTTGCACCTTGAACCTCGTAATCGGGGAAAGATCCGGCTGAATATCCACCAAGAAGAGCCATGTCGAATAAATTTATTCGACGACAATATTGCAATCGTTTATGCTTGCAACTCTACCGAAAGGCTACCAAATGACAATTCACTTTATCAAACTCCTAGGAGGTTCGAGCAGTATTGCCAATGGTTGAAAGTTTTCCCCCCTACGAGTATTTCGAAAGTCCCTGAAACCCTCTAAACTAACGGCGGATTCTTCCAACCTCTACGTAAAGTGTTGGGTGGCCTGCTAGGCGGATAAACTCCTAACTGGCGGATTTCCAACTTCTAGGTAACGCCACCTGGCGGCTACATCTTCCTACTCGACAGTTAGCTTGTACCATCCAAAAATTACCTATGGATGGAGTCTAAAGTGCCTTTATGGTTGCGGGGCGTAGTCACAGGGGCGAAGGAATACCTGTGTCAGCCATCTTGGTTGTTCAGATTCACAGTGGATTTATACGTGCTGTTGACCCGTCTCCATCGTTCTCCACCCCACTGCCCGACTACTCTACACGGTCGTACACACTGAATTATAATATAACTGAACGGAGGACCTAGGTAGTAGGGGCTCCGAAGCAGAGATATCTCAAACTGGACCATCTGTCCTTTTCTAGTAGCTACTGCGCATGCGCTGCACAGTCCACGCAAAAATGTTATTCATCCGTGATATCCAATGTAGGCGCGTGGAATAGAGATAAACTTGGTTCAACACATGGTGCGAGTGAGGGAGGTGGTCCATCCTCTCGCTGTGTGAAAAGCTGGACTATACTCAGCCATAGCAATCCGCCTTCCAGATATATTATAGTTTAGTGGTCGTACATACAGGTCTGAAAACGAAGCCAATTTTGTACAGTGTAGGATGGTTCTCTTATCGTCCCGTCAGTTAGTACCCGAAGTGGCCGTGGCATGGCGCAGCTACGCAGAGATGGTGCGGCGCTGTGGATGTGGTACCACGTATTGGGAAGACTTCCCCTTAAACACGCTACCTGATGGAGTTGAATGAACTAACCTAAGCAGGTCGAATTCATAACTCTGATTTCGAATTGTAATTTCGTGAAAAAATTGTATCTAACTACATTTCAGAGCTACTTTCGGTGATAGTATACGAGTCATGGTTTCGGTCCTAGGGCAAATCCGGTTACCTAATTTTATTTTAGTTTTTCCGGACAATCGGGTGACTATCAAACGTTGGAAAAGCGATATCAAACACCTACAAACGATTGAAAAAAATCAATTCATTTGGGTGTTGATGAGGAGCTAAGTATAGGGAGCTAAGATCACTGAAGTTAAGCAGGACGGGCGTGGGTGCGGAACTTGGGTGAGTGACCATCGGAACGCTGCAAGGTGGCTCAACAGGCGCTTTTGGTAGACAAATTAGTCTGGACCCCGTAATTGTTAACCAATTTTGATCTTTTTTTTTCTATATGTTGCATGTACGAATTGCAACTATAGTTCCAGGTGTAGTAACGAGGATGAAGCGAATGCAAGCATTGGAAGGAAAAATTTTTTTGCAGATACCAATAATTGATCGACTTTTTTACCTATTTACAGGCCACGCAGTTTCGACTTTTCACGCCTTATGATTCTGCGTACGAGACGTTTATACGGGCATCGCGAAGCGTGTACAACATCGGTACTATTGCGTATTGCTATAGAAGCAGTTGAACATAATTATTTTTATTATAAATAAACGTAATATACATTTTCATCGTATGCCGTCCTGACAATGACGTTAAATATTAATTATATTTTATGCTCGCGTAGCTCTAAGTTATCTTAGTAATAGATCGGATAGACTAGATTTTAAGTAAAATAAGCGAATAATATTTTCAATGATATAAGCAAACTGCTTAAATCGGGGAACTTTTGATCCATCGATTTCACGTTTTAAGCGAATTAGTTTCGTTCGGATTACACATTTTCAGGCAGCTCGTTGGACAATTGCGATATTTCGCATGGTAATAACATGCAAGTGATTCGCTGATTTTGAATATCTGCCAGATCGCCTAAACACGGCCGATACGTTGATGTTACAAGAAACATCAATAAAAAATCGCACGAGCATGCTGAAAAATAGTATCGAAAGCTGAAATTAATTGTTTTCCCCGATGAGCCGAGTTAATTTTTACTCCAATATATATTATAATGCAATCACCTACAGTAGTTAGTCTGAGAGCGGGAGCATCCTAATATCTTAAATTAAAATTAAAAAATCACATATGCAGTAGGAATCGGTAGAATTATTATTATCATTAATGTGAAAGTTTTTGATACAAATGCACTTTCAATGCAATTCGAGTAACAAACTGTTTTAGAGGCCGTGTGAACGTTTGTGGTTATTGTTCTTTCAGTTTCTTTGCTTTGACGACTGTAGACATGAAAGTTTGGAATTGATCAAAAAGTAATATATATTCGCAATGGTAACGTAACAATATTTTGGGAACAGAGGTGACAAGATATTTACCATCGACGGAAATAAAAAATTGTCTGGTTTTGATTGGCGCGAAAACGTGGGTCCAGAAAATGAGCAAGAAGAAAAAAGAAACCGTTTCGAACGCCTAGATTCAAGTTTTTTTAGTTTATCGACGAATCAAATGATATTTCGAGTTATTGATCGATGAAAAAATACGAGTGCAAGTCATTGTACGCGAGTGAAAAAGCTTTGTGAAAAACAATAAATTTATTTAAAAGGGAGAATCCAGAATTGAGAGGGGACAACTGGGTCGTTTAACGCTTAGGTTTTGGTGGATTCCGATTATTCGGTTTGTTGTGCAGCATCGTGGCGCACTTTGGGATGTGACGTTCTGCGGCTCCTTGATTGAATTTCCGACCGCAATGTGGGCATTGTACATAGTCACTGGTATCGCTGACGGGCGGGGGTGGTAAATCGCTAAGTTTCCCTCCGGCTGCGAGGTACGCTTGCATTTGCTTGGCCGATCGAATAGCATTGATGAAGTCTTCGTGTTTCCGGCGCCAATTCGACTTTGTTTCCGGCTTCTGTGATTTCACGCGACGCTAAAAATATCAGCATATATAACATCGGTCCGCGCATCCTCGATCCGTTGTCTTTTCCAAGCTTTCGGTTGACACAAAAAGTCCCATCGCCTTTCGAACTCGGGCGGGATATTTTCGTGGCAGGAAAAGACACAGGATTCGTGAGTGTTTGTACGTTAAAGGTTTTAGCGCAGTTGAAAATAAAATAATGCAGCGGAAAATGAATGCCGGATTTACAGCGACTACTCCTGATAAGTCTACCCCTTGCTACTACTACTGCCCCGGGAACGTGGACTACAGAATTAAATTACGAGTGCGAAGTTAGGATTGTAACAAGGCAAAGTTTCACAAAAACGTTTTGGTGAACGTGTGCAGCTAGTCAGCAGACCGATCAAAAACCGACCTCTGCCGTTTTCCTCCCCGTGCCATTCTTTTTGGCGAATGCTTCTAGTTCCGTGCCTCGAACTCGATGCGACATCGCGTCGAACTGCTTGCGCTTCTTCTGTCCGGTTTTAGTACAGATTTGTTCGTGGAGACCTATTCTGTCCTGTGCAAAGCGGCGCCCACAGTTCTTGCACGGCACCAAACCGTCGCTGCAACGTTTCAAACTAAACGGGCCATTCCTTGAAAAACTTGTATTTTCCACCCCATGCAAAACGTAGCGCAAAATGGGTGTACCTTGCAAAAAATAATAAGCATGGGATACCTTCAAGGTTCGTAGGCGGGTGGCTCCTGAGTGTGAATCTAGATTGGTGATCTCTTATCGTTATCAGAAGGGCCGCCATCTTGGAGAACGCGTCTCATGCTATATCTCGCGAACCGTCCACTCGACCACAAAGTGTATTCGAACCTTTTTTGTACATTATGTAATTTGACATCTTTTTTACGAATACTTTTTTCTTGTAACATTGTTATTTTTCGAATTATAACAGTTACAAAACTAATTTCCACAGTATCGATTCAACCGTTGATTCTTTTGCGAAAATACTCGTTATCATACTTGTAGGACATTGAAGTTCCTACATGTTTCGATAAATACTGTCTTCCTATCATCGATACTTCTAAAGGTATACGGCGTTCTTCGTGTGGAGTAATAGGCAATTATACTCTGTCACTATTTTTATATCAACATCAAATAATGGCATATCTTTGGACGTATTCATGATAGGAGAAAATTTTGTATTAAAAGATGTAGGGCATTTAATGTTCTACAAGTTTTATACCGAGGATTTTCCGGAAACAATGAACGGTTGAGATTTCTGTAAAAATTGCCTTGTAACTGTTCTATCTTGAAAAATATTGATGTAACAGGAAAATGCTATGCACAAAAAAGATGGGAAATTTAATACTGTATGAAAACAGTTTCAACATATTTTGTCGTCAAGTGAACGGTTCGCGAGATATAAGATAAGACGCGTGAGTAAACGCACTATATTTTCAAAAAAATTAATGATAGAGAAAAAAGTGTCAATTCAAAAATGTAGAGAATTTAATGCTTTACAAGTCTGATGCTGAGTATTTTCGCAAAGCAATGAGCAACTAGGGAGATATTTGAAAAAACTAGTTTTATAATTATGATGTTATAAGATTGATGTTATAAGAAAGCTATAGTAAAAAGATGGAGAATTTGATCATGTATAAAAAAGGTCTGCTCACATCTTGTCGTCGGGGGGACGGTTTGTGAGATACAGAACGAAACGCGTTTTCCAAGATGTCGACCATTCTGATAACGATACGAGGTCCCCGATGTAGATTTAAAATCAGTAGACACCCTCTTACAAACAGCGAAAGATTCCCATGCCTACTATTTTTTCAAACTGAAATTAACTTTGCCTGGGGTG
This sequence comes from Arge pagana, assembly GCA_963969455.1. Lineage (NCBI taxonomy): Eukaryota > Metazoa > Arthropoda > Insecta > Hymenoptera > Argidae > Arge > Arge pagana. Next base: position 25,147,395 of record OZ018308.1, on the reverse strand, counting down.
TTCGTGCGATACGACACGACGCGTGGACGCTTCCGCGCAACACGATTTTATGGATTTCATTGCGAAAGGATTATTTCGATGGAACCCCTAGCGGATCGCATTGCACTCAATATGCACTAAGTTCACACGGTGTATATGCGGCACATCTACCTATAGTATACAATGAGTATACACTCAACAAATTTTCATAAGTACAACTCACATAAAAACTTTTAAGTTACTTGACGATGAAGGTTTTTTTCATCATTAAAGTATTTATGTATCCAGACCGAATAGCCCGAAAAATATATGACAGGTCATGCAAACGCTTTTTTGGAGAAAAAAAATCTTCGAAAATTTTCCAAGTTCACTCGAATTTCCAAGTCCGCTGAACAAGAACATTTTTAGTTTCCGTCTGAGGCAAACTTTTTTACGTCGTTAAAATTTAGTACCTATCGACTCGAAATGAGCTGAAACGAATATATAACTGGACGCTAAAATGAGTTCTCAGAGGGGAACTTTACCTTTTTTCGACGGCGTAAACTAAGATTTTCCATACTCTGGAAAACACATTTTAACGCCCAGTTATATATTCGTTTCAGCTCATTTCGAGTCGATAGGTACTAAATTTTAACGACGTAAAAAAGTTTGCCTCAGACGGAAACAAAATTTTTTTATTCAGCGGACTTGGAAATTCGAGTGAACTTGGAGAATTTTCGAAGATTTTTTTTTTTCCAAAAAAGCATTTGCGTGATCTGTCATATATCCTTTTCAGGCTATTCTGAGTCGATAGGTATAATCTTGTACGAAGAAACCAAAATTTTCCTGAGACAAAAAAAAAATCTTTGAACTTGGAAAAAAATTTACGGTGAAGCTGGGTGTAAGCTTAGTGTATATGAGGCTCATATACACTGTGTGAATTGAGTGTGAATTCTGAGTGTCTTTAGTGTATTTCTTATATACACTAAATTTACCCACAACTCAATCCTAGTTTACACTGATACTTATTTTACACTGAATATATACGAGCTTACACGGTGTATACGGATCCGCCAGGGACATGCGTACGAGTTCGCGACCTACGATCGCTCATTCGACACAATCGCGAGAGATCTTTATGAGATTTACCTGCTAGTCATGCCACTTTTAGCGCTGGGCGAACCTTTGACGACGTGCGAACTCCCCGAAGATCCAGGAGTCTTTGATTTCGTGGCCATCTTACGAGGTTGACTTCCGGCGACGGACGATGCGACTCGTGGTGAACCGGTGCTGCCAGAGGCTGTAGAAAGTGCCGAGGGTGGACGAGGTGACGACGATTGTCTCGCGGTAGGTGAGGATTGTCTCTGTGTACGAGCGGCTTGTGCTCGCTAGAAAGAAGTATGAGAAATGTAGAGTCGAATTGTTTATCGGGGTTCTCTTTGCGCGTGTCTTCACTGATCATCGATCAAAAATGTACATGAAATCGACGTAACCTTTTCTCATCCGGAGTTACTGTAAATTTATGCAGCGATTATCAGTTCGTTAGATACGAAAGAGTAGTGACATTTGAACGGTTTGAAATTTCAGCACAAGTTAGAGTGACGTGACGGGACAAAACATCGGTGATGCGTGGAAAGACCAAATATACCAATTTCACAACGTCACGAATGTACCATTTTATTTTTGACGTAAACAGTTGAGAAATGATCTTTGCTTAACCGAGTGCGCAGAACTCGACTTTTCAGCCTAGTTTCCTAGTTTTATGCAAGGCAACTCGTTTCTGAACGAGTGCCCGAAGCAAATGCTATGCTCTGGGCACTGTGAACTAGACACTGCGCGTTTTGAAGTTCGCGTGGACAGCCCTGGATGATAAGTACTTGAATCTGACGTTTAACTAGGTGTGGTAACTTTGAAGCCGCTAGGGAAACATGAGAGTGTTACATTGCCTTCCTTCGCAACATACTCGTGTGAAATAATAATCTCGCATCGGACTCGTCGCGCAGAAATCATACGAACGCTCGGAAGAGATTGATCGCATGACAAGATTAGTTCCATTTTGACAGCGCATTAGTGATATAATGCTCAGTCATTGTTGTCTTGCAGACCACGCTCTGATTCGGATACACAACTGGAAGTTGAACATTCTGAAGCCTCTGCACCCCCTTTTTTAACGGGCGGATTCCGCCTCCTACCCTCATTAAAGGTTTAAGTCAGTTTAAGAAAATCTTACCACTCCGCTCTGGGTCGACTTAAAATAAGCTTATGATTCCGTCCCGGGCCGATTCAAGATAGAGTTAGGATTCCACCCCGGACCGGCTCGAAACTTTAAGATACTATTAATATGCGGCGGAGATCAACTTATCGCATTCGATTGTTACAGAGGTAGAAACGTACGTGTCAACTCATCGCATGAAGGGTGTGGTGTAGTGTGTGTTGTGGTGTGTGGCGTGGTGTATGGTGTGGTGTGTGGTGTGCTGTGTGGTGTGGTGTGGTGTGTGGTGTATGGTGTAGTGTGTGGTGTGGTGTGGTGTGTGGTGTAGTGTGGTGTGTGGTGTGTGGTCAGTGGTGTGGTTTGGTGTGGTGTAATGTGGCGTGTGAGGTGTAGTGTGTGGTGTGTGGTGTGTGGTGTGTGGTGTGTGGTGTGGTGTATGGTGTAGTGTGGTGTGGTGTGGTTGTGGTGTGTGGTGAGTGGCGTCGTGTGTGGTGTGGTGTGGTGTGTGGTGTGTGGTGTGTTGTGTATGGTCAGTGGTGTGGTTTGGTGTGGTGTGATGTGGCGTGTGAGGTGTAGTGTGTGGTGTGTGGTGTGTGGTGTGTGGTGTGCGGTGTGGTGTGTGGTGTGTCGCGTCGTGTGTGGTCAGTGGTGTGGTTTGGTGTGGTGTGGCGTATGAGGTGTAGTGTGTGGTGTGGCGCGCTGAGTCGATTGACGCTCTCCATATATATATATCTAGTACCTAGTATGACTCGTAGGGGAGATTACAATAAGCACCTGCAAAACATTGATACGCAAAAGATTAGCAACATATACATAAATTGCTCCAAAGCATAAAAAACCAACTATGGAATATTTTCATTTTTAGTTCATAATTATATAGTTCTTGATTGTTACTGTATTCATTTATTTTTGACAAATAAATACGTCATATACGTATAGATCATGGACGAACTCCAAAGATTATTCCAAAATATTCCGGGGGGGGGGGGGGGGGGGGGGGGGGGAGTGCTAAGGTTTTCTCAAGATGAGCCTATTCTTTAACGATGGTATGTGACTAAATCCGAATCCGACTAATGCAGCCTCCTCAACGCACCAAGCCTACCGCTGCATTCTGATCCGCGCACGGAGGATTCTCGATCAAATGCACGAATTCTTGATATGTTGTTACTTCTAACTTCTTACTATTATACACGAAACAGGACATAGCGCGTTCGAATTCCTATTAAATGGTGGCGCCAAGGAGATACGAAGGTTACCTTTGGTTTTTTAAATGGGATGAGTTGGGTTGTCGTGTTTTGCCGTCTCAGTTAGGAAAAAATAAATTATTCACAAAACAAAAAACCTGACAGCGTTAGAAATATTAACTGAAAAGTGAAAAAACAAGCTCCATAGTAAATCTCTACAAATTCGTACGGAGCTTTTTTGTACATTGCACAGCGACATGGCGAAATTTTTGGATGCTCAAACAATCATGTTCTCACGGACCTATGGCTTGGTGATCTCCAATTGAAAATTAAAATTCCGTCCTTCAATGAGCATTTTCAAAAAGGGAACGTAGATTTTCCGCGTGTACTTGCTTGAATTTTCACGATAGTTTTGTCCATACTCGTCGTATCTCGGTGCTCACCTCGTTTGAAACGTTTCTGGCTGCAGGTTTTTTAGTCGCAGGTTCGTTCTCCTTCGACTCGTCATCCAAATCGATGACAAAAGTCTCGCTGCTTTTTCGTGGCGTGGCCGTGGCAGCTAGGGGGGATTGCGAGGATTTGGAATGGTCAGTTTTGTGACCATTATTCGACGCGCTACTGACGCCGGTGTCACCCGCAGGTCTGGAGGAAATCTGATGATTGACTCCAGCAGACTCTTGACTACCGGCCACAGATTTGATTGGTTTGAGATCCGGACTCTTGGCAATGCCCGAATCTCGCTGAAACATCGTGTTCAATATTTTCATTATACGCATTAGCTCGTCAGAATCAGTTTTCTGATAAACATACATTTTTAAAGCCTAAACAACTTTGTAATAATATTCCTGAATTATAAATGCGAACATTTAAATAGTAAACTCAACTGTTAACAAAAAAGTCAATTCATATTTTTTAACAAAGTCAATAATTTTTCTGCAATATCAACAAAAAAAAACGATGAATTTTTACCCATTTGGAACTTTGAACTCTAATATCATTTCAACACTTGAGTTTATCCAAAAATTGTAAGAAACGTTTTTTGTAGGGCGTTCTATTCTCTATAAAATGATGTTCTGGACTAATAAGTACAATATGCCAGTGTCGAGTTATAAGATCTCAAAAATAAACTTTTTTCCCCATGTCATTGAAATGGAAAATCGAAATTCGTGATGGGGTGCCGCTTAATATTTCACTTTCCCAACAGCATACAACCTGCTTATGGGTACAAGAAAGTTGCCCAAAAAGGACACACCCTAATGCAGCTGCTATCGTATATCAAAAAGATTATGATCCTGAGACAGATAATTCGGAACGAGTCAGAAAATATACCTAATAATAGAGATTCTTCCGAAACCCACAAAATTCAGATGTTAGAGATCGCGATTGCGTAACGATGGTTCCATCGAACTTTTTGAAATCTGATGTATTCGGTTCAACTATCGAAGTGGTAAGAATTAGAACTCACTCGTGACACGGGGATGTCAGGACTCTTCGACGGTGAAGTAGGCACGCTTCTTCTCGTCGGCGCGCCAGCCGATGAGTTGGAAGACTTTCTGCCCGCCGGCTCGGGGCTCGGACTCTTCTGGATCCTAGAGGAATGTGTCGTGCCCTTATTAGTCGAAGACTCAACCGTTTCGCCGGAGAGCTTTCGTTGGGTGGATTTCACCAATCGCGGAACTGGTGCCACTACTCGCGGAGCTACGGTTCGTCTTGCTTCTCTTGGGGGGGAAGTCGGGTTTACCATTACTGTTTCGGTGTCTTTGCGTTTCAACGAATCCTTGCGTGATTCCGTGGTTTCCGGAAGTGGAGCGGATTTTGGAAGTGGCATGTCAGTTGAACGCTTGGCTTTCGCGCTTTCTGTCGTCTTCGACCAGATGTTGACGTGTCTACGAAACGCTACGTAAGACTCGCGGGTCGATCAGGGAGTTAATGTCCCTTCACCATTTCACGACTTTAGATGCGATTCGTTAACGGCAAATGAAACAATGGTGGCGAGGACACGCGTGAGTTGACGTAGCGGATGAAATCAATATTGTTAAATGCGTAGATCACGTAGTTTTTTTTTGCTGCGGTTTATTTCACGCCAATAGCGAGTTATTATTAGCTGTAGCGTTGCGAGATGAACTGCGATGAAAACGATTCGAACGGGTGATAACCTGGATCTACGGAGTATCCAGATACTAATTTCCGAGCTTATTCTCTCATAGACCTCACATTACGTGGAGTGCTAGTTCCCCTATGCTTCCCAGCGAAACTGAATGAAACCAACATAGAAGACCACTATGACGTAGATACGTTCGATCAGACCCGTATCGACGCTCCCGGCACTCCAGCCGCGGATCATGAAATACAGGGTGAATCCTTTAACTCTGTCAACACGTCACGGGTATGTTGGGGCTGCTCAGACAAGCATTCTCAGGTAACACACTTATGGTAGGAAACTCCTCTTAACGGCTGTGGAGGGCTTTGAAGATTTTTTTTTCTGGTACCCAGGGTTTGCTCGTAGGGAAATGAATCAGAGGTGATTACTCGCGACCCAACGTTTCATTCAGGCGTGATCGATTTACAAATTTGTTACGTGATAGCAACAAAAAGATAAACTTTGAAGAACTCTTATAACAATGAAAAAACTAACAAAAACAATTCTTGTGGTACGGAAATTTCACATTATTAAACTGATCTTTCACATTCGATGTTCAAAGTGTCCGCCACCTTGAAGAAGACACTCCGTGGAACGTCTGGTCATTTCCTCGGGTATTCTAGCGAGCTCGTCTCGAACGACATCACTTGCAGCCATAATCCTTGCCACCAAATCCATCTCCGTGGCTACAGGTCTACCGTTTTCGGGGTAGACTAGATCTTTCATTGTGCCCCAAAAATAAAAATTCAAGGGATTCAGTTCCGGGGATCTAGCAGGCCATGCAATGGGCCCACCTCTTCCAATCCATCTACCTGGGTACTTCTCGTCGAGATACTTCCGCACAATGAGACTGTAGTGGCATGGTGCCTCATCATGTTGTAACCACATTCCGTGGGGAAGTCCAAGAGGAACATCCTCAAGTAATTGTGCTAGACTGTGACTCAAAAATGCTCGGTACAAAAAAATGCTCCTCCACAGCCGTTAGGAGGAGTTTCCGACCATAAGTGTGTTACCTGAAAATGCTTGTCTGAGCAGCCCTAACATACCCGTGACGTGTTGACAGAGTTAAAGGATTTACCCTCTATATGGTCCCGTAGAAATTCATGGGCAAGATGGCGGAGAATAATACAAAAGTACCGATGAACTCACGAAGAAAACACAATATAATTAGTCTATCATTAAAATTGAACGAAATAATAACCGAATAGTACGCGGACAATTCAGAGGATAGGATGCAATTCTGAATGGAAAATGCCAACCACTTGGTGTGGTTATGTTTCGGAAATCTGTCAATATTTGCAAATAAGCAGTTTTTACAGCTTAGACTCTAATGTTAAAGTTCTTAAGATAATACCTATGTTATATAATATATCCACTCATGTTTACGACATTTCCAATGTCCATGTGCTTTAATGTGTTGACAACGTTTGTAATGACAGTTCCGAGCACCCTGATTCCGAGACGTACACTGAGGGAAAAGCTCTATAGACACTACATGGCAACCCGCAGTAGGCTCAATTTGCCATCTACCAAGCGCTATTAATCGGAGTTTTCAGTAATGGTCACTGAAGTGTGCGACTGATTGCAACTTGATGGCCGTTACCCGATATTTTCAATTCGAACCCGCGAGTCGCGTGATCATGACACTAATCGGGTGGCGCTGCGGCGATAAGACACGTTGTATCAACTAAGACTCCGGTAGCCGCATCTTGGGTCATCCGTTGACAGTACTGAGCTAATATAGATTCTCTCTACTGGACAACTCTTAGTAGCCTCTACTTGACTTTTTCTCAGTGCACAAGATCGCCATACATCGGCTAAATTCGTCGGACATAACTACCTCGTACTGGAGTCTGATCTTGGTGCCGCTATCTCGCTGCTATAGCAGTCCACGTAATTTAAGGTCTATGTATTCTCTTCGATTACCAGTTGCTGACCGACGGATCCGAGCACGATATTGTTACGAATTTGCGTTGATATTACGATTGGATTTGCAATGATTATTTATCGAGCCCAAGAACAACGAGCTTGGGAATATATTATCAAGGCTTTGCAGATCTTGATTCAAAATAGTATTCATTCTCGATATTTTACCGTAATAAGCAGCAGGAAAATTTTGCTAGAACTACGATTCTCTCGTGCCACCGTGATGTATAAACGATCAGTTCCGATTGCAGCTTCATTGAAAATTAAAACTGTTTTTTCCTCAAGATCCGTATCGATCGAATACCAGGAAAATCGTGATCTTCGATGTGTTATGGGCTGATAAGAAAATCCCGAAAATTGTAATTTTTCGCGTCTGTTCCAACGAATTGGAACGGAGACTGTTTTGTTTTTCCGATAAGTAGATGGGTCTCGTTTCGATCACTTATGCCTCGAATTTACTGCATGTCGACAAGGATACACGGGCGAATGAGGCTGCCGGGAATTCGATTAGTCGGAGAAGGAGCGGTGCGGATATTAGATGTGACCAAAGAACACGATATGCGATAAAGGTAAGTCGAGCTCCCGCCGAATCCCATGTCGTTAGAATGATCTTATTTTTTTGCTGCGAATCCGCCCATTTTTGGTGAAAATATTCGTTACGTGGGAGAAAATGCAGCAGTTGTCGAAATAATTCGAGGACTCCAGCCTCTACTCACCTCGACGTTGTCCGCGCAGTTGGAAACATGGGCTCTGATTTTTTTCTTGGTTCCGATCGCGTCCCATTGCGAATGGCGTTGGCAGTATTCGTCGAGTTCACAGCGTCGGTGTTCCTCTTCGCGTTTGCATTTTTGAATCTCTCGAGGCGAGCTTCGGCCTGCGATAACTTCCTGGCGACGGGTTTCTTTGGGAGCTTATCGGGAACATCGACCATGAGGTGCTCGGGAAATTCTTCGCTGTTCAGGTCGTTGTTAACGCGATGTCTCAAAGTCTTGTCGAACTCCATCAAGTGAATCTTGGCCATGAGCCGATTTCTCTGGATCGTATCCTCGTCGAGAATTTCTTCGATGTGGACCTATTTTCGTCGTTGACAATTTAACGAAATCAAAAAATTGTACCCAGCTTCATCCTCGTTACAACTTACTCCGTTCGGCTTGTGACCATCGTCGGTCTCGCTGTAATATTTCCGATTGTGATTCTCAGGTTCGAAATTGTTGTCGTTTCCATACGATTCGTGGGTAACAACTTCGTCGTACGAAACGACTCGCTTGCCCCCGTTGACGTTGCTGTTCGCGTCGGCTCTGCCAGTTCGTTTCACGGTAACGGTCTGACGAGTCATGGTAGGAATGGGACGATTCTTCGTCGATGCGTAGCCGTTGCTCGTGGCCGTAATTTGCTTTTTTGGCTTGTTGTCCAATGGTTCGAGAGGATAACTCCGGTCGATTCCCTTAACAGTTGTTTGTCGCCTTTCATCGAACATCTGTCTCACCTGTATCAAATCGTTCGAGCTCGTATAATCGAAGCATTTCGTTTAGAAAATTATGCCACAGCATTAGAGACGTTCGGTTGTGTTTTTCGGCTAAGATAAAATTATAGTCGTTGCTCGTCAGTTAAATGGCGTCAAGAAATGTTTTTTTTCTGTTGTAGCCCTCCCACCAAATAATTTTACTAATAATGATAACACCCCAAAAACGCATTGTACAGTCATTCCAATTAATAATACAGTGGAAAAAGCACAACAAAATTTTTTTCGAACTTTTTCATAAACAAAATACTTGGTGCCAATTTTGATGCCAAGATTTTTTTTCTGTTACGAACGTCTTCAGTATGTTACCACTAGTGAATTTGCGGCGATAAAGGCTGACATTTTTTATTATTTCCATAAGTTATGGGGTTTTGAAGGTAGGGCTATTTTTAATAAAAGCGGGCATTTTACACCTCGAAAAAGTTTTACATTTTGTGCTAATTATTCTTATTACTCGGCAATTGTGTAATATTCGTATAACATTATGGTGGCACGCCATAAAGCAATACAAACACAATGAAATGGTGTCGTCCAAAATACACGTATCGGTGAGTGTGGACGTGAGCACACGCGCGCGCGCGTCTCTATGTGTTACAGCACTCAACCCAACCCCATAAAACTCCATAAAGAAATCGGTAAAAAAAAATGAAAACACCATAAACCCCATTGTTTATGGGGTTTTATGGGGTTGGGTTGGGTGCTGTAGTGCATACAGTAACGTGCACGCACGCTCGCATTCACAGCCACTCGCACGTGTACTTTGGACGAATGTTACCGAAAACACCATTTTACTGTGTTTTTATTTGCTCATGGCACGTCACCATAATGTTGCATGTTACACCATTGCTAAGTGATGAGAAACGTTAGAAAAAAATGTGAAGCTGTTTCGAGGTGTGAAATGTCCTATTTAATTGCGTGCTACCCCTATCTTCAAACCCCCATAACTTGTGGAAATAATGAAAAGTGTCAGCCTCCGGAGCCTCAAATTCACTACTGGTAATACACTGAGGACGTTTATAACAAAAAAAAAATTGGCATCGAAATTGGCACCAACAAATTTTTCTACAAAAAAATTAGAAAAAAAATTTTTTGCTTGTTCGCGGTATTCCTAATTGAATCGACTGTACAGTGCGTTTTTGGGGTGTTATCATTATTAGTGTAATTATTTGGTGATGATCTGGGGAGAGGGGGGCTATAACAGAAAAAAAGCAAACAAATTATAAATGATTTATGTATATTGTATATGATTCATATATAAACATATATATGATTCTTGTAGAATTATATATAATTATGTATAACCATTTTTTGAAAAATTGAAACATTTCGAAAAACCGGTCTTTTCTTTCAATCTAATCGAAGTTCTCACCCCTGACTATTTTAGTCATTGGATTACAAGAATGCGTGTAAATTTTGATCAAAAAATATTACAGTTTAAAGGTTGCGCAGAATTTTTGAAAAACTGCAAAATCCTGATATATTAAACTGCTAATATGCTTTAACGGAAATTTGCACGTATGCCTGGAATTCAATGATCCAAATAATCAAGGGGTGAGAATTTGGATTACATTCAAAGCAAAAAAAGGATTTTCGAGGGTCTTGCAGTTTTTCAAAAATTTGGCGAGACCTCAGATTCTAATTCATTTTGATAAAAATGTACACGCACTCTTGTAATCCAATGACTAAAATAGTTAAGGGGTGACAACCTCGATCAGATTGAAAGAAAAAACCGGTTTTTGCGGATTTCGCAGTAAGTATTTCACAAATTCTGCGCGACCTCTGAATACTCTGAAAAAGTGCTGATTTTTGGGGTCAGGCCTCCTACTTTTAAATGTACCGTCTAAATGGGCCACCCTTATATGTATATATAGACTTTCATGTTCCGGATGATTTGTTGCACAGAAATCGGCAACGTAAGTCGCTGCGTATTTTTCGAAAAGTTGCTTTTTTTTGTAAATGAATATTGCGTAGAAGAGATGAAAAATGTTTGTTTCAAATATATTCCAAGAGCATATTTATTAAGCCGAACAACTTTCATATGAATATCCATCATATGTGATGCGAGTGGCCTTTTTTTGGAGTCTCTAAAGTAGACGAATCCCATAAGACGCATTTAAAGTTGACGAACACAGAATTGTCGTTACGATGCTCGAGACACAACTGGAAGTTTCTGATGGACATCAAATGGACGTTTATGGTGTTGTTATTGCAGCAAGAGAATACCAACGCAGGCGATTCTTTGCGAGTTATACTATATTATACTACTATTTATATGTTATTCGGCTTTGTCAGACGTCACCTTGCCACCCTGTGCGGTGGTAGTCATATGCGTCGTCGTTGAAGTCCTCGTAACCGACTGTTGTTGAGTTACGGATCCTGTGGATCCAGCACTACCCCGTTGCACAACTTGGTACGCTCTCTGCTGTTGCTGATCGTACAGTTGCAACAATTTTTGCTCTTTCTCCTGCATCTGTTTCTGCTGAAATCTAGCCTGTTGAAAGAAATGATACGTATTAAATGATTTTCATTGTATATTTAATTCGACAATATTTCTGTCATTCTATTCTCTTGTGACGCCGACGGGCCACGCAACCGAGAGAATATTTATCGTCTTACTAGATTATCCGATCAGAGAACGTGATGTCTGATGTAACGTTGATTTGACGTTTACCGTGTCATTTCTTAGCGTAAGAGATCGTGACAAAAACCAACAATGATTACGCTGATAAAAACAATATTATCTCTGATTTGCAAATAAAAATATAAAAATATGTTACAGGTATCAAATTACTCGCCATTGAAGAACGAAGGGAGCATCGTTTTTCCGTTTTTGAAAATTTGACAAAATGATGTCAAAAAATTGAAAAATCGAGACTACCGCCAATTAAAAAGTGACTTTTTATTGTATTTTTCGACCCAATAAATTCTACAAAAGTTAAATTACTTCTGTCTTAAATTTCACGGAATTTCAGGAAAATATTTTCATTTTTCTTAATGTCTTGGGAGTGTCTTTAACCCATAGAGAAGCTTTGGGGTGCATTTTTAACCCACGTGAACCATTATCAATCAACAAAATACGTGATTTAACTTCAGTCAGTTTCATTTTATAGAACAAATACAATGAAAATTAATTTTATAAATCGCGATATTTTCAATTGTTTTTAATTTTTGGCCTATTTTGTTAATATTAAAAAAAAAAAAAAAAAAAAAAAACCGATGCGAATATTTTGTGCCCAATTACTTGAAACGGTATGAAAGAAATGAGTTTTGAAATCATACGTGTGAGTTGAGATTGAGTTAAAATTACAACGGTATTGAGATTAGCGGAGGGTAGCTATTGTACCAAATTCACAATAAGTGTTATGAAAATCTGTGGTCGAGACTGCCGGGATGATGCAGTTTAGCTTTCAATTCCGTTATAGCCCGCGAATCAATGTTTCTTCCTACGCTAATCGTAAGTTTCATTTTTGAACAATTTTACATGCCATATTTCTAGTCCAGTGTTCTCGAGGTTGAGCTATATCCGTACACACGCCACGAAACATTATCGATTGACCACTATCATCGAACCAACCCGTATTGAACGTACAACATACGCATATGCATGAGGTTCGTCCGAGCGGGTAGAAAATTTCCATAAAAATAAAAACGATTCCGTTCCGACCTCCTTTCGTGTCCGCGCGAAGTTTCCGCGACTCGACGTCTCAAACCGCAATTAAGATTTGCAAAATTATCACGAGAATGCGACTTCTATCACCCCGAGGAATTACGGTGAATCGATCGTGAATGTTTTAGTGATATCTGCCTCGGTCACTCAAGGCAACATACCCGTCGTATAAAGGACGCCGCACAGTCCTTATGGAAAAGTAGTTTCGGTTAATTTGGCTGAACTTTACATAAATTACGTGTCTCGGCGTCCTGAACAAATGTCTCCATGGCCAGAAAGTTCCAAACTGAAACCAGTGAAATTCAGCCAAATTAACCGATGCCACTTTTTCATAAGGAGTGTGCGGGGTCCTTTCTCACGCAGTCGTTCGAATCAAAAGCAATCGCAATGAAAACTTCGGTAATTTTCTCAAAAATATTGTACAATATTATCATACGGAAATCTGACATAATCGTGATAGAGGTTCGGACTGTGGCAGCGTGTACAGGGTTATTTAAAACTCCCCTTAGAAACTCAGAGGGGCTGCAGAGATGTTTCCATCTTCGGAAGTGTTCTCGGGTTGAAATAAACAAAGAATTAATTTTTTTTTTAAATTTCGATGCACACATTCTTGTAGGAAATTCAATTCTCTGCAACAGTTTCCAAATAATTTTCTCGTAATCTGAATGGGTAAAAAGTTATCAGAGTTTGAGTACTCGCAACTAAGTGCTTTGCTTTACAGAAGTTACTCCAGTTTCGATTTACCACTTTGACACCTAAGCGAAATGAAACAAATGGGAAAATACTTTTGTAGTACCATATTGTTGTGTATTTTGCGTTGGGGAACAGCAGTGACGGCGATAAAGAATTCAAAGAGGTTGAATCCACGAGCGAGTTGCACGTAGCGAGGACACGACGGTCAAGTACTTTGACAAAGGTCGTATCAGACGTTATGGCCACGTGTCGTGCGAAGGAAAATCGACGATTCAATTCGTTCCGCAAGATTTCGAGATAAAATGAACGAGCGACCCGGGTGTTCGAGTCTTTCCGAAAATTGTGGATTTCTCAGAGGAACTTCAATCGGATACATAGCTTTATGCTTAAGCTTAATTTTCATCGAGCTTAACGTAACGCGAGTCGTCGACAGGTTTTGCGAAAAAAATATCACTTCCGCGAGCGATAGACTGTAGACTGAATATCGCTGTAATCCGGCGAAGCGAGTCTTATCGAAATCAAAAAACGAGGTATAATGGCGATCAATTATTTCGAAATCAGAAATTGTGTTATAGCTGTTCGAGTATGCTGACCGCGCGTACAACCAGGTACAACGCTGCATAAAAGTCGTTTTCTCATTTCCTATATGTGGCTATGTGCGTCGGAGTTGTCACGGATCAGACGAGTTCGTTCGTAGCGATCGATTTCCGAAGCACAAACTATACCCGTTTGCGATAAATAAATCGCGACAGTTCGTCGTGTTTAGAGTTACGTGTCCGTGAAAAGCCGCGAATTGATTCTCGTCTCTAGCTGCCTTGCGAAGCATAAAATAAAATAGTCGAATCTTCATTTTTATTTCGTTTCTGCTACCCTGCATGTTGCTTTTTTCCACCGAAGGCAAAACTACTGATTTACGGTACAGAGTGTCCCATTTCTTAACTTGAACAGTCGTATAACTCGTCGAAATGAGAGCAGTCGCTAGAAAAATGTTCCAATCCCTACTTAGCACTGAATATTTTTTGCAATTTATTTCCGCAGGAATTTTATAACGATATCGAGACGAGGCTAAATATTGCATATATTCTGACACATCGTGTCAGAGGATGTAAAACCCAAGGCAAACGTGTTTATTTTGTTTTATTTTATTTTATTTTATTTTATTTTATTTTATTTTATTTTCTGTTATGTTATTTTATTTTATTTTATTTTATTTTATTTTATTTTATCTTATTTTATCTTATTTTATCTTATTTTATTATGTTTTATTTTATTTCATTTTATTTTATTTTATTTTATTTTATTTTATTTTATTTTATCTTATTTTATTTTATGTTATTTTATTTTATTTTATTTTATTTTATTTTATCTTATTTTATTTTATTTTATTTTATTTTATTTTATTTTATCTTATTTTATTTTATCTTATTTTATTTTATTTTATTTTATTTTATCTTATTTTATTTTATTTTATTTTATTTTATTTTATTTTATTTTATTTTATTTTATCTTATTTTATTTTATTTTGTTTTATTTTATTTATTTAATATTTTCGGTATTATCAAATTCGACCAATCTGCAGGTCCATTTTATTGCTCACAAGAGGTGTCAATTCTATGATGACGCGAACGAATAGAACTCTTATCATTGAGACCTCGGGGGATTTTGCATAAAAAATTCCTAATCGGCGTTATTCTCATATCTTTGAAGATATTTTTGATTACAATCGGAGTCGTTTCGTGTAATATCAATAAGTCCCAACTAGAAGGCTTACGAATGCAATTTGTTCTTACTTTTGACACCTCGAATTCATTAAAACTTATCAAACAAATTGGGAATTTAATGGTTCGGTTTCTCGATAATCGTGAATATTTACTGATTGCCGATCTAAATTCTAAAGTGCTCCGTTCCTTTTGGATTACGTATACTGGTATTTGCTACAATTATTTTACCATTCATGTATCGTCCTCCTCAGTGTCGTATCGTGACATCGGTACAATTTATCGGTGCATAGTTTCTCCAACGATGCACAACATTTATACGAATGAATGTGTTGAAAAAAAACAAATCAGCCGCTCTTACAATGGAATATTTGTTTTCACAAGCGTGAGAAATGGACGAGAGAGGTTAATAGCTTTTCTATTATTCGATGACACTTCAGCATTCGTGAGAATATAATCGTTTCTGATTCGTTTGCGATTTAAATTGATATTCTTTCGCTAACCCGGAGCATCAAATTCAATCCACATGGATCCTCTATTTCCAATTGAATTTCAAATTTTTTAACTCGATACCGATTTGATAGACGACTGCTTCAACCCCGTGACTCACTCGATACTGCACGATCGTTAACGCATTTCTAACATCATTTCTTTCAGAGCTACAAAGATACTCACAGCAATTTCACACCGATGAATATTTTTCAAAAAATTGCGTCCTCGTTCGGTAAGAGAAAAAAGAAAAAATCACTTTTTTAGAATTCATGCACGAATTGGGGGTAGTAATGAGGCTTCTCATGTATGAAAATTTAGCTAAGGAATAGCAATGCGACGTATTTTTGTTTAAAAAACGTGTTTCGTTAGCATGCTGTCGACAGTTCGGCATTTGCATCGCATTCAATGAAATGTACGTAAATGGGTCGTAAATACGAGTACATCGTCGCATGCTACAATACAAATCGTCGCTCGTACGGAAATTCTCGTTTCTCGTTCACAAATCGGACCAAAGATGCAAATTTTTCAGGGTATTAGATGTATGTTAACTGATTGATGATACTGCGAAATGTTTCAATGAAATTATGAGAATTATGAAGTTTCTTTTGAAAAAAAAATTCCACCTCTTTTGAATTTTTTTTCATTCTAATAATTGAATACGTTTTGAAGATATTTTTGTCAACTTGCCCGTGAAACGACTGACTGAATCGTAAAAAATGATTTGCGTTAGAAAAACTACGTCTGACGAAATCAGGCGAAGTGAGTATGGTCGACGACGCGATATGAAAATTAAACGAATAATGAATTATACCTATACATCCATCAGATCATTCAATGTTGCTGCAATTTTTATGTGGAGCAAGTATTTGATCGCGGTCAAATGTATACAGCGAAGAAAAAATGGTGCAGAATAAACATTCGATGAATATAAATTGGAGTTTTTTCTAACAAATGTACGACTGAAAGATACAAATAATACGCGAAAAAAAGCCTGCGTGTTGATTTCAAGGCATTTATACCATATTGCTGAAGTCGGTGATCGCAGATGCGAGTCCTTGCGCAGCCCAAGAATTTTTCACGTCCATCGACACGTTTCCAGCTCCAAAAGTTTGCGTACTGATCGACATATCTTCGGCAGGTATATTCGATACGTCTGTGATATTTTTTTTTACGTTTTTTTTTCAGATATCTTTCATCGCGCGACGCGGGTCTCGACGTGGACGAGAAATTATATTATCGACGTTGCGTCGTCGTGGTTCATTCGTGAGGCTGGCATTAGAAGAAAAATGTCTCGAATGGTGAAAAGTAACGTACGAAGAGAAATTAGCCGCAGTCGTTGGTTTTTCAGTGTACCCTCCGATTGTTTAATCGATGTTCTCCGGAGTTTCGCTCAAACGAAACGAACGTTGATCGTTGCACGATATCGAAAGGAATATCGGAGCCGGTCTATGAAAAATATTCGGCGACGACTGTTAATTGCTGGTTCAATCGTGGGAATTTACCGCGACGAACGAGGCACTTGAGAATGATTTGGTATCACGCCGCGTTGCTATACCACCGGCGATCCGTAGGGAACTACGCCTTACCTGCGTTAGACGGGGCGCCTGCGCCAGGTGAATACCTGCTATAGCCACCAGCAACCCTAGTCTGTTTGATGGCGTAATCGCTTCTGAGAACTTGAAATCGAATCGCTGAGTCAATTTTCCGTTCGCAATTACCAGAAAATAACAAGCTTTATTCGTTGTACGAGCACCACCTTAACGCCCGGCGAAAAGCTTCGAAAGTAATTCAGAGCTCACTGATCAAAAGAAAACGGACTCACTTTCCTACACTGATGAGGGAAATTTCATAGTTCCATAGTTCTTTTGCTTAGTTCCATATCTATGAGTACAATGAAATGTGAGAATTTAGGGATAATCGAGGTACTCTTGTAATAATTCCTACGAAAATACGAGATTGCAGTATGCTCGTATGCATTGGTATAATCTAGGAAGCAAGAATTATTATAGTACCCTACGAAATATTCCTTACTTACGATTGGAAAATTCCAATTGTCAAAAAGTGATAGTGAAAAATAATAAGTTTCGCAGAAATAAATGCAACAGTTATCGCTAAACTATAATTTAGGTTGTAAGGAATGTATGAAGCTTTCATATTTTTGACGCGAACGCGCGTCGAAATGGAAAGCGCTTGTACTTTTCGAAACTGGGACTTGAGAAAAGTTCTAAAAAACTGTACGAAAAATGACCGAACATCTGCGAGCCGTTCCGATTTCAGCCGAGGCGCGGGTACCAGAGACGCCGTGAATCATTAGGAATCATTCGACAAGCAACAATTGCAACGAGGAAGGTAAGTACTCGCTGTACGATAATATAGTAGCACACTATGCAACAGCGGAGTAAAGTCGAAGTTTGTTCTCTCGTGTGGGTTTACTCGTGGGAAACCGTATTTCCGCGAATAAAAATGTACCATGACCACGTGTACGGGGTTCGAGGTCGAGGGTATCGAAACAAGCGCCGGCATTTTCGAGTACGGAACAATTATTTTTCAGGCTGTTGGTACATTACAAAAATAGTCGAAGATATTAGGGATTCTGAGTTTGAAGTGTTATTTATACGTAGAAGCGCATCTTACAAATGCTTTTGTTAGTTACAGGAATAAACTAAGCGATGGCAAATATTCTAGTCGTTAGGAGGAGTTTCCGACCATAAGGGTGTTACCTGAAAATGCTTGTCTGAGCAGCCCCAACATACCCGTGACGTGTTGACAGAGTTGAAGGTTTCACCCTGTATACGTAGATAAAGTGTAATAAATACAACGCTCGTAACTCCTGCAATATTCAGCGAAACGACTCGAAACTGTGCAGAGAATATTTGTAAAAGGTTACGTTGCAAGAATCCCTCGGAGCAGGAAAATCGATTTTTTTTTTTTTAAATTCCAACTATAGTTATCAAAATTACATCTAAATCAATAAAAAAAAATTATCCAAGTAGATGCAACCCCTTAAATGGAGAATCCTAGATCGTGCAAAATCGTAGACTGTCGAATCATGGTGGCAAAGGTTGATGAACGTAGACGTGACGTTTACGCTCGAATCATAGTTATTTCTTCGGCGAAGTCGACTTTCGACCGTTCAAAGCTCGAAGCGTGGTTCAAGGTTAGTCAAAGGCCCCATTATCCGATCATCGTTTATTCTTCGTCGATTTATAGCTTTTTGAACCCGACTGGTCGCCCCTCTTCAATTTGTATGATAAATCGTCGATCAATGTTCGTATCAATTTTCATATCAAATAGACAGCAATCGAGAAATTTGTACCTACACCAGCGACACAATCGATATAAAGGATTAAACGTGCTTTTTCATTCCGATACGTCGCGTACATTTCTCGGAAACAGAAACGAGGTGATTGACCGTAGTTTCATGGTCTCGATGGTCTAATTTCGTCCAGAGCCGTCAGAATGCACTAATAAGACCGACCACTGTTTATCCAAAGAATGTTCGTTATTGTTGAATAACGTTGCAACTGTTGTTGCGCGCCAATTACGTTGTCTACCCATAAAAGTGAGCGAGTTCGCTGTTCTATTGTAACTTTCCGGACCGATTTCCCATCTAAAGCCGCGTACTGACTTGAGCATTTTTGCGCGCACGAACGCTTTGGACGCACGAACATTCGCGCGTTCAAATTTTCATGGTTCTCATTCGTACGCACGAAATCTACTCGCGAAGCGATCCACTTGTGCGCAGTAACTGTGCGTGGTAACCAGTTGTGCTTATACGAAGCTAATCACGTGATGTCGTCGAGAGAAGATATTATAATAGCCAGTGCAGCATACATTGTAATGCATAGAATTATACATAAAAAGAAAAAACAGAAACAATGTAAACGCTGGTGGAAGACACAGTTATTCAGGAGTAGAGAAACCTCTAGTGGCCGGAATTTGCTGATGGATTTGAGGTTACAAGAGGACAGCGGACATTTCCGCAATTTCGTTCGCATGTCATCGCAGGATTTTGAATATCTTATTAATGCAATTGGCCCAAAAGTGCAGAAAATCGATACTAGGCTGAGAAAAGCTATTTCCGTGCAAGACAGATTGGCGATAACCTTACGTTTTTTAGCAACGGGAGACTCGTACACGAGCCTCCAGTATCAGTTCAAAGTTTCGAAACAAGTAATATCCACGATTGTTCCTGAAGTTTGTCGTGCGCTCATTCAGATATTGGACGAAAACGTGAAGGTAAGCATATTGTGAAATATTAATAGTCAATAAGTTTTTTTATTAATTAATTTATTTATTATTAATGCAAACAAGTTGAGCTGCCATCGGAAGTTGATGGAGATGGGAGGGGACTAGGAGTAGTTTGGATAGGATGGGTGTCAAATTGATGTGAAGGGATAGGGTAATGCGTAGTGGGGACACTGGAATGGTACATTTGTGAGGGAGGGAACTGGTGAGGGTTTTCGTATTTCCCCATATCAGCCTCAAATAACAGGTTATTAATTGCATGTTCGACTTGAACACGTGTCCTGGTACTATAACTCCTCAATTTGTTCGCGACATATTGGGAGTATATAGTAGAAGCGTCAGGCTGCTCGTTTTTGGTTGTTATGGTCTCCTTCAAAATACGATAGGCGTCGTCGAGCCTAGGATCTTCTTTATCGTTTCTCTTCCTTTTTGCTGCCTTCGAAGTTTCAGGTGAAACGAAGGTTCCTTCGACCACACTATCCTGGTCGTCTTTGTCTGTCGTCTCGAAACTGGATGAATTATTTTCGAAGTTTGGTTTTTGATTTTCGTGTTCCTCCTGGAAATTTAAATAATATTAATTATTAACTCCTATAATCAAATATCATTTATATCCAATTGAATGGCTTTATTATTTCCAGATTCCATCAACATCAGAAGAATGGTTGTCCATTTCCGAGAGATTTGAACAATTGTGGAATTTTCCCCAATGTTTAGGATCAATGGATGGAAAGCACGTGGTGTTACAAGCACCTATAAACAGTGGCAGCGAGTTTTTTAACTATAAATCCAATCTCAGCATTGTCCTATTCGCTATAGTCGATGCTGATTATAATTTCATGTATGTCGACGTAGGATGTCAAAGTAGAATTTCTGATGGAGGAGTCTTTAAAAATTGTCAGTTTGCGAAAAAACTAGCTGCGAATAGTTTGAGCTTGCCAGAGAAGTCGCCTCTGCCACAAAGAAACAAACCGATCCCATATGTATTTCTTGGTGATGAGGCATTTCCTTTAAGTGAAAACTTGATGAAGCCATTCTCGGGCACTCATGCTAAAGGATCGGCTGAGAGAATTTTTAATTACCGGCTCAGTAGAGCACGAAGAGTGGTGGAGAATGTATTTGGACATTGTTCGTCGGTTTTCAGAGTGCTACGAAAGCCAATGTTATTGGAACCAGAAAAGGCAGAGCTGATCGTGATGACTATAGTTTATCTTCATAATTTTTTACGGAGGAATAATGATTCTCGAGCGATATACACCCCCTCGAGAAGTTTCGACACGGAACAAGATGGGACGTTAATAGAAGGTAGTTGGAGACACGACGAACAAATGACTTCGTTACTATCGATTAGGAATATCCCTCGAAGATCAACTCTCAACGCCAAAGAAATTCGAAACGAGTTGAAAGAATATTTTATTACTGATGGACTTTTGGAATGGCAAGACGGTCATGCTTAATAATTCATTAGCACTTACGTTTTGTGTATCGATCGTAGTTCGCGGTTCATCTTTGTTCAATAAAAAGTGCATCCTCTCGAACGCAAACCATTTTGAACGATAAACTTTCGTACAAGCTAAACAAAAATCAAATAATTCAATAATTAATATCTGTTGACAATTTGTTTCTTGAACCTCGATATTTATGCATATTTATGATATTAAATAAACAAACTACATACCTTTCCCTGTGCCAACACTTTTTTTCCCCTTCGCCTTTTCTCGCCGGAAAGAGCCCAGCAAACTCGCCATTTTTTGCTTTGCTTGGTTCACGTCGACACCAAGATTTTGCGATATTATTTCCCACGCATCATATTTTTTATTTCGCGAGAAATGATGTTGGTGTTTGGATTCCCATAATATAGGGAACTTTTTGTACTCGTCGATTAATTGTAAGGAAATTTCATTCGACCATTCCATGTTAGCAGTTTGCGTCGTCTGCTCTCCAAACGCAACGCCGTTCGGACAAACGACGATCGGCGTCGAAAAAATACGTCCACAATGTGCACGCAAATCCTTTGACGGATCGCGTTCGTGCGTCGTCAGACCCTACGCGCACGCACATAAGCCGCGTACTGACTTGAGCAGTTTGCGCGCACGAACGTTCGTGCAAGGATTTGCGTGCGCATTGTGGACGTATTTTTTCGACGCCGATCGTCGTTTGTCCGAACGGCGTTGCGCTTGGAGAGCAGTACGACCCGAACTGCTAACATGGAACTTTGAACAAACACTGGAGGCTCGTGTACGAGTCTCCCGTTGCTAAAAAACGTAAGGTTATCGTCAATCTGTCTTGCACGGAAAAAGCTTTTCTCAGCCTAGTATCGATTTTCTGAACTTTTGGGCCAATCGCATTAATAAGATATTCAAAATCCTGCGATGACATGCGAACGAAATTGCGGAAATGTCCGCTGTCCTCTTGTAACCTCAAATCCATCAGCAAATTTCGGCCACTACAGGTTTCTCTACTTCTGAATAACTGTGTCTTCCACCAGCGTTTACGTTGTTTCTGTTTTTTCTTTTTATGTATAACTCTATGCATTGCAATGTATGCTGCACTGGCTATTATAATATCTTCTCTCGACGACATCACGTGATTAGCTTCGTATAAGCACCACTGGTTACCACGCACAGTTACCGCGCACAAGTGGATCGCTTCGTGAGTAGATTTCGTGCGTACGAATGAGAACCATAAAAATTTGGACGCACGAACGTTCGTGCGTCCAAAGCGTTCGTGCGCGCAAAAATGCTCAAGTCAGTACGCGGCTTTAGATGGGAAATCGGTCCGGAAAGTTACAATAGAACAGCGAACTCGCTCACTTTTATGGGTAGACAACGTAATTGGCGCGCAACAACAGTTGCAACGTTATTCAACAATAACGAACATTCTTTGGGTAAACAGTGGTCGGTCTTATTGGTGCATTCCGACGGCTCTGGACGAAATTAGACCATCGAGACCGTTCTGCCCCGGTAGTAAATTCCGCCCCGATCTCTACATCCCTATTAGGTATACGTCAAGTGTCGCTCGAGTACAAACAATCAATGGTCGCCACCGGCGAAGTATTATCGGCGGGTTTCAGTTGTTCGTTTGGGTGATTTCAGTGATGGGTTTCCGGCAAAGATTCTTAGCTTTCTGATCGGCGAGAGTCGCACGTCCTCGCGGATAATACTGCTCGCGGAAAGATCCGAATTGGATTGTAGGTCGATCGGATTGTAGGTCGCGGTAGGTGCTAGATTCACGGCAGCACATGTTATCCCGCCGGCTGCTGGAGAGACGTACGAGAGGCTTTCTTGCGCAATTTCCCACCAACCGTCGTTTTTATCTCGAACAATAACACCCACGCAGTTATCGTGCGCCCACAGCTTGACCTTGAGCTCTTCCAGATCGACGAATCGCTCGCGTATTACGGTGACAAATGTCGTCTCAACGCTCGACCGATACGTGTCCGTATAAAACTAATAAATGTTATTTACCCGAGGTGAAACGAAGGTTGAGACTTTGTAAGGAGCGCGCGATCGTGCGACGTCGTAACCATTTTACAAATAAGGATCGGATTGTGTAACAGTTCGTAGCAAATCTCCGCGCGAGTACTTTATTCCTGCGTCTGTATGCGGTGAACGTGCACGACTCCTCTCGACGTCGTCGAAGCCTTTATTCTTCTTCTGACACATGCACGCGAGGTTGCTCTTCCAGAATCCTGTTTCAGAACGAGATGCCTCGAGATGAATGTACGAATTTACGGAACCAGGCACTCCGTGCCAAATCCTTTTAAATTTTTTTCTCTTCTTGCTGTTGTATTGTTGTCACACAAATCGGTCCGCACGAGTCTTGTAATTCGAAAAGTCTACAATTTCCATACTTGCTCCCGCCTTAAGAGCGAAATTCAATTCGGTACGAAATCACTCGAAGATGTGCCACTTCCTTTTGTTCGTTACCTTGTACTCGCTGTAATCTTTTTTATTTTTTTCTGTAGCGATAAGATTCGCGTCTCGCACAAGGTAAAAAACCCTGGCGCAGTTTCTGACCTTTTGAGCGTTATTTTGAGTTAAATAGAAAACAATCTTCGATAAGAAAATACATTTTTTTTCTTACAGTTAAAGAGATTTATTCTACACCCAATTAATGGCAATGACAACAATATAGAAAATAAAAACTGCATAAAAAAAGCTTCAAGCCTGAAGTGACCGAGACCCCCATTTTCTATTTATATGAAATGTAATTAAAAATATATAGATAAATCGATAATTAAGTAGAATTCAGTTTAAAATATTTAACGAGCACATCAAACTACATTTCATTATTCAAACGCGAGGCTCAATATAACTAGGTTCAATTTCTAGGGTACGATGCAGTTATTGTCCCTCGAGTTCTAAACACAAAATATTAAAATAGTAATATTCATAGTTATGTTGAATTATTTTCAACTATTTTTCATAATTACAGTCGTAAAATAACGCTTAATATTTATTTTGATAAGTACAAAAGTACATTTTCGACACTCCGTGCGTGAATTTGGGGGTCGGAAACTGGGCTATCGACAGGGTCAGAAACTGCCACACATGGAATTCTGAGGGTCAGAAAATGCGTCTTTGAACATTAATTTTCAAAACATTAGGTTAAATTATTAATCCAATTCAATTAATCATTTCACGCACGTGACCTCATTCTGAAACTAGTTGATAAAATTATAAATCTCTTCTTTAGAAGAGTTAAAAAAATGTTTAAAAAATCTACTTTTCTTCGCGAAACCGAACCACGTGAGAAGTGAGTCGTTTATGTATGTCAAGGAATTTAATTGAGCTAGATTATCCCATTATTGACTAAATTGTTAATTGCGTATGGTTTATGTGTAGTCACGCGATATATTCCCATGCGAAATCACACCACAATAAGTACGAAAAATTAAGGTTTCCGAACCAGCTCAAAATTAAAGCCAGAACTATTCATAGCCGAGAAACTGTCGAGAACAAATGTTTCGAAGAATATAATTATACATGTTAGTGATGAAACGAATATTTGCACTCGCAATGAATTGTATGAATTTTTTTGCGAATATCTTTGGCAAGAAAGGTAAAAGTAATTCATAACAGGACACTCGAGACAGACGTATGTGAGATAGTAATAAGGAATGTAAAATAATAAGTAAAGAATACCGATTGAAAAATTAATAAATAAGATATATACTATAATATGTTAGGCTGTAAGGTGTGACAAAGAATTAGACCTACATACGTAAGTACATGCGTTCAAAAAAGCTTACCCTCCTTCGGTAGCCGGGTAAATAGCCGATATTCCCATTCGCATTCGCACTCGCGACTGTTGGAGTTGAATATTCGCATTCTCATTTGCTTTTGGGAAATGGAATATTCGTTACATTCCTCATACATTCATGTTTTATTACGTCTGCTAGCGCAATTGGTGCATGAAATGGAATCGTCATTGTTCGATAACTCAAGAAATCCAGTCGTAGAATTTTGTCGTGCACATTGAGATTTTTGTTCAGGATACTAAAATACTAGCTCTTTACAAATAATGAGAGCATTCGATTGAAACCGATTTCCCATTCAAAAAGTACGCGTAGTGGTTTCAAGGTTCTTGGAAATATCGTCGACTAATTAATGCTCATACCTTTCTAAACTCCATATCCAGATGGGATAACGTCAGTTTTTTCTCGACATAGTATTCAGTCAGGTTGTCAGCCAGCTCTCGATTTAACCAATCGATGCAAATTTTAGGTGAGATAATAAAAATTCTCGAAATCGTTAGGTATACACGACTGCGCGTGATAGTGGCGCTGGCTTTCAAAAATGTCCATCACAGTGATCCTGAACAAGGTGCGACTTTGACAAAAATGCCAAGAAAAACTGAAATATCGGTTTTGTTCGGCGTTCTTTGAGGAAACGAAGCCCGTTAACTCCGAAATCGGACCTGCTTCCATTTTTTAGTTACCATGAAAACAAAAACAGAGTTTTTAAAGACAATTTCAACATTTAAATCATATATATGTGTATGTATATATATATATATATATATTGGGGTGAGTTTTTTTCGACAACTTTTTTTCAGTCCCCACCTGATATTTTGTTGGATATGTCGCAAAAACAATTCCAGTACTTTCCCTGAGCGTGAAAATTTTTCCATTTAAAATACACGTAAATCAAGACTTTATTTTTTTAAATTCCTATAACTCAGCCGCATTTTCTGCTATCACATCGTACTTGGTCTCGATTTATTCACAATCAAACAATCTACAAAACTGTCCCGTGCGCCGAAAGTGTAGGTTCTACCGGTGACTTGGTACAGGTCACTAAAGTTGATTTTTACCCAAAATTATCGTTTTTCTGTTGTTATCTCCGAAGTATTCAACTTTACAACAAAAATGCGAAGAAAAATTTTGTTGGAAATTAAATTTCCTACAAAAAATGTTTCATACACCTAATTGCTTAGATCCATATTTCCTGAGATATTGAACACCGGGCGCCACTCGGCGTACATGTGAAAATGCGTCTTTGAATATTAATTTTCAAAACATTAGGTTAAATTATTAATCCAATTCAATTAATCATTTCACGCACGTGACCTCATTCTGAAACTAGTTGATAAAATTATAAATCTCTTCTTTAGAAGATTAAAATTTTTTTTTAAAATTTTTTTTAATTACCCTGTACACGCAGGGTAATAGCAATAGCTCATTGCTAGGCAATAATAGCAGCAGCGATTGTACACCAGTGTGCGCCCGCTGATGTAGGCATACGCGCGTGTCAGTGAACTGTACCACTTCCAAAGTTGACCCTGGAGCGTTAAATTCTCGCATATAATATAATATCGATCGTTGTAAATAATCATACATGCATCGATGCGTAACGTTGAATTGATTTAGACTCTGCGTGTAAATTTATTTTAGAATTATATTATTAATAATTTGAAAATAGAGCAAGCGGATACACTTTCGGAACCTTTGTGTCCGTAGTTGTACCTTAAAACAAGAGTGTCGCGATATCGCCCACCCGATGAATTTTTATAGTCGATAAAATCGAGAAATATCTGCTACTCCTACGTCCTTTATGCAGCGAGTCAGCGGAGGAAATTGAAGTCACGTACTATTTACTCGTGAGCGAAGGAGAAAAATGTGGAGAACCGACGGCAGTTACATGTATGTATCTCTCGTCCGAGGACCTGCCTCGCGACGAGCAACAAAATACTGCATTATGCGGATTCGTCTTCGTCTGTTGGCTCGGCAAACCTCTCGTGGGCCTCCTCCAACGCTTAGGTAGCAGACTTTCATCAGCCCACGCGAGTCTTACCTCACCAGCTTTTCGACCTTGCCTTTTACCCGGATTTCATTTGCTGAGGTGAAAAAAGGGAACCAAAAAGCTCAACAGATAGGGAACCAAAAAGCTCAAAAATCCTGAAACAGTAGTTATTTGCGATGAGATCATTCGCCGAGCTGTCAAGAAAGTAGTACAGAAGTGGAAGAAGAAGAAGAGAGAGAAAAAGGCGGTGTGTAATATGAATCAGAAATGCAAAACGCGCGTATCTTGTGGGGCATTTTGGGGCTGGTTTGGAGTCAGAGCAACACTGCGAGCACTAGCTCGATGTTTTTTCGACGTGTGCTTTTCCGAAACCGCCGATCATAATTCCATGTGGATATTGAGCGGCGAGAAGAGAATTCACCGCAGCTGCAAAGTCTAAGGATAGAGGAAGTGACGTCAGGCGTTTATATGGTTACAGTCGCGGCGAAACGTTGCGGTTGACAAGCCAAGCGTCTCTCCAGTTCTTCGCTCTTTCTCTGGCATCGATTCCCCTGACTCTACTCCCCTTTTCTTCCGTTCGTTTACCCGGGGGCTCGAGGCGCCATTTTGCTTTGTTACGTTCAATGTCAAGAGGGCAGTAGAATTGTGAGATAGCGAGTGACGAGCCTATCCGGAACATACATGCCCGTAAGCTTGAAAGCATAACGCTTTACGATGCACAAAACGCGCGAGATCGCCGTTCGCTTTCCATTTTTTCGGCTGCAAGCACTTACACAAGCTTCCAATGGTCTCTCAAGTATTACAAAGTAGCGAATATCGAGAACAACGAACGAACGTTAGCCACGTCGATGCTGAATTCTAATCGCCTAGTTGATGTCGGGTCGAGATGATACGTCGCCGAACGCTTGACGCGCATTTCAATATCTTTCCCTAATAGAAGCACCGATGTATTATACATCGAATAACTTCGACTTACGGTTCGCCAACAGTTTGTTGGTTGATGTGAAAAAATGCCGAACGAGTACTTTTTGTAACGAACTCTATTGGTGAACTGATTCATCGAGGTAGGCGAGATGACAGCCTCGCCTGGTTTCATTCTGGTTGCACAAGGTCTCTTTCACGATGTACCGAGCAGTAGGTCGCTCGACGTCGATCGTTTATTGAGGAGAAACAGTAAATTCCTTCAGAAACTCTTTCCACTTCTCCTCACTCGCAGCATAACATCTCAAACTGTTATCAAACCAGATGACAAAAAAGCTTAACCTGCTTTTACACGAATAATCGCTCGATACAAAAAACTCCCTCGGTCGTCGAATCAAGACGTACATATGTATGTGAGTACGAGAATTTGAGAGAGACGCTGGAAATACTTTAGCCCAGGGAAAGCATCGCGTCCAATGACTGGGTAGTTCTACAGACTTGTACGAGCTGATGCAGCACTTTTTAGGAATTCCGTTGAATTTCGTCTAGTTTGCTCTTGGAATCGCAGATTTGTTGCATTTGCTGTGAGGAAAAATGACCCCGGCAAAGAGGTCGCCGAAGGTATTACTCGGGTAAGTACAATTTCACTTCGTACAAGTTACACGAATGTCGCGTCAGGCGGGCCATTTGTGGCGTAAGTGTCCGGGATACCACGTACGTCACGTTCGGCGGATGTACTTTTACATGTCTCTGTGTCAACAAGGTGGGCCGTTGTCTAGGTCGGTCTAGCGGGGTGTTAATATGGCGAGAGTCCATGTACGAACAGGGCTCTCGCCTGGATTCAGGGCCCGGAGGGTTCTAGATAGTGTTCGGAATCCCCAGATGCGCGAGGACTTCTCTTCGGTCCCCACGATGGGAGAACTCGTTCGACTCACCTGCAGCATTTCAAGCCGGGAGGATGCCTGAGGCATAGCCATATCGAGTCTCTGTGCTGGTCCTTCGGGCAGCTCTACGGAGATGGAAGACTAAGTGCTGTCTGCAAATTGACATAAATATCCAAATTAAAAGAGAACGATGCTAAAAAACTTCATCAGTTTGGTGCAGACAGAACCTTCGTGCAGCGCTAAATAAACTAGGGAACGTTTCATCGAAGGTTGGGTTTTGCTTATCGCTGCAATAATTTTTGAGAATTTGCCTCTTTCATTTTTAAACACCCGTTATATTTTTATTACGCTCCCCGTATTACTCTATTTTTAGTTTTTCTGCCGAAAGATTTGGGATATAAAAAGGGCGAGGTGTTGGACGATTTGGCACGGAATGCTTCATACGCGAGCAACGGTTCGTGATTTTCTAATTTCGTCGAAGGCGTGGCACTGGTGCGAGAAATTGTGGAGCGTGGGACGATGAGATCCTGCGACAAATGCGAATTCGAAGAAAATCAGTCACAGGTGTCGCGATCGGCCGACTACTTTGCATTAGCTTATGGCGAGTCTCAACTCGGATGTGATTTTTTTTACCGCGGTGAAACGCAGGTGAGATAACGCGAACGGAGTCAGGCTGGTGAAAAAAAATTGGGGCATCGCGTCGTGCGGAAACTAATTTACTAATGTAAAACAACGGTGAACATTTCCCCGCGTCTAGATACATTTCTCGGACTGGCGTGTAATTATAACGTTCGTATTTGACGATGTCGCGGGTTTCCAACGGGCAGGAGTTTCGAAGCGAAGCTTTATCAGGAGCGCTTAAGGATGATTTGTCGGTACAATCGGAAACAAAAGTTAACGACATTTTCACCCAACTCATATCTTTAAATATATGTTGAAATAAATGATTTAAATAAAAAAAATTTGTTTTTATAATGTTAATTTTGATATTAACTTTATAAAAAAATAAAATAGACTGATAATTTTAATAATATTAACATAAAAATTTCAATATTAAGGAAAAATGGAAAACAACTTTTGTTTGTGACTGTTTGTTTTCTTATGATGTTTGCGATGTTGTCACGTTTCCCTTGTAATTCACATGGCTTATTCAATAATATGGTAAATACCACTAATTTTTATTATTTTTCTCTATAAACAATATTGAAATTACCAATTATTAATCGCTTATATGTTTCTTGGATATTTAATCTATTGATTTGAAAAGTTTTAAATTTTTCACATCACAATTTCATAACTTTTTTTCATTTGAATATGTCTGATAACGCGTTTTCCATTTAACCATGTGTTAATTTGTGGCAACTAATAAATGTTATAACTTTTTAACGGGCTTGTGAAAAATTCCCAATTTTTTTTAAAGCTTCAGTAGACTTGTCAGAATAGTATATATTTTTTTCAAAACATTTTCATCATTTTTAAAATACCGACAAATCATCCTTAACGGGCGTGTTAGCCCCAGACGCAACCTGCACGCTGATATTAACCATGACACGTGGCCGCAAGTTTTTGACTATTACCCCCATCTTTAATTCTTTTAACAGTCAGAATATTTACTGACTCAGGTAGACGAATTGGATGAACTATTTGCCCCCCACTATCCAGAAACATTGCTCATTCAGGATCATCTGTTGACTTAACAATTTTTTCCCTTCATTTAGCTGGAATCTCCTCAATTTTAGGAGCTATTAACTTTATTTCTACAGTTATTAATATAAAGGTACTAGGAGTTTCATTTGATAAATTGCCTCTATTCGTTTGATCAGTTAAAATTACAGTTAAAATCACGTCACCGCGCAACTTGTGCCCACATCCTGGGGAAAAGGTTGGATCGCGAACCTTTTTCCATCAACGAATCTACCTCTCGCGGTTAATCGATGAAGAATTCAAATTCTGCGATTCGACGATAGCTATGCTAGTACCAAGTATCAAAAAGAGCCTAGTAGAAGAAAAACAGCAGCGCTGAGCTAATCGTGATCCGTGGAGGAAAATTCACAAAATTAATTTTTCGACAGAATTGCGTAACTTGCTATTCTGTTCGCGAAATACTGTCGTTATAATGCTCCGAAGAAGGGGTGCAGGATAGACAGATAAGCGTAGTCATTACAAGCAAAAGCTGAAAATCAGGGAAACAAAATCAGTTCAAATTTTTTAGAAAAAAAATAGATTCATTTTTTTTCAAAATATATTTTCGATATATACCACAATTTCAATATTTTCGAAATATACCACAAAAATGCGCCAAGTGGCAGGTTGGGTCAATGAGGGTATAGAAACACCGGTGCCTCCTGGTTCACACGATTACAGGGAGAAGAAACAAATTTCGCAAAATGGCGACCGTTCGATAAAAAGGTCATTTGTGCTTTTTTTTCGCGGTTCTGAAAACAGTGAGAAAACGAGTTTTGAAATTCATCTGGCAGGGGCAATACAGAGCTAGTGTATAGGGAAGGTCCCTGCCAAATTGAGAAGAAGTTGAGATATGAATTTTTGAAATTCCTTTTTATTGCTTTATTTTTTCGATATTGTCTCATTGGAAAGAACCCGATGCACTCGTGTCGTTGGAAAAAGGTTTATTTTTCGTTCGGGCTGTTGAATCGATTGTCTATAATTAGCTATCGATTCAACATTTCCTTTTACGTCGCGTCGCTGGTCAGCCGAAAATCGCCGAATAATGTTACGGGGCAGCAACCTATCAAGAATCAAGAGATCAGCGTTTCTCAATCGCGAGATCTTGCGAATCGAGGAGGGGAAAAGAGACGAGGAAAACTACAATAGCATCGTTAAACCTGGCGAAGTTGGATAAGTTTGGCGAATAAAATCACAATTCGCGTTTGATAAACGTTATTCGATTTGTACGTCTGCCATTTTTGTAAAAACACATTTTGCGAATGGAATTGCAAAGCTCATCATCTCTGCCAATTTCACATCGCGTCGTGAGATCCGACATTTTTTCTGTCCGTCGTTACAACAAATATCCGTCAGCCAAATGTGTACAATATATTAAATAATATTATAAAATATAATATATTTTATAATATTATTTCTGCGCGGAATTTTTGGACAATTTGTACAAATTTGACGAACATTGACGAGATGTTTTCAGGTAGAATGGGCGTTTTGTTTGAACACGCCGAGTTTAGTGAAAAAAAAAATGTTTTTTCTGTTTTGGAAATTCGTCGCCGTTCGAAGTACGTAAAACGCGGAAACGTTCGCCAGCGCTGAACTAGACAATCCTGAGGTATTAGACGAGCTTTCGTTGTAAGGATTCTATTCCTTCCGCTCCGTCTGTGCCTATACCAGCAGCGTTTGCCTTCCGTTTTCATCAATCCGTTAGGGAAACTAAGGCTAACGGGAATTGTTATTTTCTCTCTTCAACGCTGATAATTTATTATCGCGGAAAGTGGCTCGCATAAAATTTATCGTTCGAAATAGAATTTAAGAGCGTATTTGAACCGACTTCGCTATTTTCCTAATTCGACGGTATTCTACTTTCGAGTCTTATCGGATTCATTGCAATTGAAATGGACCTTGTTTTCCTCATCTTCGCGTGTAATCTGCGCATGATCCTTACGCCGGGCGCACGATCGTCGTATTTCTCACTACTCGCGTTCTATCTACTCGCGAATTATCATGAATTTAAAATTTGCATAAACATTCGCGGTCTGTTAATTAATTAATTGGATAGTTCGCATAGAAATATTTGCGGGTAATTGCGGCGAGATCGGCGATGATGTCACGACGTTGTTCTTCCGAGTATGGTCAGAATTCGTTCTCTTCGCAGATCATTATTCGCTCTTAACGATGGATATAATTATCAGATCAGTTCTTTACCCCGATCGTGAATTCTCACGCGAGATGAATGGTGGCACGAGTTGGGTATAAATTAGAAAAGTTCAAACATTTCGGTCAAGTAGTTCCAATTTGGGCTCGATTTTCAAACTTGCGATCGGTTCAACTCTCGTCGCGACCTTCGATTTCGACAAGTGTTTTGTCGTTTTTATCAATGTAGCCGATCGACGACAATTGCCCGCAGCCACGTCGCTTCAGCTTCGAATTCTTAACACTTCATGGATCGCTAATCACTCTCCTCTTTAATCCCACGGAAACACGGGATATTCTATCATAAATCGAGGAATACCGTTATCGCCACTGTTTTTCAATTACGTAGGTCAAACGAGCGTTGACGAATGGTTCGATTCGGAGCAATGCCCATCGCTTTGGAGTTCTTATCCACATTTCTCCTCAAATATTCGACAATAATTATCTTTAGCAATGTTGATTAATCGCGACATTTTTCAGTCAATATTTTCACGGTTCTGTTTCTCGTTGCGAGAGCGGGAAAACTAATTGAGACACAACCGACCGATGTAAACTCTTCGGCTTCCCATGCATAGGCGATGACGAAGATTGGGCAAAAAAAAGAAAACGGGTAACTCGCCGACTAAAAAAAGCAGCGCCGGTGGAGCTGCTTTATGTGAGAGAAAAATAATAAATGTGAAAATTGTACGGAGAGTGCAAAAATCTGTGGCTGTCGTCGTTTTCACTCGAGTAAGCGATGTTTTTTAGAGAGCAAGTTGTGTTGCTTACCTCTCGGTGTCGAGCTCCTGTCAAATTCACAAGTAATATAACTACGCGTCCTCGCGTAGTGAGGGACGATGTAGCACTGGCAATTGCGACGTCCCTCTCTCTCCTGGGCGCCCGTTCCCTCTTGCTCTTCCGGTTCTATACTTCGCGTTCTCGTTCGCGGCGGCCAGACGTGGTCAGGAGCCAGGAGCAGCAGCAGAGGAGGACGCCGACGACGAGGAGCAGGAGGCAGAGGTGGGAAGAACGACGGAGGATGGTTATCGACCTACGGATCATTTTTTTAAGGGTATCGTAATCGAAGAGGTGAGTATTCAAATGAACTCCAACCCGCGTCTCGATAGCCTTGAAATAACACCTTTATTCCTCTAACAATGCAAATAAGACAGGAGATGAAGAAAGAGAGAGAGCGAGAGAGAGGGATGGGAATAAAGAAAATAATCCGGTTTTAAAACAAAGTCGTACTTTAACGGTAAACCCGTTCTTCGTCCGCAAACTGGTTCAACGTGATTTTTTGCGAGGAAAGCTAGTTTCGGAAAACGGCAAACTTGGGGACGGAAACTTCGATGTTTATGCTTGCAGTTGATAAAAAAACGACACCAATAGGCCGGGCGACGGAGAGTTCGTGAGACTTGTGATTTTGACAAGTTTGTACGCCACCAATTTTGTTGTTGTATGTGATGTAGAATCACTTACCGAGTATAAAATCACAAATCGCAAACAAATTCCGCTGGAGCGTAATGCGCCATTTTGAAAAAACGTTATCGGCCGATATCTCGGTAACTATGCACTTTAGACCAAAAATTATCAGAATCATTATTGTAGAAAACAAAATTTCCCTTTTTTTGTTTCTTGTAAAGTTTTCCATAAAACTCACCGTTTGCGATTTGTGGCTCATTCTATGAACGCGTTTTTCTACTTCCGGCGCTAACTCTGCTAATAATGGATTAAACAATAAAATGCCTTCTACAACTTCGAAAGATCGATCAATTTACTATAACTTTTACTCGAAACTTTTTCTTCTAATATTCATAGTTTCAGAAAAAATTGCTCGAAAGAGACTTAAGTCAGACTTGCTCAACGTGCCACGATAGTGGGGTCAGTTGAGCACACGTACGAGGTAAGTTGGGCAGAGTAAGAACTGCATCAAAGAATTGGACGTATGCCATGTGGTTTGATACGGTACAGTGATAAATCAGTTACATTTCCATGATCCAGGTATATTTATTGCAAGAAACTAAAACAACGACAATTAAGAGATGAAAAAATAATAATTGAGAGATCAGAGAATGACAAAACGACGTAGTAAATTACACAACGGTTAATCATCGTCGTTGTTATTGCAGTGGGAGCAAATGTATGAAAAAATTGCGTTTGGCGCACATTTAGCGTGCGCCCATTGTCTACAAGACTGGGGCTGCAATGCATAACCAGCCCCATCGAAACCTGCTCGACTAGCTCCCTCTGAGATTTTTGGACACAACGTAGGTTTTAAACACGTAAAAATAGTTGTACCCAATCGACAGCTACTTAAATTTACTAAATAACAATGCTCACTCAATTCTTCTATTGGTTGTTCACACTGTATCAAAAAAAAAACATTGAAACACTATTTTTACTTCGAGGTGTAAAAATAATAAAACGTCTCGTGTTGCCGTCTCGGTTAGGTACTGGTGATGGGGGGTGGCTTATTGCTCTCCCCTAAACCTCTCTTTCCGTCATTTGATGCATCGGCATGCGGTTTTTTGTTCTCTAGATATTTCCATTGCCCAACTCACCTCGTTGCTCAAAATGCCCCTCCCTTCCCTAACTTGACGTGGCATAACGACTGTCACCACGCCAGACGACACCCAACGTTCGATAAAACATGGGGACAAGTCGTCGCCCCTCTAGATCATCAACTTGAAAAAAATCGATTTTTTTAATTACATTTTTCGAAAGTATACGTATCTAAAAGTATTGCGTGAAAATTTTTGAGCCATCTGAGCACTCTAGTCATGTTCTTAAGGTAATAATTTTTTCTGATTGTCTACGGAAAAAAACTGAATGCATTTTTCTCAACACGACGTTTTTTTGGTGAAACAATCGTGACTCGTCGAACTAATACTGGAACCTCTGATCAATACGAATTTCCAATTGTTCATTTATTTTTTATCGTAAGAACCAGCGAAAGACCTCAAATTATGCACTTGTTTCAAAAACGTCCGCAGTTTCGTTCGTTTTGCGTAAATAATCGATTGTATAGGTTGCAGTGGTAGCCAGTGTAAGAACAAACTGAAATTTACTTTGTTTTCTCGTTTCAGATACTTCTTCATCGAAAAGACGACAACGAACCACTGTCACCTACTTTTTGAGGCGCTGCGTTTAACGACCATTATTTTAAAAAAATTTGTGACATAAATGGGAAACAAATTTTTGTATGTACTTTCAGGTTTTATTTATTAACAATTTTTTTGAAAACAGCCTTTTTTTCGGGGCATATTTCAGAGGGTCCCTTCTACGGATTGTAGGTACGAAACAGGTACTTCACAGTTTTTGATGTGAACCTACAAAATCAGGTTTCTTGCTATTGTTCCAACTTTCATCATTCGAATCCAAATTTTTATGTTTCAAAAGTTCAAATTTCGTTGAAATTGACGGTTTACAATCGTGGCATAAGTACCTATGTACGTTTCGAATCGTCGCATTAACTCAATTGTTACTAGCACGACTCTGTTATGGTAATAATAAGAACAACTGTGCTCGATTTGTGTTCACTATAATCGTTTCGATTTTTCGGCTTTTTTTCGCTAAATATAGCGACGAACGTCATTATTATTTCCGCGGAGAATCGTCGTGGTAGGAGAGGAGAGCATGTCCGAAAAACTCGAATTGTTTTCCGAGCTGCTGGTAAATATTATAATCCCCGGAGCACGTGAATAAAAATGGACCAAGCCATAAACGAGAAGTAATAAGAGATGATAAATATTAAATTGTGTACCTTAATTTGCATAGGTATATGACAGCTAAATATGGCGTTGCTTAGACTGGAAACAGTTTCTTATTGCGGGACGTGAATCACGCGCCGGTTTCGAAAGTATCTTTTCCTTTTCGATTCTCGCGTCCGACGCTGCCGTTATACGGATTCGCGCGTGTGTACGTCACTCGGTATGCGTCAATAAATTAAGATTTATCCGCTCGCTTATAGCGGCGGCGGTTCGTTGGACCAAACGCGTATGCCTCCGACGGATCTTTACGCGCGTCAACGTTACTTCCTCGAAATTATAACTCGTTGGTCGCTTAAGTATATTCGAGACAAGCCGACGCCTGCCTAGCCGAGCTGAATTTTATATCGAGAACGATTCCACAATCCCCGCCGCGTGGGGGACGGTGCTGAACATGTCGACCGGTCAGACTGTAAATTCGATTTTTCGTTCTTTACTTAAGAATAGTCTTGGAACGTTCCTCCATAAATGAAGAATATAATTGCGGCGAAACCATTTTTGCTAAGATAATAGCGAGCCCCATCAACCAAATCCAGAAACGTTGCGCGCTCCTTTGGCGCCACATTTGCTATCCCAGTTTTCGTTACTAGGGCGTAAAGTCGAACTTTACGCACCGAGCCGTGATCAACACGCACCGAGAGAAATTTCGTAGCAAACTTTGCCTAATTCCATGTCTATAAGTACAATAAGATTTAAGAATTTAGGGATAATCGAGGTCAAGTTACAAATAGTCGTACCGTCGTAGTGCAGAATTAATATCTTTGATTGGAATAACTCTTGAAAATATTCTACTTTCTCGCAAGAAGAATAACAGGATTTCCAACCCGCTGTATTAAATTTCGTCGTGAAGTCGAGTAACGAAAACGAGTGTGGTGCTTTGGCAAGAGCGAAATACAATCTTGAAGCTTTCGGTACGACGCCTTTTGGTTTCGCCAAATCACTATGGTAAATATATTGATAAAAAACGGTCACTAGGAGCCAATAAATTTTATTCTTTGAGTTTCACTTTCGTAGGAGACTCGAAGTTATAATGTTACTAGTTAGAGTCCTTCTCCTCTTACTAGTTTATATTTATATTTACGGAAATATAGCGTCGGTCTTTGGCCTCCGTACGCGGCGGTCACCAAAGAAAGTACCACCTTTTCATTTAAACTCAAAATTTCCTTTCTCCTGAAGAGGATCCAAATTCGGGTCGAAAGCTAGAGAATCTTTTAGTTTCACTTAACGTAGCGTAGTCTTTCAGTCGATTAGAATCTTTTTTTAAAAAATTTTGAAACCACTTTAGGCCTTAAATTAATTGTCAAAATTGCGAAAGGGAGAAGTGCGAGGAGGTTTTGGTTGACTTCCCCCCCTTTCCGTAAATATAAATATAAGCTAGTAAGAGGAGAAGGACTCTAACTAGTAACATTATAACTTCAAATCTCCTACGAAAGTGAAACTCAAAGAATAAAATTTATTGGCTCCTAGTGACCGTTTTTTATCAATATATTACATTCAGAGGAGCGGTTTATATATTGAAACACTATGGTAAAAATGGGGGTCACGTGGTCCTACCGCGTGCGCTGACGTACACGCACGTACGGACGGTTATAGCCGTGCCGCGTGTACCCGTAGGCCGTACGCTTTCTCGCGCGACCAATTGCCCGCGTAAGCATGTAAACCCATGGCCCGTGGAAGCCGACCTTAGGCCCCCCCTCCTTTCCCTGAAATACATATCGAATCATGTTCGAAATATTCCACTGGATCTGAAAAAAAGAAATTTCGAGGAATTTGTCAGTTACTGTGCTCTGAAATTGAGCAGCCGTGATTCGCATGCTCACTGAATATCGTTTTACACAGCGTTTTATTGGGAGGATGGAGCCTAGAACGCTTATTCAAAAATATACAAAGCGAATCTGTTCGCAAATACGCAACAAATAATAATCGCGAACGAAAAATGTTCAATTGCACCGTATAAAATGTTGATCCAACCGAGTTAATGATTTCGGGAACCTTGTCACAAAATTTTATAACCGGTTGGAAGGAATCTGCGAATGTAAAGTCGAGTTTCGAGTCGAATTGCAAGTAATTTACACAGTTCACGTCGCCTGATATTTGTATGAGTCGTGAGTCATGTTTTTCAGGTATTTAAAATCGTGAACGAGCGAAATGCCTTTTACTTCGCGTGGTTACGTAACACTCAACTTCTCACCTTGATCTTACCGTTCTCACTTTTAAAAATACTTTTTGAAGCATCAATTCCAACGAAATTAAATACCATTTTTCGTTGCTATTCCCTTCAAAGATGCAGCGACCAAAATGATATCATCGAAGTATCAGCTGGCAGAGTTAGAAAAAAATCAACTCAAACGCATCGAAAAGTGAACGAATCGATTTCGTCAGTCAATCTGATAATTGCAGGTAATTGTGGGATTCTATAAATAGGTTCATCGTCACTCGTTGCTAAAAACCTGTTTGAAATTGAACAATAGATTCAAAATTTTGGAGAACATCGCGACGTCGGCGAATACGATTTCACCGACAACTGAATCACGATGCCAAATATACAGACATTCACTGAAAGGAAGGAAGAACCCACGCACATCGAAGGTCAACGGACCATGGATAAAGAAACATTGAAAACATTCGATATTTACCGGGTCGAGTAGATCGGGATAGATTTTTCGGTGCGCCTCTCGTGAAATTGAAGAGAATTGCAACGTGTCGCGGTGGAAATGTACTCACGGGCATTCAAGAGAACTATTCATGGTGGGGGAGCACCATAAAACCTCCCTCGTATAACCACATTGAAGATCAAATTTTCGGTGGTGGGGAAATTTACTAAATAAAATTATTTGCTTGTTGAAGCCGCCACAGTTCGGTGCTGTTGCGGGGTAGTGGAAATAACCCTTTATTCCTAAACATCCCTCGTGCTGGAGCTATTAACCTGTGTGGTGGTGATATTTAACGATATAACGCGTGTACTTTGATATGGCTTCGAAGTGGTAACTTGTATTAATTCGTATGATGCGATTAGGCAATTAGAAAGAGATCGACGATTTGCTTCTATCTCTCTTCCGCGGCACTACGCCGTGGTCACTACTCTATCGGGGTGTTCCCAGGGCAGCGTTCTCGGCCTACTCTTATATTCTTTATATGTATCCCATCTCGGCAAAGTACCAAATTGCAAATATTTATTTTATACCGATGACGTAGTAATCTATAGAGCATGTCATGTTGCCGGCATTAACGACACCATAAGCGAGCTCAATACCATCGTTAGGACGATTAGTAGTTGGTGCAATGAAAATACCCTCAAACTACATGTGGCTAAAACTGAACGTGTAATATTCGGCAGTTCCTATAATATCAATCGCGACCAATGCAAGTCTGGTGACAATGTAATCGCCAATGGATCTGCAATTGACTTGGCAATTTCCGTAAAATACCTTGGCGTATATCTTGATCAGACCTTATCATGGAAGTCAATTATATACAGGGTGAATCCTTTAACTCTGTCAACACGTCACGGGTATGTTGGGGCTGCTCAGACAAGCATTTTCAGGTAACACACTTATGGTAGGAAACTCCTCCTAACGGCTGTGGAGGGCTTTGAAGATTTTTTTTCCTGGTACCCAGGGGTTGCTCGTAGGGAAATGAATCAGAGGTGATTACTCGCGACCCAACGTTTCATTCAGGCGTGATCGATTTAAAAATTTGTTACGTGATATCAACAAAATGATAAACTTTTAAGAACTCTTATAACAATGAAAAAACTAACAAAAACAATTCTTGTGGTACGGAAATTTCACATTATTAAACTGATCTTTCACAGTCGATGTTCAAAGTGTCCGCCACCTTGAAGAAGACACTCCGTGGAACGTCTGGTCATTTCCTCAGGTATTCTAGCGAGCTCGTCTCGAACGACATCACTTGCAGCCATAATCGTGGCCACCAAATCCATCTCCGTGGCTACAGGTCTATCATTTTCGGGGTACACCAGATCTTTCATTCTGCCCCAAAAATAAAAATCCAAGGGATTCAGATCCGGAGATCTAGCAGGCCATGCAAGGGCCCACCTCTTCCAATCCATCTACCTGGGTACTTCTCGTCGAGGTACTCCCGCACAATGAGACTGTAGTGGCATAGTGCCCCATCATGTTGTAACCACATTCCGTGGCGAAGTCCAAGAGTAACATCCTCAAGTAATTGTGTTAGACTTTGACTCAAAAATGCTCGGTACACAATAATGCTCCTCCACAGCAGTTAGGTCTTACATCTCTGCCCACATTGGCTGAATTTTGTAGTGCGGATTTTCGCTACTTCTTCGATCTAGAAGCTGCGAGTTAATTGAGGCTGGCTGAATTAATATTACTCATAATTTTATTACTTATGCACACAACTTCTGTCCGATTGTATTTCTGTTGCTCGTACGTCTAAAAATTTGTTAATATTGAAAATATGAAACCAAATTAATGTATAGCCATGAGGGATCCTGATTCCAAGGTCAAGTAAACGATCTACCCATGTATCTATCTATCTCCTGGTGGCGTCTTATTTGTGATGCTACGAGACACAAATTTTTTTATTCATCTGTACCAGCCACATCGTCGGAGTTTCAAGACCTGTAAGTAAGGCCGTAGTTTCGGGTACGCAGCGGTGCGTAAATCGCGGGACTGCAGTGACGAGCGAATAACAACGAAATTTGACAGGATGCAGCCCAGCGGTCATTTACCGTGAGATGCGTCGGTCTCCTGCCGGATACATCCGGTCGGCTATTAATAATTTGCTGCACCCTAGATAATCTTTGGTGTCTGGGAGAATCACATTTCAGTATCCATCGAGAAGATCGTTTTAATTGCGACCTGGATTCGATCATTGCTTAACGAGAGTCGCGACTAGACTGAATTAGTTCTCGAGCACAATACCGATTTGACGGACCGTAATGTACTATCTAGCTGCCATTATCTATCCTCGTGTTTTTTTTACCCACTGGAATAACGAGTCGTCACGTCTTCGTACGCTATACAGTTTTTGAGGGGAAAATCAATTAGATAGCAGATATAAAGAGATCGTAAGACAGCGGAAGCGAGAGCTATCAGCATTCCGACTGTACTACCTTCGATTCGCCCTCAACCCAAACTGTACAACAAAATTAGGTAGTCTATTCAGTGGCAGATTTATACACTTCCCAAGTATAAGCTCTTTTCTCTATATTTGTCAGTTCTCAGAATTATGTTAACATTCCAACAATTCGGTTGAAATAGTTTGGGGGTGGAGGGTGTACTTAGACAATAATGTGGATTTGGAAAAAGTTATTCCATAATCTTTATTGTGCTTACAAACAATTGAAAAATAATAAATTCAATTAACTTATGAAATCTTCTTACGATACCTTTTTTCACGATTTTTTCCTTGCAAATATTTTTATTCAGTTATACCCAACCAATACCATATACCAATAGATACGTACACCACCTAGTACAGAACTAGTACGAGTGGGTAGTGGGAAATATATTTTCCGCAATTTCGTTCTCTCCTCACTTACACAACGTATGAGCTGATCACTGCTTGCGGGCCACGAACTGGGTGTTTTGCCATAGCAAAATAGATAAATAAAGGCGATTAAATGCAACAGGATGTAGAATCGCTTTGTCGAGAGGCGCAGCACTGCACCACGCTCCAACGGCCGGTGGTAAGAAGAAATGAAAACAGGAGACAGCGTGATCGATAGATAAGAAGAACATAGCGACGTCGCTATTACCGACGGCCGGTAAGAGCGCTACCAACCGCTGGCGACGGAGTACCGGCTGCACGGAAACTAACGGCTCCCACCGCTAGCTTCGGTCGCTCGCAGCTAGAGGGCAGCACCGGTCCGCCGAGCCGGCTGAATGCTCCACTACGAGACTTATGTCTCCCCCGAGTCGCTGGAGTTTGACGCGTTCAAGGATCGGCTGACCGAGTCATGCCCGAGAGAAGCACATATCTCACCTATTTACTCTGAATTAATGGTGACAGCATGCTCCGGGGGAGCCGCTCGAGCTATGGACAATGGCTGTCGGCCGTTGACGGGCGCGTAACGAATAAAATGGCCGCCACGGCGACACCGCCCGGGCCGGGGAGAGAAGAGAAGCAAGATAGAGTCTCACCAACCGCCTAGACCATGGCACAGCCGCCACCTACCGTCGTCCCGTGGAAGTTTCGCTCGCCGAGAGGGTCGCCGCAGCCGCGTCGAACTTAGGACGGTCGTCGGTGTCACACGCACACAAAAATACAAAAAACCACTAAAACGCTAATTGAAGATTTGGAAGTTGACGGGTATTTGTGTTTTAAATAAGTTTATTGGACCGATCTCAGCGGCACTACAATGCTGGGCCAAACCGCGACGAGGTCGGAGCAAGACCCGGAGACCCCGATAACTTCCAGAAATCAGTTTAATATTGTACTGGTCGCTCGATGAGGGACGTATCAGATATCATGCTGATAAGAACAGAAAAAAGGCGTTTATTCTTTCGAACACATGTTCCCCCTGGCTTACAGCAGTTTGCCCGGGGGTGTAAATGTACAGTCATTGATCGCCTTTTGGGCGAGGACTAAGTAAAATAGGGGTTTTTCGCTCTTGGGCATCGCAGGGTGGCCAGGACCCGATGGGGGGCAGATGAGGACTAAAATTATAAGTCGGTGGTGAGGTGATGGTGTGACCAAATAGAGATGATGATGGAGCAAGAGTGTGGGTGGATGAAAAGCTATAGTCGCCTATGGGTATAATCAAAATATTGAAGTATATATGAAGGACCAGTCTTGGCCCTGCGTCAGGTGCAGCAGAAGTAGAGTTAGTCGGGTAGGTATGAGGGACCAGCACTGTTCCCTAGACAGGTATAATGTGGAAGACATTGGGTCAATCAGTTAAAAATAATAACGAGGACGCCGCCGGTCCTTTGTCGTACCTCGCTATGCTACCTCGAGTATATATATATATAAACAGGCACGAGCACTCACAGACTAAATTGCAGGCTTCTAGGGGAGGGAGGTTCGACTGAGCCGTTTAGGTCCCGGGCTGTACTGGCGCACGCCCGAGACGTGTTACACATAGATACTACGGCTCCACCGAATGGTCTCCGGCACAATGAGCCTTCGCATCGAGTATGCATAGTTGAGGCTCACCCGAAGGGTTTTAGGACATGCTCATTGTCGGCCAGGGGCTTATATTTCAGCAATTCGCGCACCTTGGCCTCTTCAAATGCTGTATAGGTGTTCTCGAATGTCACGGCCGCGTCCACAATCACGATGCTCTTTGAGGGCTCCTGCCCGACCACAATGACAGGTCAAAGAGCCCCCAGATCGCCTTCGACCCCCTGGACTCTTCTGTTAACTCTGAACATTCCGGCAGGCAGCAAGCCTTGGCTATTCGTTTGACGACGACGTTGTGTCGGAGTTGCCAGGCTGATGAGTGCGGCCGGCAGTGACACAGGACATGGGAAAGGGATTCGAGTGCACCCCCGCATCTCCGGCAACGCTTATCACCGTCGCCTCAGCGTCTTGCTCCGTTAAACTGTTTGGAAGACTATTATTACAATTTCGAAAAGTAATAAATACAGTTTTGCTTATATTTAGTGATAGCCTTTGAACAGCTAGCCACTTAGAGATACAGTTTAAATCTTCATTCATTTTTGCCTCAACCTCGGACCAGGAGTTGGCCGTTGTTATAATCGCTGAATCATCAACGTAAGATATTATGTTTTCTTTAAGCATGTCATTAGCATAAAGTATAAACAGTAGTGGGCCAAGTATCGTGCCCCGTGGCACTCCCGTACTTACAGCTTCTTTCTCGCTAACAACATTTTATATTTTAACTCGTTGTTCTCGATTATATAAGTAGCTAGTCATTAGGTCTAATGCCCTGCCTCAGATTCCATATTTTTCTAATTTTTGCAGTAATAGTTTGTGATCGACCGTATCGAATGCTTTGGCAAGATCTAGGAAAGCAACCGCTATTGGTTTACTTTCATCTAGGCAGTTATATATTTCATTTGATAGGTATTCCATTGCATCTTTAGTTCCCCTCTTCTTTACAAGACCATACTGATATTTTGAGATGATATTACAACTACTGGCAAAATTGTTTAGTCTATCATACAGTCATTTTTCAAGATTTGATGTTAATGAGATTGGGCTGTAGTTTTCTACACGATTTTTGTCTTTTGAATTGTAAATTGGAACAATGTCAGCACTTTTCATAGCTTTTGGCCAAGGCATATCTTTAATGATTTTAGCTATTTCAGA
The DNA here is from genome assembly GCA_963969455.1 of Arge pagana. NCBI lineage: Eukaryota > Metazoa > Arthropoda > Insecta > Hymenoptera > Argidae > Arge > Arge pagana. The sequence continues at coordinate 25,102,702 of OZ018308.1, read as the reverse complement.
GTAGTTTGTTGGGTTCAGGAAAATTGAATTGGGTTTCAGGCATTCTTATTGTACCGTCGCTGGTTGTTTAATTTGTTACTGAATATGTGTTCATTGGGTCAGCTATTTTTGTAGGGTTTTGTATTTTTTCAACGTGTTGTTTATTTGTGCCAATAATTTGTGTAATTGGTGGCGTTCTTTTTGTGTTTTTGCCTAATTTTCTATTTATTACTCTCCACAGATCTCTAGGTTTCGAGCAGCTTTTTTCAACCTCTGTACAATCGTCTTTTTGCTTGGCAACTTTGATGACTTTGTTTAATATTTTCTCATAATATTTATATTCTCTCTTTAGAGTCTCATTTTTTGTATCTAGTTGCCAAGTTTTATATAATAGTTCTTTTCTATTACGAGATTTTATAATTGCCCTTGTTATCCAGTTACGTCTAGGCTTATTTTTTCCTATTTTACTATTCTTATTTTTGGTAAACGTTGTCAGTGCAGTACATTTTTTTATTTTTTTAGGATCATTCATTGACAATGTCTCATTCCAGTTTTCTCTATCCGCGTTTTTTTTGTAATCTTCTACAATCTATGCAGTGTGATTTCTCTTGCCAGTCATTAAATTTAATTTTCTTAAGCGTCACAAGTAGCGATTGGTGATCTGTAATTATGTGTTCTATTTTACAAGTATTTGTTGCGATTGTGTTTGTTTTAATGAAGATATTGTCAATGCAAGATCCACTCGTATCAGATATTGCAGGTCTAGTAGTCGTTTGGAAACCTGGTACGTGTCCTTTCTCTAAGAAATTATTCAAATACTCCTGACTAATATTACCAACTCTTAGAATATCTATATTAAAGTCATCTATCACTAGGCAATTTTTGGCATTTTGTTTTTTTCTTAGGAAATGTGCAATGTTACCAATAAACTCAGTTTTTGGAATGTCATGAGATCTGTACAAGCTAGATATTTCTATTTTGTATTCCTGTATTGCTCCATCCGACCTATTTATTCTACTATTATTATAAAACATTTTATACCCTGTTGATTGAAAATAATTATCATATTCTAGATTCCACGTTCCTACGCAAACTATCATTAGTGGTTTATTCTCAAGCCTTTCAATAAAGATCTGTAGTTTTCAAATTTTTTATTTATACTTCTTGTATTGACGTATATAATATTGTCTTCGTTATTCGTCAAACAATTATTGAAAGCCTTGATATTTCGAATTACAGTTTCTTTCTCAACATTATCATTTTGAATACTTTCTATTACTTCAATCTTGTAATCCAGGTGCGTGTTTATCTTCTCAGGTAGTGTTGACTCGTGGAAGGAGACGATAGTAGTGACAAGGCTGACCTGTGGATTGTTAGCGTCTGCGGATTGTACAGTGCAATTTCTACGTCATCGATAATCAGTTGTAATCAGTTGACTCCACTTATTTTCTATTTCACTCTTCAGCACTTGACACGACTGGCTATCCTTTGCCACGTGTTGAATTTCATAATTAGTTTTGTACTTATTACTATGAAAATTACAATCTACACATTTTAATTCACCTGTTTTCACACAGTTTACCGAATTGGGTGAACCCACACGTTTTAAGCACACTTTTTCGTCGGTACATTTATGTCCACTGCGACCAAACCTACCACAATTGTAGCAAGGCCTCATATTAATGTCATCATATACTGTACAGTTTTGATAACCAATGAAAACTTTGCTCTTGTTGTCTTTTATTTTTTTCTAAATTGCCGAGGAAGCTTCAATTGTGATGCTGATCTGTTTAGTTTCCTTACTTTCGGATTGGTCGATTGCTGTGCAGTTGGTTTTTAAATCTTTAAAATTTCTTTCGTTCAATTTCTCTTAAATTCATGTTTTCATATTGTCCACTCCAACGATTTTTAATCTTGGTTTTTTCATCTCTTCCTTCTTTATTTCGCACATTGATGATAATTTTTCATTCAACATTTTTTTATTTTCATTCGTGCACTCAGCTATTACCTGGTTACCATTTTTAAAAAATGGTTTTTTTTGTTTGAACAGTTTTTTTTTTGTTAGGTAATGTGAGACTAAGTACGTTAAATTATTCTTATCATCGTTATGTTTCTTTTCTATAATTATTTTAGGTATTCTTCTCGGTTTTGTAGCCTCCTTGCTAATTTCTTCGCTAGTTCCTTGAGAGTAGCTTAGTTTATTGGGTACTTCTTCTGCCATTTTATTTAGTGCACTATTTAATAAATGGTCTTTATCCTTCATTTCTGTAACCAGCTGTTTCAAGAGAGCGTTTTCATTGATATTCCTAATTCAAGCAAACTGTAAAATATTTTACAATATTAATAAATTAAATTTCACTTTTTTATTTGACGGATTTTCACCTTTTTCCAGTGAGAAATTAAATTTTTTATCAGCGGAATTGTAACTTTCTCGTCGGTTAGATTTCCCTTGTCAATTACTACAAGAATCACTCTTTCGTTTGTGGAATTCGACTTTTCAATTAGCGAAGAATCTACTAATTCGAAATGCGACCATTTTTAGTAATTGGAAAAGCGTACAACTACTAATTACGAGCGGTATACGTCGGACATTTTGAAAAAGTATCGATTGACCATTGATCAGTGGTTTTTCCACTAATTCAATTTTAGAGAGTACGCAAATGCGACGTGATTCATAATTTCCGCGGCAATTCGCGTCGAATTCGCCTCAGTTCCATAAAACTGTAGCTTCCGAAGTTGTTCTCATTTCATGGTCTGGCTGACATCACGGAATAACTTCCCATTTTTTTGCTGTCGCGAGCGCTACGAGTAGAAGGCGAGGGAACAGAGTGAAATATTACCGGAGGGCAACGAGGAAACGTTAAAGGGTTGGTAAAAACGTAAACGTTTTCATAGCGAATTCAATTTTTCTCAAACCGAACGACTGACCTATACTTAGGATTGGTCATTACGGTACGGGGAATTATGTCGCTCTTTTTTTCTCATCCTCGAAGTGGGGGGGGGTGTCTGCGAGCGAACACCGGCGCGAAAAAGATGGACCCGTCATCATCGTCAGTGCTCTTGTTGGGATAACGTATGTTACTCACAATTAGACACCTCGCGGACTCTCTCTACCGTCTTGTACGATCTAATTGACGAAGTTTTTGTCCCTCTCCGTTCTAGGAACAAGGAACAACCGCGTCCTACTTCTACATCGTATAATTACGTTCGTATAATTTGAATCGAACGGTTGATGATGGCGTGCCCGGTAAAAACGGACTTCTTTCGCTTCAATCCCATTTATTCGTCGCTTCTTCTTATACTCCTTACATTCCGCTGCTCTGGACTCTGATCCGAAATGTCGCACGAAAAGACTTCGACCTACCGCAAAATAACGTTACATCTGAACTTCCGTAGGAGAAAAAAGCTCGCCTGCCGAATTCCAATGGCACAATATAATTTGATAACATTTTGGAAACTCGAAAAATACAGCTCGGTAAATCTATTTTCTCTCTGCCGCGGAATACATTTTTTGCAAATCGACATTTCAAAAATGATGTGTAATGTACACGTTGCGGGAGAAACACACGCTCAGTAAAGTGGGTGAAGGAGCGTACGATGGGATGAGAAAAGAGTGTCTACCGGCAGAGCCATCCACAAAAACATTCGCGCCATCGTATGAAATTGTGCTGAACAGGATAGAACCAAAGGTTTAGAGACAGTGAGACGAAGCCTGTTTAGCCAATGGCAGCGAAAAGCAGGAGGAACATTCGGAAAATATTAATTATGCAAGCAAGCTTCGAAATGCTATTGGGGAGAAACGGAAAATGAAGAAATACGAGACCAGTTGGTTGTCGAATGAACGGACGACGATGTGAAGCTGAAATTATATGAAGTTGAAAATCTAACCCTGCATGAAGCCATAAAAATTGCGAGGCATCACGAGGCAGCGGAAATGAATACAGCAAAAGAGTGGAGGACGGAAAGATCCGAGGCAACTGTAAATATGACGAGGAGAGGACGCAGACTCAGATCGCGACACAATAAGCAAGCTGGATACAAAAAATACAACAGTATCAGTATCGTCAAGAAGCAGGACCTTCGAAGGCTACGCGAGGAAATCCGACATCGAATAACTATCAGGCAGCAGGTTCATCAGGAAAAGAGAGTAACTCTTTTTGTCGTGGTAAACCCAGGCACAGAAAATTTGGCACGTACCGATTGACATGCTGCGAAGAGTGCAGACGAACTTCAGAAATCGACTTAATCGGTGTATGTACAATGGGGCTCGCCATTTAACCTATGTCACGTTCATCAATGTATGAAAAAAAATTGGGATATTGTATTCTCAAATAAAAAAAGAATTAAAACAATAACTGAAGTACTTTTGTTTTCATAGGACTTTCAAATAGTAAGCTTCTCTGGCGCACCTTGTATATACATTTTGTCAATGCTACGCGTTACTACAACGGTGGAGTGGGAGTAAAATTCGAGGGCACTTACCCACAGCGTGTCGCTACAATAGCGATAATAATAAAGTCTTGAAGCCGAGTGTCGAGTATGTTCATAATGAAAATAATGCAGAGCAGTCGGTCGAACGGCACGTCAGATACGTCGGAACACAGCATAAGTAGCATTGTAAGAGACACTGCAGAAACTGAAATACATTCAGTTTCGAACGAATTGTGTTGCTGTAGAGGACTCCAGGGGCTACAATCCGTTGCACCGTGTTACGTAGAGATGAAATTGATCAGGGACCATAGCTCACCTCGAAAACAACGTTCTTGAACGCGAAGCCATTGCTAACATACCGATTGACATGCTGTGCAGAGTGCAGATGAACTTCAGAAAACGACTTAATCGGTGTATACACAATGGGGCTCGCCATTTAACCTATGTCACGTTCATCAATGTATGAAAAAAATTGGGATATTGTATTCTCAAATAAAAAAAGAATTAAAACGATAACTGAAGTACTTTTGTTTTTATTGACCTTGCAAAAAAAAAATTGAGTTTTTGCCATTACAGCGCCATCTAGCAGTATTCGGAAAAGAGTTTGAGAAAAAAGTCGCGTATTTCTTACCGAATAATGCAAAATAGAAGTTTCCATTTGCAAAATCAAAGTTAACCTTGATTCGACCTTGAAGTTTGGATTCAAGGTCGACGGCAAGGTCACGGTTATTTCCCCTCTACGAAACCTTACAATTTGCGTGCAGATTTTTCGATATCGTTCATATTTTTGAAGCTAGTACTGCCGAAGTTAACGTCTAGCGCTCTCCATCAAGACGATAAATATTTTTCACAAGACATACACAAGTTCTTTTACTTGGAAATATGAATATTTAGTGAAAAATTGAGCTTTTTGTTTGAAAAATTAAAGCTAACGTTGATTTTATCTTCAAGGTCATATTCGAGGACAGCGTTGAATAACCAGGGAAACATCGTAAAACTTTTATATTCACCATTTTTCCAACGTATTCAGGGATTTCCATGTTTTTTCCTAACCCTGTATACACAAGTTGCATGGTAAAAAAAGGTACACCACGTAGTGCTTCAATTTTTCTTTTAGGTCGAGGTGTTTCCAAGATTTGGAGGAAAACTTTGTTCCTTCTTGTTGCTTCCAAAATATGGTAGCCAACAAGTAATCTCACTTCATTACATCATTGGAAATTCAACCTGATCACAGATTTTCGCAGCGCAACCACTCGTACGAGATAGCGAGTGTCTAGTGACTCGTTGCAACTAACGTGAGCGTTCATAGCGAACATAGTCGATATGCATATACGATTCCCGTCGCTGTTGCAAATGTCAACGTACAACTCGAAGACCGTGGCAACCAAGACGAAGGTCGCGCATTGGAAGAAACATAATAACTGAGAGTTCTAAGTCACAATAGCGGGTGTATAAATTACATACATAGGGCGAAGCAGAGTGGAGAATTCGCCGCAGGATACACGAGGATTCATTTCACTTCCCAGAAGTTTCGCCCAAGAACGGACGTCACGGATGAACAATCGTTAAAAACGATTGGTTATTTTGCGCAATCGTTTCATAGACCGCGGAACAATAAAAAATGTTTTTCCTCGCCAGACTCGCAATCTCGCATGTTGCCATTTTCAAATACATATATTGGTACCGTTCCAAGTTTTTACACGTGCTTTCGATTTTCTTCGTCGTTGTCCATGCATTCCGCGGAAACTCTTCCGCATCGTTCATGTATTTTTCTAACGGATTCAAAGATTTTTGCACTCCGCTGCGAGATCTTTTTAGAAACAGTATCTTTGTAGTCTATCTACGCATTGGCGAGACTGCAAGTTCGAGCGCCAAAAATCTGGTCGCTGGTCCAGCACAAATTCAGATCCGCGCCCGACAGAGCCGTTGTCCAACGTCACGAAAAGGTGACATTCTCGCGAATCGTGGGGACAGAATCTCGAATCCCAAATTAAATTCACGGTGTGTACGCATAAATTGTATCAGACTCGATAACCACCTGCGGGGCCCCAGATGAAGATGATTGAATTCGAATTCCGAGTTCACGATCTAGCTGCAGCGACGATTATGAACATGGTAGACCCAAATAGTTGTATCTCTAAGCGGCCCGTGTTACAACACGACTATCTTTACGTGTAACCAACAGATCAAATGGGAATACCCCAACGCGGAATTCTTCAGAAATAATAGCGGTGGATTTTCTCAATTCGGCGAGGCAGGATGTACCATACATCACCAAGAAGGAATCTGAAAGGCGCGTAGATCTGTGGGTACCGATGTTCGAATGTGATCCCATCAGCGGAAGCAATAATTTGTCCAACTCAGCATCACTCCAAAAAGTCGCGACAACGCAGCGGCGCCGAGGAGCATCCTTTGGGAATCGTAGATCTAGTTTTTTGGATTTTCGTACGAAAACAGCGGCTGTCAGAATGGGAGTTGCGCGAAAGCGTCGAAGCGTAACGGAGAACTTTTTTTTTCCACGCAGTTTAGAATTGGAGTGAGCAGTTGTTACAGCGCAGCGCTCAGTCTACTTTATCCTCGGAACACAGCAAGTGACAAAGCGAAATTTCGCTCCTATTCTCGACGAGATCTTATCGAATTGTTGTTCGCGATTTAATATCCGCTCACGCGGGCATACCACGTAATATCATAACAATAATAAACACAATCGATACTTTGTATCGTCGATACGGCGTAGTTCAACGTCGAAAAAAGCCGACCGTAGGTCTGATAAAATATCATTTACCGTGTCCTTTGCAATTGTTCTGTTCTCAGATCTCTCTGCCTATTGTGCATCGTCCTAACTGTCCGGTTCTCAGGCGTGGCTGAGCAAATACAAAGCGGCGAGAAAAATGTCTCCTGTATGCTTGAACGACGAAATACAACTTATTCACCGGAATCTTCACGGTTTCGTTTATCACGACTCCTATTAATGCGATTCTTCTCCATTGCCGTCGATTCGTTCCCATTCTGCCTCAGTTTTTTCAACCTCGTGCTTCCCCCCCCCCCCCCCCCGTCTGCTCTCACGCACGGCTCTTTCAAACGCGGATAAGACCTCGCGCGTGTCCTTTTCCGCCGATTTTACCGAGTCATTCTTCTGCACGAAGATACAACGGTTAATTTCTGATTAACTTTTTTCACTAGCCACGATCTATCGATTGTGACAATTGTTGGGAATTACTGCTGGTGTCCTATTTACTGTTGCTCCATTGACTTTTCAATACCATCGCTGTACCGCTGGCATTCTTCGACCATCTACATCCGCTTTGAAGTGACGAATCAGTCAAGTTATTCAAGGCCTCGCTCCGTCTAATCTTTCGTCAAATTTTTCATCTTACGAAATAGATGCTTATCTGATTCGTTTAGCTCGGCAGTAGTCTGGTCCAGAGCGAGATTGTTTACCCCACTTTTGGGTTGGAATGAATCTTAAACCGTTGCAGTTGTCTCGATGGAATTTTCCACGTGTATTTATCGTTTCTTTGAAAATTTATCTTCATTAGAAAAAAAATTACGTCGAATATTTTCATCTAGTTTTTTATTGTTCTGAAACATGGTCCGCGGAAAACCGCCTCAATCGACGCTCACTCCGGATAAATATACATATATTCTCACTCTGTACGAGTAATCTGAGCACTGGTACTAGAATTAGCACTTTAAGAATTTTTTTTACAAAATGGCGACCTGTTAAACTTTAATTAACGACGTTTCATACATTTCAGGGTATTCCACGAGGTATATAACGTCGGCAAAATTTCTCTTCGCCTCAATTCTAGTACCAGTCTTCGGAAAGAGGCTACCAAAAGTACCTGCAAAATTTGAGCTCGATCGGTCGATTAGTTATCGAGATATCGTCGGCACTGATTTGAAAAACATAGTTGCGAGATAAACGCGTTCAAAGTTTCGATACCGTTAGATGCGGTTAAAATTGAATTATCGATGCATGCTAGTTAATCTGCCAAATCGGGTCCATAAATTACTCTTTCGAGCGCGCAGCTGCTTCCTGACCGTGCTTTCGTTCCGAATCATCACTCACAAAACTCGTATACACCTATACTCGTGACCTCCCTGCATGAAGTGTCAGACAGAAATCCAGACACAAAAACTGCATAATCTATGCGATTTTTATATGGGGTTTAGGCCGGGCTTCTGGTGACACGACTAAATATCCCCTCCCCTTCCTCCAGAATATCCGGCGACATAATATCCCGGAGAGAAAATATCCCAACACTAAAATGTTGCAGGTCAATATATTCCAAAATCGCCCGTTGCCAAAATATCCCAGGTCGTCAGAATGGTGACACGACCGCTGATCCATGAACAATTGATCCGCGACGATTGATCAGTGGCATTTGACCTGATCCGCCCGACAATCTGCCTTGCAATTGATCCGCGCAGCTAGTATACCTTACCTGTGAGTTGCCCGTCTCCTCTAATGTTATCGCCGTAGCCGGATTAGCCGGTAATCCCATGTCCCGACTCCTCTCAAGATTCCAAAAACTTTTCATACACCCATGACTCGGATCATCTAAAAATCTCAGAGCCGTCCAAAACCTCCATGGCACGACTCCTCTCAAAACTTCAGAGCCTTCCCGATACAAATTATGAAGTATGTTCAAACTCTGGCGGTGGAGTATGGTATTTTATTGAAGCACCGATTGTTTCGACCACCAAGTTTGCGACGGCTCTGAAGTTTTGAGAGAAGTCGGGCCATGGGTGTCTGAGACGGCTCTGGAATTTTGAGAGGAGTCGAGCTACGCTCGGGGAACAAGGGATTAACGTAAGACGGTCTGCACCCAGGAGCTCTGGTGGTGGAGTATGGTGTTTTCAAATTCTGGTGGTGGAGTATGGTATTTTCAAACTCTGGTGGTGGGGTCTGATATTCTCAAACACTGGTGGTGAGATATGGTATTTTCAAGCTCTGGATTTTGATAACTGGTTCTATTCCAATTCTCCTTGATTGACTTAGATTCAATATTAGTCCAATAAGTATACAAACAATCAACTGCCAGATACAATGCACGCTGACCCAAGTATATTCGAAATGAAGGCGAAACAAAAAATCTCAATTGACAATTGGAGCCATTCCAATTGTCTAGATTGAAGTTTTCCAAAGGAACAATTTTCGTTCAAGTACGCCGTAATTGCACTTGCATCGCAAAGTGCGTATATAGCTGTAGAAGAGTGAGAGAGAGAGAGAGAGGAATGTGCCCGGCAAGTGTGTAGCTCTTGAAATAATTTTTCGATATCACTACACGAATCAGCGAGGTCCAACTTTGCGATGCCTTGCTGCTTGGCATTAGATCCTGATTCCACGACAGAGACTGGCGATAGGTTTTTGTTTTTTTCCCCAGTAGAACATTATGGAACTTGGCGGCATTTTTTACATTTATAATGGTTTTGCAGGGTATTTTAATATCCGAGAGCAAGTTTCATCACATACAACGTTGAATAACGCAGCTACGAGAGCATAACTCATATCATCTTTGATTTTCAACATCGCGAGGACAATTCTTGCTTCTTTAGACAATCGACGAGCGTCTGGTCTTTCGTCCAAACTATACTTTGCACTGCCGCTAAAAAAGGCTTAATAATTGCAAGTCACGCTTGCCAGTCATTGTATTTAGAGTTTTAGCCGTAGTAATCAAGGAAATGAATGGACTCCCAACTCTAGATCACCACTGCTGACGTGAGTGGACTTCTCACAAGTTCCACCATAAGACAACAGCAGCAAGGCTGTCGAGGTTTCCGAATCCTCGGCTGTTACATCTGTTTAGCAGGGTTTGTCATTTGAATTCGATAGGTCAGTCGAGTTAGTGTTATTCGCCGTAATAGAGGACTGAATACGTCGTATAATAATAATAATTCAACAAAAAAAAACCTTAAGCACTCTATATTTGTACAGCTGTTTTGAAAAAATCCAACAACTTTCAAACTTGTCAGCACTTTCTTTCAATTTCAACCTTGCCTGCTTTATGGCATCCGACATTATTATTATTATTATCACTATTATTATTATTATTATTATTATTATTATTATTATTATTATTATTATTATTATTATTATTACCACTCGCTAAGTCGATGTTTGATTGTTCAGAAAAAAATTAATTTGCACTGTTTGACCAGTTTGCACGTGACAGGTCGTCTGTTCTGCGGTCTAACAGCAGTTCGAAAAGAAGTCGATACGCGTCGCATGCTTGATGTAGATCGTCAATTAAAAGATCTCGAGACGCTGAAGAACAGCGCGCTGTATGCGATCTATGAGCGAGGAAAACAACAAAGGATTTGTTACGTTGGTTGAGCGAGGAAAATGATTGCTTGGACAGTCGTGGTTGGTAGCCGAGCGAGGCACACTTTCGCGCTCTTTTTATACAGCTACATCATTCTTGTATACTCGACGCAGCGGCCTTTCATTAAAATTTTTGCTCTTGTGCCTGATCGAGGGCACGCACCACCAATATAATCCACCTCTGCCCCCCTGTCGCGTGAAAAGATCTGTCGCGTACCTCATAGATCTGCTTTGAGGTATAATCCACGGTCTCACAAGTCGGACGGACTCCGGCGAGAGAGCAGTCTTATCACAAAAAGACAAAGATTAAAGTTTATAATTGATGGTCGGAGGGGTCCGATTAATCCAACACTGCCCAACGGGCCGTTTCAGTATTCGTTTTTGCTCTGAAATACGCTGAATATACCATGGTAAATGATTATCTCTAATGACTGTGTGTTGGAACATGGAACGGTAAAGCCTAATCAACCATTTCATTACACATTCCGATTCGGTGCAACCGGCACAGAGGTGGAGGGAACTGGATACTCTGATACAAATATGATACTCAGTTGATTGATTAGACGTAGACGAGTATAATTGTTGTTGATCAGTATTGCGAAGAGCGATCAAAACTTATTAGGATTGAACTACTATTCATCGCTGTCATCTATTTTAGCATTATACAAATTTAAGGACCTTCACAGAAACTTAACTGAAAGTTTCTTGCACTTACTGAAAATTGATACACCGTACAGAATTGTGTTCTGTGATTCGGATGAGTCCGCGTAACACAAAATGTTCCTAATTCTGAAGCGTCACGTGCGTTCGAAAAATTAGCATTTTTTTAGCAGAAGATGAAAGGATCGCGAAGGTCACCGTAACGTTTCCAACTCGTCCAGATTCAATTTGAAAAAAACCTGCTCGCAAAGAAGGCCACTGCGAAACGTGAATTTCCACGATCGGCCATATCTTTCTACGTTTCGGACGTCATTTGGTACAAATTAAATGCGTCCCGCGGCTATGTTTTCTATCCAGTTTTTTCACACATCCCGCCACACGAATCGATGGCGTTAATTGAATTTACTAATCGAACCGTTCTCATTCCTTGTACGGAAGGCGAAACACTTTTGGTAACTAGCAATGAGATTGCGAAGGTCTCTGAGTTTTGTCTCGACAATACACGGCTCCACCTTCAGCAGTATTGAGCGGAATACCAAAAGAATTCAAGCAGCCTCTCGGCTTTGCTACGATTATATCACTCTCCCTCCAAACATTGAATTAATGCGGAAGAAGTGCTCTTCGAACGCGACAATTCTTTTGCTCAGGTCGACATCGACTATCAAAGCCTATGGAAGGTGATTTGTTTGCAATATAACGAGATGCTTGCTCACTGCGCTTTTACAGGGTGTAAGTGTTTAGACTATCCAAACTTTCAGGATAGGTAGAGACTTAAATACAATCATTTTTGAGCAGGGGTTGTGCACCCGCCGATAGCGTGTTTCGACGCGACAGGGCGTGTAGTGTCATGGGTTCGCGCTCGACACATGCCGTTTCGCGGAATGTCTCCAAGACCAACAATTGTGAAGTCGTTTGTCAGTGACCCACGAGGTGCACGTATATCAAGATGGTATTTCTCATAACAGGAGCAGGACCTTGAAATTGAGAAGAAAAAATAAATCGTCTGCGTCAAACATTAAGCGGTCTGAAACTTCGAAACATGTCTTCGGAACCCAATATTACAGAAGGAGAAGGTCTGAATCTTGAAGCACGAATATCAAAAGACTGCAGAACCGATTGTGACTGAACTGGAAAGATGAATTTTTCTGATATTCTAGATCGATGTACGCTATAATTTGAAAAAAATATAGTACATTCACGAGTGAACGAAAATGCTGAACGTTACTTGATTGACCAGTTGCCCATTTTCATCATGGTCATATACATGATTGGCTTGCAAGGGCAGATAATGTATCCCTCAAAAATATTATATAAACGTAAAAAATGTCGCCAAGTCCCGCAATATTCTACTGGTTGAAATACGAAAACCTATCGCCAGTGTCTGTCCTGAAATGAGGATTTGATGCCAAGCACCGAGGCATCGCAAGGTCGGACCTCGCTGATTCGTGTCGTGGTATCAAAAAATCATTTCAAGAGCTAAATGCTTGGCATGCACATTCCTGTCTCCCACTCTGTAGACATTCGTTGATGCCGTATTATGAATCATCAAACATGTCTGTAGATGAATGCAACACCATCAATGATTACAAGTTGTGGTGTAGTACAGTATTTCACTGCACGAACAAGTTTTAAAATCATTAATTTGGTAGACATTCAACGTTTTGGATTCTGCTAACAATTGATGTCGCGAGCTCGATGTTTACTTTACTGTAGATAGATGGTAGACAGCTGATTCTTTAGTACCTAGTACTCCTGTTGCTGTATCAAATTAAGAGATATTACTAATACTCAATTGAATGGTTCCCAATAATCTGGCTCATGTTGACGGTGAAGAATTTCTACATACAATAACGGACTCAAATGCTAATTGAAGCTTATCCGTTTTGAAAATTAAACTCCCAGTTTCCAATGTTATTTGCTTCGAATCATTACACACAGAATTCGTACATACTCCTGACCTCCTCGCATGAATTTTTAGGTGTGTTTCAAGTAGACGTTCATCCTACTTATATGTAGTACATGTTCGCAGCTTCTCCTTGACAATTTTCTGTTTCTTCATGAATTTCGCAGATGTTTGGAATAGCTGGTCCTATTCCTGTTTCCGTGTTTTCACTTAGATTCAGTATTAAACTAATAAGCATAAAAATAATCAACTGCCAAATTTGGAAGTGATTGGTCAGAACTACTGGAAGCTATATCAGACATTGCGATTTTTGGAGGGGCAGCTGATGACAAATGCCGTAGCAATGTAATCCGATGCTACAGAACTTTAGATAAGCTCCTACATGAATTCCAAATATTAGGATTCTCAGTCAGTCGATCGAGATTAAATTTACGACTTTCACCCCGAAACGTCAATACGATGTAAAGTAAGAGGCACGTAAATCCGCTACCCGTCAAGCTTTCAGAAGCACAAAATGATCTACATACGAATGATCGAGACGCAACTTTCTGTACTTCCACGATTCGTTCCATGAAAACTTTAGGTTTGATATTGGAAGTTCAGGAGGTATGCTCCTGTCACAAGATGACACATCTCGCGTTCCTATCGGAATCCGTTCCTACTGTCAAAACGCAAGCACCATTGTTTATGCATTTTAAGTACAAAATCCGATTCCCCGATCATGACTGGATCATTCGGAAAAAAATCATTTGAAAGCGTCCGTATATTCTAGAATCCTCGTCAAATGGAGTGGAAATGGCCAACCAGCGGCGGCATCGTACTCAGGCCTAACTTACATCGCTATTCGCAGTGAAAAACATGATTCTACTTCAAGTAGTTAGAGAAACTTTTGAGATGACAGCAAAAAAAAATTTTTTTTGTACCACTCTGATCGACATATTCGTCCTTCGCAATCCCTTTCATGAAGAAAATTGCGAGCGTGCTGAATAAATGTTATCGCGAGAGAACATCAATGTAACAAGAAATGTTTGATGCGAAGAAATAATGTCATTTGATTAATCGAAGATTCGTATTTCATTTGTGCTCGATAAAAATGAGACAATCGCGAGCATCGCTACGACGAGAGAGGCCGGTTCATAACACAAAGGCGTTGACAGTTCCAATCCGAATCAGAACACTAGAAAGCTCTGTAGGCATCGGCTTACTTTCATACGGATTTGTATCGAACGGTAGGTTTCCCCTAGCCTTAAGTTCGAGTAGTGACAACCTTGCGAAGCGATTCCTTCGGATATATCAACGCGAGGCCCGTGTCCAACTGTCTAGATGTATCGTACAATATTACTTTAACTGTGACCTCTTGTTCTCATCTAATGAGAACAAGCTAATCATAAAGATAGCAGCCCCGCGGTACATCTACAGGTTTCGTTCGATTTTTTTCTTGCCTTCTACGAAACGTCAGTCGATGTGCCTACGCTGCTACATGAAAGTAACGGAGAACAGAGAAAGTAAGTTGTACGTGTACATTTTCATATTTTTTCCACTCTTCTTTCAATGTACCATCGCGCTACCTCCGCGGCGAGGGCCTCACTCGGGCACGAAACAAAAGTTGTAACCTGGACGCTTTGCATGGCCACCTCGCGTCCACCTTCACGACTCGTTTCTATTGGCGAATCGTCAGGTGGACTTTTTACAGACAAGTAAGAACCCACAGAAATATAGCAAAGTCAATTTCTAGAGTAAAAGAAGAAGTCCATTTCTGTAGAAGAAGATATGGAGAGGCAAAAGAAATCAACAAACACCGCAAAAACATAAGCAGGGACAGAGGATATACGTTGAACCTAGTCTGGCAGTCCGTCTTCCCGGTTCTTTGATTTCATTGGTCAAACCACATGATGAGCCGATCAATCAGAAAATCTCCCCCAGATTGGTCCACAGAGATAGATCGCCACATATTTAAAGTGACACAGGACCGCGAATCTAATAAGGCTAGAAATTCCTAATACTAATTGTTTCTCATAAAACGAGTTGAGCGTGACGTCTAGGTTAAAGTCCCCAACTAATATACACCCTCCTTCTATCCTCAATGCCTCCACTATGTCTTCGACATCTCTTCTAAATTTCGCATCTGACGCACTTGGTGAGTGGTACATCACTGTTATCACACCCTTATATATCTGATCATTGACTTCTATTGCTACCCCCCAACAGTTTCCCTCTATTTTGTTTCTCATTATCACTTCACATTTCATACCATCCTTTATACATGAAAGGACTCCATGTGTATTCCTATTTTCTGCATCCCATCTAACTATACTATATCTCGGTATATACAACTCACTATCACTTATTTCCGGAATCACCCCTGTCTCGGTTAGCGCTATGAATGCAGGTCTCATTCTGCTTGCCACCTAGTGCCTTATTTCATCCTTGTGCACCAAAAAACCTTGTGCATTTGTGTAGCTACCAGATCTTTTCTTCCATCCGTGGTTGCTGTTCTATCTATCCCGCTGTCTTCTTCTCCTCTTATATCGCTTTTCTACACGTTGGGCATTCCTTATCGGGAGCGCTGTGTTCGACATTTATCTTCAGATTAAATGCTTAGTTTTTATGCGCACAGTTTACACACTTACTCTTCCTTGACATACATTTTCTAGCGTTATGATTACCTGCGCATTCATACCAGGTTTCCTCTCTGCTGAAGTTTTTCGCTGTATGGTAATAGCCCCAGTACTTGTAGTAGCTCTTTACGCTGGCGTGGTTACCAACCGGACACCTCCGCCAGCCTACGTCGAGTTTACCTTTATTCAGCAATTCTCCTCGTCCACTGCTAGCATGAGTAAGCCCTCTACATTTTCTCTTCCGTTGTTTTCATGTTCTCTCTTTTTAGTCACTCGTTTCAATATTTCCACCCCTCTTCCTTCTGCCTCCTCTATACCGTTCTGTTTCTTAATTGCTCTAATTGGGTCATCATCGGTTAAGTCGACTTCTTCTTCATCCACATTCACTAACTTCATCTTCGGCTTCATCTGTGTTGCCTCCGATGCTTTGAACTCCTCACCCATTTCATCTTGCCCTACAGCCTTCAGCGTTTCAATCTCCTCTACCGATGCACATCCCATGATTACGATCCCTTTACTTCCTTTCTTCAGCTTCTTTATTCCCATCGCCATGTTCTTGATACCCACTTTCTCTTTTATTGCCCATTTCGTGGTATCACTCTCCTGCTGGATCTTGACTTTGACAATAATCACCCTTTCTTCATTTTTTTCCTCCACCACTTCGCTATAAGTTGCCCTTGCAGCGCCGTATAGTCTCTTTGTAGCATTCCCTTCAGTTCTATCTCTTGCCTCACCTCTCACGTTTCTACGAGAGAGGGAGAGTTAGAGAGGGCGAAAGAGGGAGGAAGCGAGAAGGGGGGAGGGGGAAGAAAATGAGATGTCGCGAACCCAAAGTCTGCATCGATGATGCTGGACCGGACAAAACGGAAACGTCGTCAGACGGAGAGGCCACTAACTAGCGATGGAGCAACGTACCGATCGTTGATATTGATTTCAAAAAAGAATCGCCAACTAAGAATCGCTATTGAATCAAATCTCACAGAGGCAAGAAAAGGATTTCGTTGTACCGACCACGACAACAAATCTTTGACGAGGACTCACACGCAGGCCCGCCGCTAGCTGCCTGTACACCCGCGTGCAATACCGATATTGTGGGCTCATGTACGACTCTACGCTCAGCTCAGATTTGGCGAATCAGTGAAACGCTCCCGACTGGGCTCATCCGATTCGACTACTTCTCCGAATCCAAGTATTAAATCGAACTCGAGGCGTTGTGAATAATAGTACGAGAGCCCACGACCACATTTTTCGATTCACATTATCTCGGCCAAAGTGGTAAAAAATTGATAGAATAAGTGACTTGAAATTCAAAAACGCAAATTTTCGACATTTTGCGCCTAGCGTTTGACCTGGGCGAATTTTCAAAAATGTCAACAAATACAGCTGACCTGATCAATAGTAGCCCCATTGAGTCTTTTTTCAAAGGTTTTGTATGGTCACCGCCATCGGAACAATACTGTTTATAAATATTTGGAATGTCTATTGTGACTGCCAAAATGAAAAAAAACGGTCCGGAGCCGGCCAGAAAACGCTTCAAGGCTTGTAACGCTCCAACGGTTTATATTTCCAATAAATGATCAGAGCTCATTTCAGTTCCATTCTGTTAATTTCTTTCGAAAGTCCTCCAACTATAGTTCGAAAGTTCCAGATAACCTCGTTTTCTTATCGTTATCTAAGAATTTATCTGGAAACTTAAAAATCGCAAAGGGGGACCTCTGAATATGAATATTAAGAGCTCGTACTCTACCGGAAATTTCGTTCCGTCATTTTGAACAATATTTTACTGGTAACTGAGGGAAACAATTTTTTTTGGCCCCCCAATTTTCGTTTCGAAAAATGTTCGGTTTGGAAGTCTTGTAATTCGGCGAAAAATTGACTGAGTGCATCGTTCGTAGACGCACTTTGGAGCTTGAAGATTCATCTTTCAGATGCTCACTTGCGATCGCGTTTCTGTTTCTTTCGTCTTGAGTTATGGTGCCTTGAACCCTCTCGTGTCAAATTTGTGTATCGATGTTCCAACTTCAAGACAACGCAGGGGGTCGGTCAGTATCGGAATTTTAATTTCAAGATAGTCATTTTGAAGCTTGGAATGTCCTCTTTGAAACTCTTTTTTTGAAATCGCTCCACGATTTTTTCTCCCGGAGCTACGCGTTGCTGAAGCAAAAATGGTCTGCGATCAATTTTTGATCGCGTGCCCTGGACGAACGAGTTCTGGTATCAAGGCTCTCAAATATGGTTTTTGAAACTCAAATCTTCATCGTACACACGATGCAAAGCAGCCGTCCCATTAATTTCGCACGTATTCTGCTATAAGTATTCTACTCTACAGCTGACAGCTGATTCGTTGTTCAGAAAAGATCAAACAGATGTCTAATTTTCTTTTTCAAAAGTCTAAATCATTAAGAAATTAGGAATTTGTTACATTATTACACGTTGAAAATACCAATTCGATTTCATGCATGTTTGTAACAGTTTCATTTTTGATGACATTTGACCGGATCAGGCGGCAAGGGAGCCCCTTTGGATAAAAGCTTGTAAAAACCATCAGGACGATGTCCAAAAATATTATTCCGAGTAGATACGTCGAAAATAGGCTTCGAAATCTTGCGGTCAGACGAATTTCTCCAGAGCCACGATATGGAACGATATCACCTTGGAAATGGTGTGGTTACTTGTTCCAAAATTCTTCTTCGCGAGATACCATCGATTTCTCGGATTCTGGAATCGCAGATGTGGATAATAATTCGTGAAGATTTTGTCTGTGAACAGGCGGATTAATCGAAACGCGAATGGGTCCCCCATATTTGGATAACACCGGCACACAAAAAAAAAATAAGTTATCTGTACTTTTGACGGGACCGATTTATTCCCATGTATTTTGACCCGCTGAATCTGAATCCAAGGTCCGTTTAACCCGTACACCCTCAGCGTTTTAGAAAACTTTAAAAAACCTCAAAAAATCACAAAAATCGACCGTTTTTTAAATTTATAAATTTTCTCAACCCTAACTAAGCATGATTTTTATGTATTTCGGTCCTCCACATACTAACCTGAAGTTTATTAAAAACATTAGCCATTTAAAGTCTGAGTAAATTCCAAAAAACTTTTTAGGGAATACGAAAAGTGAGAATTACGTAAATTTAGTTGAAGAGTTGATATACAACTATGATACTTTGGGTTGCTTAATGAATTCCAAATTGCACTATTTACATTCTCACCTTTCACACTTTCCTGAAAATCTTGGTGACTATAGTGAAGAGCAAGGTGAAAGATTCCAGCAGGACATCAGTATAATGGAAAAACGTTATCAAGGTAAGTGGGATGTCAATATGATGGCAGATCACTGTTGGACACTACAGAGAGATCTACCTGAAGAAATGAGGAAACGAAAGAGAAACCCTATATGTAGGACATTTGAGGACAAAAGGGTTAGATATAAGCGGAGAACGAATTAATATTGAAATAACGTTTCTATAAAGATTTTTTGAAGCATATTAAAAAATTTTTATGCTTTAGGCCAAAATATTTTTTATATATATATATCACAGATCGAACAATATGATTTCTTTTATTTATTTCGATTTAAAAATTGATTTTTGTTATACCAAATTTTATTTTTTTCGAATTTTTGGGAATTTGTGCCATTTATTTAAAATTTTAGAGATGTCTGAGCCATGGATGTTCGAGAATTATATGTGACAGATAAACATACATGAAAATAATTATTTATTTAGCCCTATAAAATTTTTTTCAACACAATACTAAGAAATTTTTTGCTTTTTTGCAATTTTTTGGAATTTACTCAGACTTTAAATGGCTAATGTTTTAAATAAACTTCAGGTTAGTATGTGGAGGACCGAAATACATAAAAATCATGCTTAGTTAGGGTTGAGAAAATTTATAAATTTAAAAAACGGTCGAGTTTTGTAATTTTTGAGGTTTTTTAAAAAGTTTTCTAAAAATCTGAGGGTGTACGGGTTAAACGGACCTCGGATTCAGATTCAGCGGGTCAAAATACATGGGAATAAATCGGTCCCGTCAAAAGTACAGAGAACTTAGGTTTTTTTGTGTGCCGGTGTAATTGTTCCTAGATTAATGGAGTTTCTAAATGTCTCGCGTGCGAGCCACTCGTGTCAGCAATTTCGGCAACTCGCGGTCGTTTATTTCTTTGAAAAAGCGAGGTTCGTGCAGCGGTCGTTAGGCGTTGCATCGGTGCAGGTAATCGTTGGCAGTTTGCATCGAGGTAGTTTCCAGCTACCGCGAGTCCGTCGGATCGTAGATTGGCGGGAAAACCGTTGCGCGTTTTTGAATCGCGGGATAATGGTCCCGACATAACGCAGAGCCACGCCGCGTCGTTTCGCGATTCTGATTGGCGGCGAGATTGTTCTCGGCAATCTACGCGCAAAGATAGCTTCGCCAGGTAACTACCGCGCCAGGTGAATATAGGTTGCACCTACAGGTGGCCGCGCGATCCGGCCGAAGGATCGAGACTGCGCGTCGATTGTCAAGCGTTACGGCAATCGATGCTACCACGTTCTCCATCGCGAATTCTCGCGGTCTTAGAAAATTGGTTCGAAGTAACGCGAAAGATAACTCGAAGACCGACCGACCCACCTTAGCTTTTCGATAAATGGTCTCCGCTAACTGCTGCCGATGATCGATAAAGATCTTCGGAATGATCTCCACTCGAGAATACTCGGCTTCGTAATTCACGACTTTCTACAAATTTTCTTGTAACATCGATGTGAAAACGAGTCGAGGTACGGCATACCAGGGCAGCGTCGAACACACCGGTACTCTCTTACTCCTAAATAATTGGATCACGCGTCCAACGAGTTCGCGCCTTGTTACGACGAACATCGTTATTATTTCAGCCCGACCCTTTTCATTGCCCAACGAATCTCGCGCTCGATCACATCGAGGGTGCCGCGTCTCCCGCAACCCGGACAAAGCGGAATCTCCTACATTTTGAGAATTTCAGAAGGCTATAGTCTTCCCATTTGTGCGATTCCGAAAAGTCATTTTTTTTTATCGTAATTTCTCTCCTGGTCGAGGTATCGATCTAGGTCCAACGCCATTCGATTCTGCGCCCCAAAATACATCAGGAAACGGAGCAGCGACCGATTCGGAGATGCGTTGAATTTCGAGAATTTGAGAAGGCTATAGTCTTCTCATTTGTGCGTTTCCGAAAAGTCAGCTTTTTGATCATTATCACCATTTGGGTGATAATTTGATCGGAAAATCATCAAACTCTAATGAGAATAAAAATCTCCCGCAGAGCCAGCTATTCGCTACACGGCGACCAAATCCTCATCATTGTGCAAAGGGTAAACACTGTTTTGTAGGGTATTAAACATTCTAGCGAGTCGATTCAACGCGCTCCTTGGTGTTGTTCGATCGGTCCGTTTTTCAACACACAGAAATGTTATTCCATACCGAACTGACATTTTCAAATGCACCCTGACATTGGTTTGCGTTATCATTAACACGGAGCCGTCTTACCTCGTCACTACACACGAACTGTGTTGAAGTAACACTAATTTTGTGTAAAAAAGTCTCTAACGCACATTTTTGCGTTTGATTTAGGTTTTCTCATTTGTATTTTTTTACTCTACGGGGAATACAATATAATATGTGAAGACGATCGCCATCTGGCTACGTACCTCCGTAAAACCTTCGAGGATAAGGCAAAAACTTCTTTGTCAAATGGTTCCTCCTTGGAATTGAACGAGTTTCCAAAAAATCGGCGCATTTTTCTTTCGTCAATCGTGTTTGCAATTCACCATTCGCGTGAAACGAAAGGAAATAGAGAAATTGGGATCTCGAATACTTTTTGTTGTAATTTTTTACATTTTCATACCGCAATATCGGTGGCATATCTGTCGCATGCGGTCGGAAATTGGGTGATACGGTTTACGGTGTCGTTGATTAGTTTTTAAGATCCAGTTTTGGTCATCGGGAACTACGTTCGTCTCGCCCGAGAATTTATTGACAATAGTCGGGCCGTCAAGGAATGTAACGGCACTTCGATGTTTCCCTAGAAGATATGAGCTCACCGAAAGAAATACGAACGGTGTTTATGGAAACCTAATTCCCGACATTGCCCTCCTTTCTGAAATTGCCAGTCCGGCAATTTTCTTCAGGCCGAGGAAAAGATGTAGAGTGCAGGGCGTTAGGCCATACTACTCGGCAGTTATTCCGGGATCACGTCACCAGTAGCGAGGATATCGACATTTACTGTCGACTCAACGTAAGATTCGATTAGTTTCCATGGAACCTGCGGATTTCTCACTCAGCACCAACTTATAATAATCAATGCTGGAATTTCTCGTCGAACTCTGCTTTTCGACGCATCGCGTGTAGAGAATTAACGAGGGTCGATAAAATTGCGATAACTATTCACGGGATGATTTATTTTCGCGAGCGCTGCGTTTTAACTTTAATCCCATTGACGGAGATCGCATCGACACGTAAATATAATTGGATTTTGTTTGCCCCCGATTATTCTAAATTTTTTAGAATGCATCCGGTATATTTTTGCGGAGAACCGCTTTTCAAATTCGTCATTACAGTTCGGACGCGAAATTAATCGCACTACAAGAAGAGGTTTCATTCGACATTCGCACGTACAGAAATCCATTGAAGTATTTTTACCTGTAACCAAGAGAGGTAAATTTTTTTATCAAATATTTGAGAGGCAGAAACTAATTTCTTTCGACATGAAATAGCTTCCATGACCTTATTCTTTACTAAATGTAAATTTTTTTTCGATACTGCGATTATTTCGAGAGAAAAAAATTCAAAAAGGGTCCAACTTTTTTTTGACGATTTCAATTTTCTGACCATTGAATTCCTCGAAAAAAACTGGCAGAAACATGAGTTTTCCATCCCTGCATCACTAGGGTATCGTGTAGCTGAAATGTTTGGAATACCCTCCCCTTAACTCGACAACGAGTCACAGTTCAAGGACGACCAAGACATATTTTTGTAGGGAATTCGACGTTCTGGAAAAAAGGTCAGAATAAAGATACGCGTAAGTCGAGTCGTTTCGCAGATTTATATTGTACAGGAAAAGCCATTCTTTCCCTCGGCTATCCAATGGTCATATTTAATCGGGGCTTGACCATCAAGGTCAAATCAAGAGTAACTTTGACATTTTGAATATAAATCTATTTTCCTATCTAGCATATGCGTATTTTTCAGACAAAAATACGTAAGTTTTGTCCGGCACAATTTTTGAGAATAACGCTTTGTTCTCTGGCTAGCGAGTGCCAAACATCAGCTTTCCCGGATGTAGGTATATCTTGCAAGTTATTCAAGATATCGGAAAGACGTTTGCACGAAAATCGTGAGCTTGGAGTGGGTCGAATAACGATGACCTTGAGCCCAAAGTTCAAGGTCAAATCCAAAAGTCCCGGTGCGGCGAAACATTTTCAAAGAATGCATTTTGGAAAAAACGTTTCAAACAAAGGTGTATCGGTTTTGGAAAAATATTGCGCAGTCTGGACGTATTTTCTTAGGCCAATCGTCGTTTGAAGAAACGGTGCTGATTCTGGAGGCGACTGGTTATCACGCACGTCACAGCGCTCGAGTGGATCGCTGTTTTGTGCGAACGAATGAAAACAATCAAAAATGTTGACGCACGATCGTTTGTGTGTCCAAAGCGTTAGTTCGCGCGATAATGCTGAACTCACGGCGGTACGCGGTCTTAGAAGCGAGATACGCGAGCGACACTTGATGTGTTCTATTTGTCGTCTTATATGACCTCTTTATGTATGCTCGCTTCTTTTTTGTGGAGCGAGGGGGGGACACGACGTGCTTCAGAAATGGCCACGAAATCGGTGCTCCATGTCGTGGCGCTGCGGTAGAAGAGATCCAAGTCACGTCTACAGGATGGTCCACAGAACTGGCACACCTATTACAACTTTTGAACGATGAATCCTACAGAGAAATGTTGTACATAAAATTTGTACGGTCTTAAAAGATGCTTATGTGCTGCGTATCTTCGGAGATTTCAAGGTCAACGTCGCTTTGGTAATGGAATGCTATACTTTTACACTAAATTGTGAAAGTACGCGGAATTGTGAATAAAAAAGTAGTGACCTTGATTAACGGTGAACCTAATAACTAACGAGTAATTTCACTTTGTTTCTTGAAAACTGTCTTCGCGTGATATCGCATCTAACGTAAGTGTTCGAACTGATATCTGGAATTATGAAAATATCGCCGTAAAATAAGCAAAAACTTATTGACACGGAGATTCACTTTAATAATATTCAAATCGATACAAAATTAGTTTAGTATTACTCGAAATCAAATCACAGCTTATAAATATGATCATGATTGTAGCTGCGGCTATTAATTGCACAGAATGATGTTTAAAATGTACACACGAAATTGATTTGATATAACGAAGGATTTTTCGAAATCAGTTAAAAATCACACGAAGCTGATTTCAAATTACTCAGGATGGACTAAAAATTACACGAAACCGTCTTCGCATCGCATTCAACTTCAAAATCGTATAACCTTGGATGAAATTAATACGGAATCGATGGCCAAATGTACAAGATGGGATGGAAATGATGATGCAAGTTTTGTTCATGATCGAAATCGTAGATCCGAAATGGAACAAAATCCATTAATGGCCACTCTGTTCTCGGTCGAATGAAAGTAGCCAAAAATTTGATGTATCGGTTGGTATCATGAAAACGGTTCCAACCGAAATGACCTCTGGAAATATGAAGACATTGGCTGAAAGTCGTCGAAACGTGGTAACAATCGGTGCAAAATCGTACAGAATCGGCTCACACTCGAGTGAGATATTCCAAATTCAATTTGAACTTGATTTGAAAATTCATGAAACAGCCTTGGGATTAGAGGATAGGTAATTCGATGTCGATTGAAATCGTTTCGGAACGAGAGAAAATCGTGGATATTGGCTTGTGCCGAAAAAAATCGGTCGAGTTTGCATAACGGTCGTGATTGGATGTACAAAAAATCACGGATGCTGTGAATTCGTTCGGAACGTTACGGGATTGGGCGAAAATCTTTGGCGCATTGGTTCGTTCGTTATGTTGTGGTCGGAACTCGTCTGCTCGGATCAGCGCTATGGTCAAGTCGCCGTTGATGATCGAGTGCTGATATCGGCTCCCGCATCCAGGTAGACGGACGCCTCTTCGCCACGCGTTGAACTCTCCTCGCCGGACGACGTAAGTCGGAGTCGCGAGCTCGCGAGTGCGATAAACTGTCACAATGCTGCGCGTAACATCGTCGTTGGAGGTCGGGCAACAGGAAATCAACCCTCCGCGGAACCCGTCTTTTTCCTGGTTTCGCGGAACCCCTGGGCCTTTTATGTCCTGTCTTTGAATGCTTCTGTCATAGGCTTTCTGAAAATCTGAAAAAAATCATGGATGCTCCCCAAGGCCATCTGATTCAGTCACACTAGTGACGTTCTCTATTGTAGTAGCTACAGTAGAGCGCGAAGTAGACGGTGCTACAATGAACCAACACCTGAACGAGCAGAGTATCGAACGCAGATGCTGGGAACGAATCATCGCTAAAGCCACAGGCAAACCAACGAGTCTCATCAGGATTATCACAGCCTGCGAAAATCATATCACAAGCTCGTGCATTGCAGGATTTACGTGTCAGCTATACAAGCTATAGCTTAGGGCCTCCACTGTCTTGGGGGCCCCCAAACAAATTGTCCGAGTGAGCAATCGTCATATGAGACGTTCCACGCCAAGTTGACCATCTCCAAATCATTTCAAATTTTTTCTAACTTTGTACTCAATAAAAAACTTGAACTTTTTCTCAAATTTTTTCATTCAACCGTTCAGTTTTTATGAATATTCAGAGAGGACTGCGGAGGCTTATTTTACAAAATCTGAAGAAATTCTCAAACATCGAGAGAATGACACAAAACACCCCCCGTTGAGGAAAACGAAGACCGAATGTTTTTTCTATCATTTTATCACTTGAAAAAATGGTTCGAAGCCACATCAAATCGTCAGTGTCTAGTATTTCGGTGAGCGAGACGAGACGGGAAAATGTCGAGATCAAGACTCGTCTCGAAAAACTGAACATCGATATTTCATCTCGTCTCGGGAATCTTGAATGTGGGGAGACGTGTCTTGAACTCGGATTTGTCAGACGAGAAAATCTCGTCTCGATCTTGTTTCCATCTCCAATTCGGTTTCAGACCAGGAAAATCAACCCTTCGACGTCTCGATATTAGTCTCAAAATGCCAGATTCGATAAACAAAAACTCAACGCACTTTTCTCGACGTACAAAAATCCTTTGTCATTGTGTGGCACCGACGACTGCTGTACAAACTTAACAAAATCGACGTACTATGTAATATTCAGACACAGACAGACATGTTCCTGCAACTGTGAGAGGAAGATTCTAGAGGTCTTGAGACGTGGAGACATCGTGAAATTTCCACTTTCGATTTTCAAGGTCATTGCAATAACTTCCCTCTAGATCGGGAAGTTAATAATAATGATAATCTTCTCTTGATGAAATGTATTTTTATTCTTCCAAAACTAACGCTGATATCGCGGAGATTACCTTATCTTTGGCGCCCAATTTGGACCAAGCACCTATGTTTTATAGGCCAAACGAAACTATTTTGGAAGAATAAAAAAATCGAAATTGCGGTCGTCAACCTGTTTTTTTTTATTGCGATTTTGGCTGGATAAGTTTATAGAGGCGTTCATTGCTAGACTTGTTTTGGGCGACCCAAAATGCACCACGTCGAGGTAAAATATTGTTAGTATCCTTTTTTGATTTCAATTTTTTTTCTCGAATTTATGTAGCTATATTTGAAGAGAAAAAAATGTATTTTTTCGTCTACGGATTTCCAAACTCTGGTGGTGGGGTATGGTATTTTATCGAAGCACAGATTGTTTCCACGACCTTCTCCGGGTTGCGAATCATCGTACCGCTTCGTATTTACTTGGATTGCGAAACACCGGATCAGTTAGGCCGCCGAGAACAATAGCAGGTTGCGAAACACCGTATACCCGTGAACGTGTGTTGAGGGTGAACGTGTATGCGTGAGTACGTGCGCGTTTGTGCGTTGGGTCGTTTTTGATTGATTTTCTAGCTCATCCGACGATAGTCAACGTACGCCTAACGATTTTACACACAGCAAACGAAATTTGAGACTGGAATTCAGAATTGTGTGCTATTGCACTGAAAAAAGCCAAAAAAACAGGTTAGAGACCGCGAATTTCGATTTTCTTATTCCCGAAAAATGATTTCTTTTGACCAGTAGAATATAAGTGCTGTAGTAAGAAATTCCACCTTGCAATACGTTTGCAAAAACGGTCGCAGTAACCTGGTCTCAAAACGCTTGCAAATTGCAACAAAACTGTCCAGAGTTTTGTACAAAAATGTCCCAAGACAAATCCCAAGAGAGAAGAAAGTGTTATGACCAAGGGTTCTGAACGGCTTTTACCAATGGTTAATAAAGGGTTCTGGCAAGGGTACTGAGTGGCTTTTACCAGTGGTTAAGAAAGTCTTCAGGATGGGTTTTAGTAAGTTTGTAGCGGTTAATTTTGCATTTGCTAAATAGGAATGTAGATGTTTGAAGGTCCCGAGTGGTGTCACGAAATACATGTAGTTGATCATGAATGAGAAATTGTGATATACAGTATCCTGTAACAAGTTGACTAGCGTCCCCCGTCGCGGGCTCGCCCCGAGATCAACGTGTGACATGCGTTGTCGTGTGTACATGAGCATACCAAAGCTGACACTACTAGTGCTTATGAATTGCAGGTGTCCTCCACATCGGTGAAATTTCAATCGTACAGGATCATTGGCTCTGTATTGATGTGAGGACACTAGTGTAATGTCATTAAAAACCAACTGAATTGATTAGCAATATTGATATCGATCGACTGGGTTTTGTAAAGTCTTAACGTCATGAATACATCCAGATGGAAATGATGCACAGATGATGCTGCACTACTACGCAGATTGAAGAGGCTGATTGGTCGGGCATATATCTACTGAACTCGTGAACTTTGATTGCGGGAGGGGACGCCACCTAGCGGTGTTCGGTTAACCTAAAGCGCGGACCTCGGAGAACGACCTTTTTAAAAACTGTATGCTCATTTATCCCAGTTATTATTAACTTCAAAAAAAAAAAAACTACGTCAAAACCATCTAAGGAGTGTCATGGATAAGTGTGACAGATTTCAGCAAAATCGGTTCAGTAGTTTTCGAGTTTAGCGTTTACAACGGTTTTCCCGACCTTACTTTATATAATAGTAGGATAAATTGATAAATGAGCGGGACCATCTGCCTATATGTACAATGCGCGGATTGTACAGACTTGTTTAAAAACAAGGGTTAAGCTAAGTTTTTGCCAAGCAAATAGCCAAGGTGTTGCCAAGGCCTGGGACCAAGTAGCTACCAAGGCATAACCAAACTAAAAGCAAGGGTTAAAGGCAAGTCTTTGCCAAGGAAATAGCCAAGGTGTTGCCAAGGTTAACCTTTTAACAAATCATTTTTCCAGATTTGACCTTGAAAATGAAATTTGCAGCTATTTTACCTATCATATTCATTCTCAACGCGTTGAAATACATCTGTACACAAAACTTCAGATTAATCGGAGGTATGGGCTATTCGGAAGTTAATCCAAAGAAAATATCGGCTTAGCGGCATTTTTCCGATGATGTCTTTTTTATGCCTCCACAGCCGAACGCTTTTCTCTTGGAATTTTAAAGATGGAATGATGAACTAAATAAAGAGTAAATCATTCGCTACGGAAAAAAAATCGTGAAAATATTTACACGTATTTCCCCTCTTAATGGACCGGCGAGAGGAATACTAACGAGAGTTGGTCTTATTTACAGATGGATCGAAGATTCGATAGGGATGCGAACAATAGACGAACGATTCGGTGGAATTCGAGCAAAGATCTAGCCAGAATATTGAGCGCGTTCCACTTGGCGATCAGACGAGATCTCGTAGTTATTAATAATTCAAGAAACAAAATTTCTTTCGAAATCGCACCTTGCTAATTGGCGCGATTATGCACCATGAATATTCAAACTGGCTAGTATGCGCGAGCGCATACGTTCACGCGCGTATACGAACGAAAATCCTTCGACGTGATCGAGTTTAACAAGAATTCGGCACAAGCTTCGAGCAAGAGGTCAGTAAATGTAACGATCTCTCGTTATTTACGGATTCATCGCGCAGCGCTCTCCGTATGCTTTCAAAAAAAGAACGATAAATGTGTATATATCGAGGAAAAAAACGTGAAGGCGTATTTCGGAATGGAGTTTAGAGTGAACGAAAATTGAAAGGGAAAAGTGCAAAACATTACAAATTACCGAAGTTAGACAAATTTGAGGTTCTTCAAAAAAGTCGACATTTCCTGAAGAACTCGAATCGATTTATATCCCCAAAAATTGCATTCGAAAACTGAAAGGAGCCGTACCAGTCTTTTGCAAATTGGATCCCGGTCAAATTCGTTGAAACTTCAATGAGGTAATAATTTTATATTTATAAGAGACCAATGGAAATAGAAGGGGAAACCGAATACCACGGGTAGCTTAGCAAAACGGTAGATTCTCGAAGTGAAATAAAGAAATCGGGAGACGAATACTCGGTAACAAATATAATACTATTGAATGCGCATTCTTATAAACCCGAAGTAATATCGGACATGACGAGGTACCTTTACAAAATCACACGCACACGTATATGGGAGCTCTCCGTGTCATCTATAAACTGATATGATTTTGCTACTAGTTGTTCGCGAGGACGATTATAAAGAGAGCGCCGAAAATTCGTCTGGTCGACCAAGTTCAAGATGGCAGATTATTTGATGGTAAATACAGGGTGAATCCTTTAACTCTGTCAACTCGTCACGGGTATGTTGGGGCTGCTCAGACAAGCATTTTCAGGTAACGCACTTATGGTAGGAAACTCCTCTTAACGGCTGTGGTGGAGCATTATTGTGTACCGAGCATTTTTGAGTCAAAGTCTAGCACAATTACTCGAGGATGTTCCTCTTGGACTTCGCCACGGAACGTGGTTACAACATGATGGGGCACCATGCCACTACAGTCTCGTTGTGCGGGAGTACCTCGACGAGAAGTACCCAGGTAGATGGATTGGAAGAGATGGGCCCGTTGCACGGCCTGCTAGATCCCGGGATCTGAATCCCTTGGATTTTTATTTTTGGGGCAGAATGAAAGATCTGGTGTACCCCGAAAACGGTAGACCTGTAGCCACGGAGATGGATTTGGTGGCAAGGATTATGGCTGCAAGTGATGTCGTTCGAGACGAGCTCGCTAGAATACCTGAGCAAATGACCAGACGTTCCACGGAGTGTCTTCTTCAAGGTGGCGGACACTTTGAACATCGACTGTGAAAGATCAGTTTAATAATGTGAAATTTCCGTACCACAGGAATTGTTTTTGTTAGTTTTTTCATTGTTATAAAAGTTCTTCAAAGTTTATCATTTTGTTGATATCACGTAACAAATTTGTAAATCGATCACGCCTGAATGAAACGTTGGGTCGCGAGTAATCACCTCTGATTCATTTCCCTACGAGCAACCCCTGGGTATCAGAAAAAAAAATCTTCAAAGCCCTCCACGGCCGTTAGGAGGAGTTTCCGACCATAAGTGTGTAACCTGAAAATGCTTGTCTGAGCAGCTCCAACATACCCGTGACGTGTTGACAGAGTTAAAGAATTCACCCTGTATAAGCGCTCGCGTCGTCCAATTCCCAATTCGTTGGCTCGCTTTTCGCCGCCGTCTTCTCGTGCACCCGTTTGCTCTACGCCTTTAGCTTGATAAACCATTCAGGTGGACCCGGTGCTGACCGATGTAGGGAAGCGTCGATAGTCAGGAAGAAATTCTTCCGTGCTCTAACTCGGCAATGCGCGTTGACGGTGGCACGGACGGACGAAGAGGAGAGCGAATTTCAGGTGTTCGCCAATTTTGCTGTGGGCCTCTCGGCGCACAAAATCTCAACGCACAACGCGCACGTTCCCTAGGAATTTCCTTGGCGCGGAAACAGCAAACGTTGTCTTCAGATTCAGCGTGAATCACTACAATGCGTTGTTGTCCTCGATGTCCAGATCATAAGCTCGATGGGCACTAGGTGCAAAAATAAATAGTGTTCGAGATACAGAGCGTCAAAGTTACGGTATTTGCACACTGCTCTCAGAGACAGGGTGTTGCGAAGTAATCACAGTATTTGAGCAGTAATTGGCCCATAAAGTCGATGCCTTCT
The DNA here is from genome assembly GCA_963969455.1 of Arge pagana. Taxonomy (NCBI): domain Eukaryota; kingdom Metazoa; phylum Arthropoda; class Insecta; order Hymenoptera; family Argidae; genus Arge; species Arge pagana. Next base: position 25,071,516 of record OZ018308.1, on the reverse strand, counting down.
AAGGATCTATTGACACGTGTATCTTATGCACCGCGACGGCATGTATACCACGTGGAGGTTGCGCGATTGGATTTTATACGGCATGTAGTCCTTAAAAGATAATATCCCAGGGTATTATTGTTTATGCAAATCCGGTAAACCCTGGCATATTATCTTTTAAGGACTACATGCTAAATAAAATCCGACGGTGCATACGCTGTACGTGTCAATCAGTGGCGTAGCTAGCACGGGCGATATCCGGGGCGATCCGGGGAAATATTATCGAAACTGATTGAATATCGATGCGCTTGACTTTCTAAAACGAAAAGGTTTGTCCGAACAAATTGTTATTAGATATAATTTGAAACAAAAAAATGTAGGTCGTGACATGATTTTTTTTCTCAGCGTGTAATTCGATCATGCACATGACGAAAATACCACAACGTTAAAGCAAGAGTCCGGGTCAGAGAGAGCGAGCGAGAGAGGGAGGCACAAACATGGCTACAAACCTAATAAAACACGAATGAACTTGCATTCGTCCATCGTTGCTTCGTTTATGAAGTGAGCACTGATTATTTACAGGTGCTTTTGCATTTAGTGGGGGGGGGGGGGGGGGGGCTCTGCCTGTCTAGCTGGTCCCTCTGCGCCCAGTTGTCCAATGATTCCGCCTAATTGTCTCATGCTCAATTGTCGAATTTTAGGCAAGTCTTTAGGAAAAATAGCATACACATTGTGCTCACAAATTGGGTGATGTAATATTTTCTAACGGACGCTTATTAAGGCAAATAGCGAAGTCCTAATAACGTCCCTCTACGTGGACCCAATATCGTCCCGGTATTAGATAACTCCACTTTACTTTTAAGTTTCTGCAATATTCTCCTTTATTCTACAGATGCCAAAGAGAAAGCTGTGAAAGCCTGAAGCAATCTTTAGTGTTTTACAAGTTCTCGTTAAAGATGGAATATTAAGAGTAATACAAGATAATCAAAGCACTGAGAATAAGTAGGTTACTCGAGTTACTAAGCCCTAGTGACATGTCTTCTAACGTCTAGGCAGTTGTGTTTTAATTGTCGGCTGAACAAATTAGTTTCAAAATATAGGATCTAGTTTTCAGGTAGAAATGGAGCTCATAACGTGATTTGTCTATCTGGTAATCAAAATGGCTGTCAATACTGCGATTCTCACTCTCAAATGACTAAGAAATATTGATATGAATCAGTTGCTCTTACGTCTGGGTACCTAAAATTGAAAAAAAAACCTGGGCTCTGACTCACAGTGGCAAGTGAGGGTTGTGAAAACGGACATTTTATTCTCATAGACATCCTCATTTCTCGTAACGAGAGGAGAGAATAAAGCGAGTTTCGATTGCAGAAAACGAAAGAACCACTCTGGACTAAAATGCGGGGCAAGAACTTTCCGCGTAGTGCTAATTACGGAAGAATTAGGCACACGACCTTCGAATGATTGTAAGGTAATAGATTTTGCGTTTCATCGTTACCTCTGAAGTGGGAATTAGATGAATGAAATTGAGGACGGTAAAGGAATGGTTCGAGGACGTATGGACGTCTTTGGTTTTCTGTGGATTTCCATGGCCCGAAAGCACCAAAGAGGTTAGCGCATCGGCAGCCATACGCAGAAACACGAAGAGACGGACAGGAGACTCGCTTCGATGGGCTTCGCAGTCGATGGCCACGTCTACGGGTTCACGGGTTCCTCTTCCTCTATACCGACAGTCTCACGAGCTGCTGTGCGCCTAACCCTGACATCAGTCGAATAACTATTTCCTAACTGGTTCAATGTTATCAAAAATACAAACTAGTACTCTCATCTTACAAATCCGTTGATTGTTATTTTCCTTCATGCCTCGACGCGCTCGTCTGCGGTTCACAGAATGAGCTGCGCAATTCTGGAATATAAGATATTCAACGTACAAATAATGTGTTACGCATCGATTTTCTCTATATCTCTACATTTCGCTGTAATCTGTTTGGTTGCCAAGAGCTATTCTGGATACCCGAAATTCTGGCATCAATCCGAGCTAAAGTGTTGCCGAACGAAGTTTCAGGGATGATACCATTTTTCGAATAAGCCCGCTGGAAGCTGACCAATCGGGAGCACCGAACAAACGGATATCTGAAATTGTCAAAATAAAACGCGTACCTAACTCGTTTTGATGCAGTCTGTCGATAGTCACATGTATGTATGCCACGAGGGATAGTCCATCGATGATCGTTATCAATTCTTATTCGATGTAATACACGGCGGATTTGTCGCGGTGTTACGTCATATCTAATAGGATACGAAACACATTTTTGGGACACTTTTGATCGTTAACCCTCAAGGACGCGCGCCTGTTAGGCCCACGGCAAGACGCGCGCCGCGGCTAATCACCCGCACATCCGAATCTGCGGGATTTAATAGAATTTTCGTGCAACAAATGCTTATATTCATGCAAATCTTGTTCATATCAACTTGGTATGAACCGCCCTTGGTTTCCTGGAGTATTAAATGGAAGAATACTAGCAAATAGAGGAATAATAATAAGAATTTTTTTCTTTCATTCACTGAAGAATTTACAGCTCGAAAACGATAAGTACATTATATTATTTATCAGTCTTTTCGTCTTTTCGTCTCATCTTCGGTATCGAGAAAAAGAATTGGCCGAGTGGGTCGCCTGTTCAAGAGAAAGATGACCACATAAATGATCAATCCAACGGGTTCAAGTACACATCAATTTCTCCCCATGGGAAGGGGACTTGGATTACCGTAGACATCACATGGGAGCAGAGAAAATAGAAAGAAAAGGATAGGAATAGGTGAAGAAAAATGGGAAATTGAGAAAAGTTAGGGAAAAAGCGTAAAACCAGTCAATGGTTTTTATTTCGACGTTGGAGAGAACAAGAAGCACCATATACACCCTGAAAGTTATAAAAAAAGTGTACACAGGAATGAAAGGAAGATGAATTATGAAACAAAAAGGTGTGAAAAAAAAATTAATAATTAATAGTTACATTTTTTCAGACGTTCAAATGCGCACCGTGAAAAATTGAATGCACCTTTGTTCACAGAATAATGCGCGCGGGAGGTAATTACGTTTCACGAATAGCTTACGTGGACGAACTGATAGAAAATCACGTGTTCAATTTCAGGCACCGGCCACCCCACCCACTCCCTGCTGGTAGAATGGGGTGGGAATACCCGGACTCGTCAATCGTTCCTTGCATTTTTTCAGACGTACTGCGCATTTCTTTAACTTTGCGGCTAAATCCCCGCATGCGCGCGTCCTTGAGGGTTAAGGGGGTAAACCACCCTAGGATTTTGAAAAAATCAAAACTATTTTTTTTGACTCAAAATGTACCGTACTACTTTAGAAATAATGTGACAAAGTTTTATTCACGGTCGGACCGATATCTCGAAGAAAATTTGTTCCATCGGCTTGACAGGACTGTATATCCAGAACTACTTTTCCCACGAGAGAACGTGCGTAGGATTTTTTTTGTCTTGCACACTTCAAGTATTATTCATAATTTTCCAGTGATTTTCCTGCGGTTTTTCAATTTTTTTTCAATACGACGTCGTTTAACCAGAAATCAATTTGAAACCAAAATTCTACGTGTTCATTACTCTATCTTTAAAATTACAGAAGAAAAACAGACATCTTCGGAAAAATGCTGTAAAGCCGCTATGTTCTGTGTACAGCTACTATACAATGTGAAAAACGGATGAATACACAATTAATAGAAGGCTTCTTACCGCATTTCATTATGTTTATTAGTCTCTATGAAACAAATTGTCAAACTTTGTAACATAATAAAAAAATATAAGTATTACATCCTATATTAGAGTGTAGTCGAATTCTCCATTTTCATTTCCTGCTCCTTCATCGTTATCATCTTCGTAATGCTCAACATTATCATCGTCGAAAAAGTTATCTTCCTAAATTCCTCTCTTGGCTGTTCTTCGGTTTGTGAATTGTCACTGTGCCTAACCTCAAAATCACTGTCACGGTACCTAACCTCAAAATCATTGTCGCCGTGTCCCGCCTCAAAATCTTCCGGTCTTTCATCATTCGACTGTTCTTCAGTCTGCCAATCAGACGTTTCAGTTGATAAGCAATCGGTTTGTTGCCGATAAACCGCGAAAGGCACAATATTTTCTTGCTCCTAATTGAGTTAAACGCTGCGCCTGGCTCTCAACATTTTCTCTTTCTTTCTCTATACATATGCCGTTTGGAGTTTTCATCCCCGTTTCCTCCAGTCCACAGATAGGATAGGATAAAACCTTGAGGCATTGTTTAATTGTAAAACAAAATACCGGACAACAAAATCAAATGAAAAATCAAGTTCCGAATAAGGATGAAAAAATCTCCGAATGACAAAATAAGAAAAGCTCTAAGCCGAAAAAAAAATCTCATGAGATGCACTTATTATCGCAGGATCTATCAAAAATCTATTTGTATATCTATTTTCTATTGAGAGGTATGAGGTTTATATGTTCAGCTATGACGCATGTGCTTACCCCTAATTAAACATTGATAGGAACTTACATCATTACCTTATCCAAACCCGAGATGGGATAACGCTATAAGGACGTTATCGGTACTTGCCATCGCAGGGTTGTCCCAATACTATTTTTATCAGGACCTTAAGAGGCATTACCTATTTCGAGTTCACCTGAAACTCTCGCTATGAAAATTTCTAGTCGGGTTCAATCTTCATAACTAAAATGTAACGTTCATGCTGATCCATTGTTTGATATAATCTGAACTGATCTGAACTGGGCATGGTTTCTCGCTCGTTCTTAGTAGGAAATATGAAATATCTCCAAGTACACAAAGCTGAAAATGAAGAGAAGAGAAACTGAAGAGACGATATCAATTCATTTCATCTTCACGATATTCAGGCAGCGGTGATTATTCTGTACAAAAACGATTGGCGAAGTTCTGTTTGACGGAGTACCCTTCACGAAATAAAGCATGAGACTGTCAAATGCTATACAGAGTGTTAAAAAAGTCCCACGACGGTCGATTGTCTCGAAAACTATGCATCAAATCGAAAAACGGAAAAATATGTATTCAATATTTTTGAAAGTTCTATCCAATCATATTTTTCAAAAATATTTTACCCATATTTTTTTTTGTTTCGCGATCTTAATTTTTTTTCCATGCCTTTGTTGGATTTTTTATTTTTTAACCCACTTCAAAATAAGGACGAGGTTCTCAATTCGTCGGGATCTTTTTTTTATGTATGTTCCCCGATTACTCGAAGACACCTGGACCGATTTGAAAAATACTTTTTCTATTTGAATGGGTATACTTGTGAGATGGTCCCATGAAAATTTGTCCCAAATCGGTTCAGTTGTGTTGTAGATACCGAATTCAAGCTATTTGAAAATTACATCGTCAGAGTAAACAAAATTACATGTTATCGGGAACGGGGCAATGTGGACCAGAGCGGGGCTCTTTGAGTACACAGCTAAAAAACAACAAATGAAACATTTCTGAATAAGAAAAAAACGAATTCAGAAAAACACTCCGGAACTAAAACGCAAAAAATAATTGGTTACTTTCAATTTATACACGATAAACCTAATACCTAACTAATTACATACCTATTTTAATACCTAACTAATTACATACAATTTCCTAATGTTGAATCACCTTTCGAAGTTGTGTCTGCGCGCTCAGCGGCGAACTTTATCCCGGACCCCGGCTTCGAAAGGAGATTAGAAATTAAGAAATTATGTATAATTATGTGGGTATTAAAATGGTGTATCGAATATCAATCAAAAGTAACCAATTATTTTTTGCTTTTTAGTTCCAGAGTGTTTTTTGAAGGCGTCTTTTTTTTATCTAAAAATAATTCTCATCTTTCCTCAGCGATTAGAGCGCCATCTGTTCCCGATGAGAAGAAAGTTTCTGACAAAAGTTCCTCAGTTTTCCTCGAGGGGGCGGGGTGGGGGGGGGGGTAAAATTTGGCATGATTGGACAGAACTTTCAAAAATATTGAACACGTGTTTTTCTGTTTTTTGATTTGATGACAAAACGTTCACATTAGAAACGTAGAAACGTCTCGCTGGCGTTGTTTATCGCAGCTGATCGCAATTTACGTCGAAAAAACGTGCGACAAAAAGTGGAATTCAACGCACCAACCTTTCAAGGCTGCGGACTACCGAAGGCTGTTTGAAATTTGCCGTACAAAAAAACGTAGGCATAAATGAATAAACTAGTTTGCGCATTTATATGCACGTGAGCATGCATATTCATGCATATATATTTCACCGTGAATTGATATTTATTGCTAGACCGAGGTCACGATACTGCATTTTGAGCCACGCGAAACGTTTTTGCGGTCACGTCGATTCGGCGACACGGCTCCTTGCAGTTCTTCGGCCCCGGGCAAATTTTTTTCGCGCCTGAATCCTCGATCGATGACGTCATCGGCGATACTCGTATGATTACTTCTCGAGTTGTCTTATCTGTCCCACTTAAATGACCGCAACATTCCCAATTTATTAAAATGGCCATCTACGATTTATGTATATAACTAATCACATAAATAGCGGGTGTCCAACAAAAGTAGTTCCGTTCCAAGTGGGAGGCTTCGTGAAGAATTGGGCTTCGATTACCGACCAGGTTTTCTGAGAGGCCAACGGAGTCACTTCGATGTGTTGAACTAGGAAACCATAAATCTTGGCATTCCCTTGGTTTTTAAAACGATAAACTTGAAAAAGATATTTTTGCACTCCAAGCTTCCTATTGAGCATATCTCTCGGGATGGAAACACTGTTGAGATCCAAACGTCGAAGCGGAGCGAGACATCATGTACTTCCGCGCAGATGATTTGACATGCCGACGGTTTTCGAATGATTCTACATACCGTCGTAATTTCTCATTTTTCAATCAACTTAATCTATTCCATAACATTGATAGAAAAATTGAGCCAGTGGGACCTTGAAAAGTACGTGAAGATATTCCAAGGTAAGTCGGAACAATTCTACCACAAGTTCGCTCGCCTAAAATCCTGGGATCGTTGCTATCTCTATCTATTGTATACGTAGCATTAGTATACCGAATAGCCACCATCCCTATCTAATGCCAGCTAACTGACAGATAGTTGCCGCGCCATCGCGGGACAATACTACTAGGATACGGAGCGCAACCATCTAGCATGCGAATACTAGCTAGAAAATGGTTACTGCAGCTATCCTTTTTTTTTCAGTGGACTATCCCAGTCGTGAGTTTCACTTCCATCAAATTTCGCTAGGGTATTCGGTGAATGTATGGAAGGAGGCATTGGCAAGAAGCAGGTAAGAGCGATTGAAGATGCTACTGATTAAGAAGAACATTTCGAAGTTACGAAAGATGCGTGCGACGTTACTTATACTGCTGGACAAAATATGTGGCACGGATTCGAAGAAGTTATCTCGGAGCAAACGTATTAACATCAGGACGCTAGTCGCAAATTTTGCAATCAAGATAGCGTTGAACATGCTGATTCCAGAATTCGAGGAAGGGGTGGCATTAACCCACATCCAACGTGTGGAATGTACCGTATAACTTTCCGGCATATTTTATGGACTGATTTCGTTGGAAGTAGTAGACACGCGAATGGTCAAACTACAAGTCGACACTGCAGATATTTACTCGATTTGAACAGTCGTGATCAATCAAAAAAGGAAATTGATGTGAATGATCTCAATTTACTTGAATTCGAATCTGAAGAACTACAAGAGTTACGACATATTTTTGGAGCTGCTCAAATGATGGATTTCGCAAGCAGATACTTTTTCAGCTGGGTATATTGCAAACGAGAAATAAAAGTAACTCGAATGTGAAAATCGTAGAAGTTCATCCATCAAAACTGCAAGTGAAGTCTTCGAGCATACAGAAAATTGTACTGTAAATAGAGAATACGAAAATCCAAAGAAAGTTGTGGAAATGCAAATGACCCGGTTGACAAAACGGAAACCATACTTGCGACGAAGATAATTCTTCGAAAGATGTAGAAAACGTGTTGCAATCAAAGCGTTTGGTGTGAAAAAATTAGTTGAAAACAATATAGATTGCAGAAAATTGAAGGGTTACTTTAAAAAAAGTGCCATGATCGTAGATTGGAATCTGTAAGATTTTTGTTACGCGTTAAAATAATCGCTGAAACTGGAGAACATGATAAAGCTGGGAAAACAACAACTGAAACAACGTTTAAAACTGGAAATAGCAAGATGAAAATCCCAAAAAGTGCCTAAATTTGTAAAGAAAACATTCAAATTCAATGTGATCCAACGTGTTTATTATTTTTCGTGGTTCAAACGATCAAAAATGTACAATGGATTAATAAAATCTTTTTATGGTGTTAAAAGATTCAAAGTATAACTGAATCTACAGATTTTGGTTGGGGCAGAGGCGCACAGTTTTTATAAGCCCCACCGCTGTATGGCATATCTACATCGAAAAACTCCGCCTCACGAGCTCGAGTTCACGAGCCCACCGCAAGGATCGCCACTCGATTTTTCGTCTCATCTGCTAGCATCAGCAATCTTCCTATGCATCTCTGCCCTCGATCTCTCAACTGGTCTGTAGGAAGGTGCCAGTCCTTTAAACTTATCGGGGTTGACCGACACTCCGAGGTCAATCCCCTTGAGCTAGCTGACTGATCGTCGGAACCATAGAGATATTATAACTAGAGGAGGCTCACTATGAGGCTGCCTGTAAGCGAGAGTTCAGCTACGTTGAAGAGAGAGGTAAACGGAGACGGAAAACACGGAAGCAGCATCATCCTTGTCTTACCGCATGCAGCTTACAAGGACGCGACTACCCTCCGCATTTTCTCTCTCTTCTTACCGAACATACGCGTTTCTGGGTGTCTCACCTCCTCTAGTTATACCATCTTTATGGTCGGAACACGCTGTACCATTGTACCTCACTACTACTCTCATGAAGATCAGACCATGACACAATCGTATATAGAACAGATAACACTTCATATTAGTCTCATATGGGTCCGCTCAAGCGTGACGGTGGCATCCGTTCCGTTTTTCAGGCACCGCAATCCTGATCCACCCCGCCACCTGGGGTGGAGAATACCACTAATTTCACATACCTGAGTGAAAACAGAATTCCACCGCACGGCTTTTTGAGCGTCGCCTCACCGCCGAAACACCGCTGCACGACGGCGGGCAATCGGTGGTGGTATTCGTAACACAACATCCCTCTTCACTGCTCGGTAGGCAGCTGTTATCCGCCGCTTTATAGTCTCTCTAGTTGTTGCATCTCAAATGCACAAGAAAAAATTAGGAGAGAAAAGATCGTGTGACCTTGGAGGTCACTGGATAAGACCCTGCGACCAATCCACCGTTGACCGAATGTGGCGTCCAGATGATGACTATCAACACGAGCCCACTGAGCGGGTGCACCCTCTTGCTGAAACCACATTCGTGACGGGTACTTGCTGAAACCACATTTGACGAGTACCTGGATCAAGATCTGCTAGCCAAATAGGCAATTCTTTTTGTAGGAAATGAAGATAACGGACAGCAGTCAAATTTCCCTTGAAGAAGTAGAGACTCGCTATTTGCCCGGTGATAATGCTACACCAAGCATTCAAACTTCAGCGATGCAGGTGTCCGAGCAGTCTCGTCTAATGTGGATTCTGGTCAGACCAATATCGGAAGTTCCATCGATTTACCTGACCTAGGTCGTCAAATGTAGATTCGTCACTAAAGATAACCAACCCAAAAAAGTGTTTACATCGATTTGATTTCTCTCTATGCTCACCGAAGAAATGCAATCCTTCGCAACCGATCAGGACTAGGCGTGTCCTGATGGAATTGTCTCCTGTCCGGGTGGCGCACCTCTCGATACTCGATGTACCGTTCGATCTAAGTATTCACAGTCGTTCAGAGATCACTCGACACTCGAGTAAGGATCCACTGCTGTTATGGCTAACGTCAGATAGCCATGTTTCGAGCCGCATGCGGGTCATCAGAATCGTTGATGACGTTTGTGCGACGTTATGAGACCTGTCGTCGCTCTTCGTTCGAAGATCTGGATTGCCTGCCTTGATGGGTGACTACGATTTGGATGCTCTTCTCGATACACGTTTTCTGCTCGCCAAAGTTGCTCCTACATCGTCGTAAAACAAGCAGCATATCGACGATTTCGTTGGGACTGAAATCAGCCATTGTTGAATGGCTGTCAACATGAATTTCACTTTCTGTAGGTGACTCAAAGACGAGGCTGATCCTCGACATTACGAGAGGATTGATAACATCAAATAGCTAGTGCGCGAGCGGTCAAACAACAAAGCTCGTCAGCGGCATATAGCGAGCCGCTGAGCTGTAAATGTAAATGACGAGCCGTTGAGACTTAAGGATGTATTCGCTGTACAGTGCGACAAACATACTGCCTGGAAATCTGAAGAACAAGCTGCATAATTTCCATCGTCCTTGCACTATTTTTACTCACACGCCCGTACATCCTTAATCCTTGTGAGTACCTATTCCGCACGTCACGCGGAAATATAATGCAGTTAGAGCGAAATATGTTTTTAAAAAAAGTATCAAAACCGTGTTCAAAAATTATCAAGTTCTCAATTTTTATCTCTGGAACTAAACATTTTATTGGAAAACTTTAGATACAAAAAAGTTTCTATATTTAGTCAGGTACATGATGATATTTTTTAAAATCATTTCCTTCTCGTTGTTAGTTTGATAATCCGCGCCGCTCGTTTCGAGCGCTGGAGGCCCTCGTTGCACATGGGCCTCGATGCAATAAGGGGTTTAGCGTTCGAAACGGCGCGGAACCGTTTACGAAATTAACAACGCGAAGGAAACGATTTAAAAAAAATACCATCGTGTACCTAAGTAAAAATAGAAACTTTTTTGTATTCATAGTTTCCCAATTAAATGTTTGGTTCCGGAGATAAAAATTGAAGACTTGATAATTTCCGAACGCATTTTTGATACTTTTTTTTAAACATACATCGCTCTAACGGCGTCGCATTTTATCTCAACCTCCTGAATTTTTTTTTACCAGCGTAATGTAGTCTAGCGCTGATGAGGAATACATAACAAGGTCGATCACCAATAATTGCAATTAATTATTTAATTATCAATTAGTGGCGCACGACTCACCGGTCTACATAAGTTCAGAGACAAAAACAGTCCGGCAAACTTCAGGATACGAATAACCGTCAGCGAGACATTTGTTCCTTAACATTCGAGGAAGTTTTTTACATAGTTTCAGATCAATTTAATCGAAAATGACTAAACGGGAGCGTTTTTACCGCAGTCGCGCGCTCGCGAGTTAAGAACAAGCGTCTCACGGCACAGTGTGCCTCGACGCGGAAGCATATTAATATAAATAGTTTATAAATGTTGTCCTGTAGTTAATCATTCTAGTTACGTGATACTAAATACATTTGGATGCACTAATATTGATGATATATCATTGAGGAAGATAGGAAACAATATCTCTTTCTGACATGTGTCGTGCAATACGGGTTAAGTGTGCGCATTCTGCATTTCTCTCATCACTCCATTTTCTTTTTTCACTCCGAAGATTTTATACACTATTTGTTAATTCTATCGCTAGTTAAATGAACACTTTGTCAAATACATAACTTCATTTTTATGTATTTCCCATTGTTTAATTTCGACACCGCTTTGAATGCTAAGTGCGCACACTTGAGTAGAATGACTCTACACGAAACCATGATGTTTTATGGGTATTGGGAAAAACAGGATTTCAAAAGCCCGAAAAGTAAGGCGGACAACGATTTTCGTCCTTTTACATAAATATTCATCCCACTGTGCCGCTCAAGCGCTCCGTATCGAAGCGGGAATATATGAATAGCAGTAACAGGATAGCACAAAATGATCGGGCACACGTGCTAGATAATCCCAAATTGCGATAACAGTTACGTTGCTCGCTGAATCGACGACTCTTTATTGACAACCAAACTTAAGTGTGATAGCAGGCGTTCCGAATATTTTGATCTGAGAAATAAGCAATCATTACTGACTTTCTGATTGCATTGGATTCCGGCACCACAGAGTGTCCAGCGCCTGGAGCAAGCGCTTCGTTCGTCGCATGACAGGGCCAGTATACAATTCTATACAATTCTACAACGCCAGAGAATACCTGAATATTTTCATACCATGCGTGACATCTCTACAACAATGTTCTCAGGTCCAATGAACGTTTCAATATTTCATTATTGACGTTACAGAGTTAGCAGAGTATTAACAACAGAGAGGAAAGAGAGTCTTGCCAGGATACATCAAGGTGTACGGATAATTACAATGGAGTAGAAGTATCTAAATCGTGCGTGTAAGCGCTTCTATGTATATCTCTACCCATCGCGCACGTTTACGTGCATATTTGCAATTGCAACGAATTGGCACGTTTGTGTGAGGCATAAGAAGCGAGCATGCTCAACGCAAATTGCTTCGGCTCTGTTAGAAGAATTAGCTGTGTAAGATTTTCAGTTCAGATTCAGCAACATTTATTCGAAACGACTTACTATCATCATGCAACTCGGTGATTCGATCGGTAAAACAAAGGGGAAGGTAGCTTAACGCGGGTGGCCCACCTAAGGCGGATAGGCGCTGATATATGGCCGAATAAAACGCGTGTATCGATGTGTGTTTGTGGTGTATCCGATATGAACCCACCTGAGGAAGACTAGATTTACCGCGGAGACTATAGAGGTTGGGCTCGCGAGGCTTGTACCATTTATTCAGGAATAGGTTCTAATTTTAGAATATACTTTTAAAAACAGAAAATATTTTTTTGATTTCTTATTTCATGACCAAAAGTATCTGATTAAAGTAAATACAATAGTGATGGAAGCTAAATGTTGGTATATTTATGCGATTATAACTTTTTGTAGGCTGACTAGTATTGTTACTGGAATAAGTGTAATACAACAAATAATTCCTTTTTAAAAAGTCAAAAGACATCCTTTACTTTTTTTTTGTTTTCTCATTTCAATAACAAAAGGTCCTGATTGAAGTGTGTTAATTTAATAGTCAGGTGAGTCCAATAAGTGTTGCTACATTTGTAGGAAGTGAGAATTTTTCACTAGTAAAGACTGATTGAACGAGTCTGAGATTATTATTCAAATAAGTACGACTTGAAAAAAAGTTCTTCCTTCATGAGAATTAGAGGTGTAATTGAGGTCTCGACGTTAGTTCTAGAAAAGATTGATCTGTGATGAAATTTGTCTCGTTTGTAGTGCTTACTCGCTTTGCCCAAACGGTGAAGCTGCTTTAGGCTCCATACGGGGACAAAGTGGATTTTTGCAGTCTTCGATGCTGACTAATAACTCATCAATCAGTGCACAATCACACCATCATGTTTTTCTAACAAGTTCGAGAACTCTCCTATTAAATGAAATCAACTTGGTTATCATAATGGAACAAAGACTAAGATCTTCAGACCTAGACAACCTCACTTCCAGTTTCTTGGGACGAATCTCATGTAATTTCAAGATTTTTAAATGTAGCGTTCTCATTTGTACGGAACAGGATAAAGGGATGTCGACAAGTATGTGGAAAGATGGAACTTCTCGTGCAAATATTTGTTAAGCATGTTTCGTTCACTTGAATTTTAGAGAAATCTGCAAATTAGGATCTGTGAGCACGTGAAGAACAGTAATCCTAAGAATGTAGTGGCTGGTCGTATGCTTGACTCTAAAAGCACCAAAATCTTGAATAGAAAAACCCACCGGAAGTAACGTCTGGTATCTGAAATGATAGACATCAAAAAAGACAAAAACACCGTCAATAAGAAAGACGATATAAAATTCCTTCCGAAAGTGTACTTACCAGTCCTACATGATAGTTACATCGCCGGCCGTCACTCTTTTGAACTCACACACCGTTTTACACACCCATAGTCTTTCACTAGTCCAACACCCGGCTTCATTGTGCGTCCAAAACAGTGTCTATCTCACCTCAACCGCGTCGAGTCCTCCACTTTGACGCCCCCAGCTACACTCGCACGTCGCTACAGATAACACACGCATTTACACACACTAATCCATCATTGTGTAATTATATGTTCGTCGTACTGAAAAATTCTGTATCTCTCATAGCCTAATGAGGTCCACGAACTAACAAGGAAAGTCTTTCCGCTGACGTCCTTCGATTTGGATGAGATTTGAATGTGTTGCTCTACATCCAAATCTAAGAGACACGTATTTTTTCGAACGGCGGAAAAACGTTTCTGGGGGGGATTATCCGTTGAAGTTGAGACCTCCGAGAGGTCCTCTTCAGGTGCCTACTACAACGATTTTGTGAATTTCAACCCCTTTAACTTTTTTCCTATGCAACCCCCCGATATGAAACCAGTTGCATCTTTCATCGTTCATCATTAATGTAATTATCCATTTGGGTGCGTTCGATGATCTCCAGTGAAAAGGCGAAACCTTACAAGTACCCCTCGGACGTCTCAACTTTGAAGGATAATTTCATCCCCTAGAAACGTTTCTTCGCCGCTCCAAAAAATACGTGTTTCTTAGACTTTGATGTAGAATAACGTATTTCAAGGTCATCGAAATCGAAGGACGTCAGCGGATAGACTTTCTTGCAAGTGGACGAAACGTGGCTAATAAATACTCCACATACTTGTGTAAATACTTTACATACTTGTCCTCGGATCAACATCCCTTCGTCGTGTCTTACGCAATTTGTTCCGTTCCAATCGTGTTAATAGTACTTTACTCTCCCCCTCGAGTTTGACATGGTCCTTCGAAATTGTGTTCTCTTCGATTCGGACGAGAAATGTTTCGAATTTGGAGAATTCGGAACTTCATATTTACATGTTAGCGACAGGTCTTACGTATATTCTTGTCACGATTTGAAAAAATCGATTCCTCATCCAACTCGCAGTAATTTCCAGCCAGCAGCAAACGATCGAACAAAACGTATTCATCAGACCACTTGTAATCCTGTCTTTCGATCGCTTCGTTGACCTTTGTATCACGCGTGTTAGATCGAAGAAATATTGTAGAAGATAGGCCTCGGGCAGAAAAAAATTACAAGTTGGTACAAGTTCATGTCCTAATGTGTTCAGCAGTCGTGCGCGTTTGGAGAAATTATGTATGTTCTCGAATTGGAGGCACGAATCCCAATAAATGTAAGCAATGATCGTAGGACTATTGCTATAAGCTTCCGAATAGTATTTGCGAGAAAAGCGAACATCTCGAATCGAGCCAGGTTGTCAGTGGACTCGTCATTGCTTTGGGAATATGCGTTCGAGTAGCCGAGATTCGTGTTGGAGTTTGTCCGTCTCGTCGGGTGTGGAAATGGTTGGTCATTAACGAGTCGACCGAAGGCAGGAGGTAGACAGACTCTCGTGAGGTTTTCATAATAGTTGCCACTCATTCGCGTTCGCGGAATGGATTTCAACCGAACAAACTCGACGGCGACTTCGGCGACGCGTCGTTACGTACAAGCCTTGGGCATCGAAGATGTCGAGTGTCGAGCAATAAGCAGAAGCGGTGCCACATCCCATGCGTCGGATGAAGTGATTCTGATTCTCCTGCGAAAGAATCGTTACTTGATAAATTTTTCAAAACTTACATCGAACAACGTGGCATCGATCAAAGTTCTCTCGTCGTCCGAACTTCGCTGTCCGTTCTTCGCCAACAGACAACTCCGCTCGTTCGGAAAACTGTACTCAACGTCTCGAAGCCTTTCGAAACACTTCTCGAAAGTCGTTATTTCCATACGAGTCAATCCGAGACAAATGAGACAGATTTGGCCAAAAACATACTTTGATGACTACGATTTTTTCCTATTTTTTTTTCTTCAAATTCTATGCGTGAAATGAATAGGTCAACTCGACTGGTTTGAAGGTTACAAGGGGTTGAATTTTCGAGGAAACGCCAACAAATCGGAATCATGCTCTGCTTTAATAGTCGATTATCGAATTTTCCCAAAAACAGTCATTTTTCAGCACATTTATTCGAAAGACAGAGGAAAGAATTGAGCATCGGGCACCAAATCGTCGTTTGTATAATCACCGAAGTATAAATAACAGAGTTTCATGCTTTGCAAAGCCGTAGAGGAAGTTTCAAATTTTGACCCATGTCGCGGTTTTCACCGTTGTGCGTCCCACTGTGCGTCATTGCGGTCTGTACCAAACCGCTACCTTACTTTGTCCCTTCTTCGTTCCAACATCGCGCGCCCGACCCAATCTCTAGGACGCCTCTTCGTCTCTTCCCTAGTCTCTTCCCGGACCCCACATCCGAACGTAGAATCTCCAGGGTCAAGAAAAGCAATTTCTGTCTGAAAAAACAACGTTGACCCTAACGATACCTTGAAAATCAAATTCAAGGTCAAATTTGCAGTCATCGCCAGTTGACCGCTTCTGAACCGTGCAACTTTTATCTGAAACATTTTTGAATACTGAGTAAAAGGTTAAGTTATCCCACTGTCCAAGTTAAGATGGGATACTCTGTACACCACTTCTCTCATTTTCATCACGAACATCTAAGGCGGGACCCCCTACGATGCCTTACTGATGAGTCCAGTAGGCCGGCCCGGGACTAACGCATAGACCACGGCTCTAACAAAGTACTCCGTGGAAAACAATTCATAGAGATAACATAGAACTCTATACCACCTTTGTTTTGGTTGAGTTTGTGGTAGCTGGCCTTTTTTGAGCTCTGCGAAGCTATCTTGTACGGTAGTCGGCTTTCTTCCATTCTGTTTACGTGTCACAACCAGCGCAGTCGTCTTGTTCCAATGATTTCCTCCATTGAGAACATATCGAACTTTTCCAGTATTACCTCTCAGGCATCGCACGTGGAATGCATTCAGCTTCTTTGTGTGTCTTTCCAGTATTGTTCAGCACTCGGAAGAATAGAAGAGAGTGCTGAGGACGACGGTCTTGTACACTAGCAGCTTTGTTCTAAGTGTGTGCTGGTGCGGTTTCCGAACTCTGGGGAATAGTTTTTCAAATGCTCGGCAGACTGCGTTGATTCTGTTTTCGATTTCAAGACTGATGTTTCCAGTGCTCGAAATAAGACTGCCAAGGTATTTGAACACAGGTTTTTTAGGATGTAACCATTTGATGTGATGTTGGATGGAGGGCAGTTAACCTACATTATTTCTGTCTTCTCTACCCTGACTTTGAGGCCCAGTTCTTCGGCTACATTTGCACAGGCGTTAACTATGTTTTTTTTTGTTTTTCAGGTGTTTCAGCGACCAGCGTACAGTTATCAGCAAACATTAGCTCCTCGAGTTTACTTGTTGTTGTTTTCGTTTCAGACTCAAGTCCCCTTCGGTTGAACATTTTCGAGTCCATTCGCTACGATATCTGGTACCAGTCACCCACTTCTGTCGTGGTCTTGCTGATTATTGTGTGGATGTACAATAGGAAGAGCAGCGGTGCTGAAACACTTCCCTGCTTCGCTCCTGTTGAGACTGGGAATGGTTCCGAGAGCCGTACGTCATGTTTGACCATTGCACAAGTGTTGTCGTGCAAGCATCTCACGATGCAGACTATGTTTGGTGGGCACCCTATTTTTTCGAGAAATTTCAGCAATGTTTCTCTATTGACGGAACCGCAGGCCTTGGAGATTTTACTGAAGGCCATGCGCGGTGAATTGTTTTGCCCCAGCGACTTTTCCACCAATTTTCTCGTCGCGAAGATTATGCCAATGGTGGAAATGATGCCAATAGACCATAAACTGTTTTTTGCTTTTTCCGTTGCATTATAATTGGAATGACTGCAGAATGCATTTTTGGGGTATTATTATGATCATTAATATCATCTTTTTTTTGTGGGGTTCTAATGGACAAGACCCAACGTGAATGATGAACGTGCTAAAGGTTACAGAGACAAATCAAAATCAAAAAAGCTACGTGCTGAACTTGACTCCTTACTGTCATCGAAAGAGGATTCATCATCGACCATAATAATAGCCGAACTATTTCGAACGGAACCGAAGATTTTCTTCAACGGGAGTATAGGTACTCTGACCAGCGAGCACCTTTAACAAACACCTGATGTGAACATTTATGGCGACCAGAGCTTGATGATAATATCCTCTCTATGCCACACGAAACCAAATGTCTGGTAACGAGGTTTCGTGACGTAACGAGTTTTACATGACAAGTCCTACCGCCAGTCTCGTTAACGAACTTCGTTTTAATTACTAGTTAAAATCAATGTTTCACAGTGGAACGAGCCGTTTCGGCACTGGATGAACTCCGTTGTGGTAGACGTTATCGCCCCCCCCCCCCTCCTTCCCCCCCATGCGATTAAACCACTCATGTCTGATGATTCATTGGATCTCTGCTCAGGAGCGAATAGTCAGAATGACGATGAGACATTGCGCATGGCGTAAATTCCCAATTCTCATGCATATGAATTACAGAATGGTACTAGGCACTGCTCGATTCAACCACACTTTCGCGAATAATTAAGTTCTCGAATATCTTTCGTGATTTCTCGAAAATCATTCGACGAATTCAGTTCTGATTTAGTTTATTTCATTCATAAATACATAGCGAATCGGGGGAACTATAACTGTAACGAGCTGATGAGTATTACCGTTTTTTCAACCCTTTGAAATAGGAAACAATATAACGGGACCAATTTTTTTCGGACATACCTCATTTTCTTTCGATTTTCACTCACAACTTTGATCGTCCAATAAATACGATCGACGTAATCGTTGGATAATTGGCACTGATTGCTTGCGATTTCGCTCGAATAGCCGTAACTTGGCTTGCTAATTAGATTTGTTTAGCTACTATAAACAGTTATGAATTACTACAAACGAAATAAATCCTACTACATACATCTACGGATAGTAATCTATCCAAAACACATTAGTCATTTCAGCTGTAATTATAAAGTAATTCTCTACTGTATTTCAAAAACGGATGACACACTTGTTTTTTTTTACGGGAAAATTATTCCAACTACAATCAAGTACAAACGATTGTAGATAAGATCCCGATGTCATTTTGGCTGGAATTATTAATCAATGCTCAACTGTTTTTTTAAAAAACGGATCGCATACTTATTGATCAACTGTTACGTCCGGCCTTTGTTAAATCCGAAGATTGTTCGGCTGACGAACGAAACGCAGGTTTTGTTATATGACCTCTCTTTGGGGCAAGACGTTTCCGCCCTCTCCACCGGGGACCAAGGTCTAGTCTATCGTTGAAGTTATTGCCTTAGGTACACACTATCGAGTCGAATATAGGATGCAGTAGAAATAGTTGTAATACGTAGATTGGAAGAGTTTTCGAATGATGGAATCGATGAGTCTGGAATCGGGTTAAGTATTTCTAGGAATTAGGACTCGAGGTTATAATAATTCGGTAATACTCTTATCGAGTATGCGGCACAGTTCGGCAGAGCAGGTTACTCGTGTGGGCACGAACCTGGCAAGGATTAGTAAGGGTTGATTCAGTGGAGGTTGTTGGTTTAGTGATTATGAATCGAATTTGGAATAATATGATTTGTACCTTAGTCAAGTGCACATCGTGTGCAACAAAAATGAAATAGTATTCCGTCCAACGAGGAAAATCTTAGTTGCCTGGCTAGATTTCCCGGCTAGTGTGATTCAGAGTTGATTTTGAAATAATTCGAAGAGAGAACTTGTAATATTCTGCGCGTTCGAGATTTAGTAAGTTAAGATCCAGAGTTGATTTTAGAATAATTCGAAAGTGGAACTTGGAATATTCTTAGCTTTCAAGATTTGGTAAGTTAAGATTCAGCGATGCAAGATTCAGTAAAGGCCAACCTTCGAGAAGACGTCTCTGAAGCGAATGACGATTCGTGATACGGTAAGTTAGGATTCAGCGGAACTAGTAACGGCCAACCTTCCAGAAGAAGTCTGCGAAGAGAGTGACGATTCAGCCCGGTTTTCAGCTCGTATTTACACCCAGAAAAGGTCGTCATTCAAACCCCCCGCGCAAGATTTTTCTAGAAGAAGCAGCGATGCCCACCCTATGATTTTTTACAAGGGAGGAAAATCGTATGGCGAGAGTAGTCCTACGTTACTGAAAAATATTGTCCATATTCTCCGATGTGTGGAAAACGCAGCGCGATAAGCGTTTTCCACCCTTCTGCCCTGTGTTATTCTACAGGTTTTATTATAATATGCGTGACACCGGTGGTGTACGTACAACTAATACGGCACAAGTACACAATGTATTATCCGGCACAAGTACTAAATATCTTATTCTAAAGGTGTTATAATAAAATAGGCGTGACACCGGTGGTGTACGTATAACTAAGACGGCACAAGTACTTAGCGTTAAAAGGTCGACGATTCCGATTTGCTGCTTCCCCCGGGCACAGGATTCATGGACCAAGCGTCCAAGTTCACCATGTACTTTCTATGGTTGTTTAGGAATATGACAGAGTCCGAGTCTGAACCGGAGTTACTATGAATTTTCTCTGCACCTTGTGCTTTGTCCGCGTGCCCAGCAGGAAGAGGCCGATTCTCGGTTTTCACCCGAGAACCAAGCCTCAGCGGCGCTCGAGTGATGATACCAATACACCTAGTAGGAGCAACGCGGCAATTTCAAGTTGCACAAGGGCATGTTACAGCCCCAAGCACTCGGTGGTGCTTGACGAACGGGATCCTGAGTTTCGAATTTTTGTAGGATAAGTCGCCAGAGTAATAATAACCATTTGCTAAAGTTACGCGGACGTAACACAGCTGTAAACGACGCAAATTCTGCTACATGCATCTACGGATGGTAATCTCTTCACGACACCCAATAAAATCGAAGTCGGCTGCCGACTTCGCGCAGCTGCTCGATCCGGCGCTATTTCCAGCTTCCGAAACTTCCATTTTTCAATCGGTCAGATGCTGCGCGATCGAATTGATCCGACACCCTGTATACGCGAGGCGTACGCGCGACGAAGACGGAAGACCGAACGAGTATCGACGGATGGTCAGAGGGGGACCAGAGTCATCGTCTTTTTACCACCTCCGTGATCCCCTCCCGGTGCACGTAGCGAGCGTTCCTCTCGCCTGGGTATCCCGCATATATGTGCGACTAACGGCAATATTTAAAGTCGTTCGACCTTGACAGTAATCTGGCGTGGACAGTGCACAGACCGGGCACGCAACAAAGGGAACCGCAAGGGAACGAACGAGTTGCAAATACTTATAGCTCCACTCCCGCGAGTCTCTCGTTTCCACGCGCACGCAGATCAGAGAGATGGCTCGTCGTTTGCATGGGTGGGGAGACGAATGTTACAGGTAAACACGACGAAGCGCGTATTCTCGTACCCGTCCAATGCGCTTTCCCTCCCGTTTCACGTAGCCGCTGATCCGATGTACCCAGAAATAACGAGTCTTTCGATTGGCATGTCTCGCCGCTAAATAACATTAACGTACATATCCGCATAACGAGGTGATTTCCAACTGGCAACGCGACAATGTTCAACATTCGGCTTCGGAACCTGAATTTATTACGTAAAGTGGGCCAACATAAGTAACGTCGGTGGAACGCCGATATAACGTGCTACGTTATGCTAATATGTAACCTTGTAACGTCAAAAGTTTAATTCAATGTAAATAAACAATGTTACCACCATGATGACTCCATGTTCCTCTTTATGTTCCAACGCGAATTGATGATGCGTAGATTTTAATTTGACAACAATTATTGCGCTTCGAATTGTATAAATTCGACGCAAGCGTGACGTAACGTGTGATGTTGTGTATTGAAAAGATGTTATTATGACACGTGATCGATGAATTTCGTATTCCAATTGTATAACATCGGTATAAACAGTGGAACATTGTCTGATAAATTTTCAAGGACTGCGCGATTCATGCTTCTTTACTTGCAAGCTGTTTTCCCTAATTTGAGTATTGTCACATAATATTGTTTCACCGGAGTTATAAGATCAAATTGTTACGCGGCTGGGCTTACTATTTTCAGTACGTTGGAAGTTTGTTACCACGATGTAACATTGGTATGATTGGTTTTATATGGTCTTACACTGGTTTAAGCCTTAACGGCCACACCTGACCCGGGCCACACAACGGCCACATGGGGTAACTCATTACCCCACGCTGAAAAACGCTGTTGGACAGGATGTGTAAATGTTTTGAGCCTTTCAACTAATTGTGGCATGTTTGTTGTCGACTTCTTCAATATTTCTATTATATATATTGATATATCTATATCTATTATATATATCTATAAATGACAACGAATATTCATGATTCTGCTTCGAGCTATAACCATACATGCGACGAACAGCCCCTTCAAGTTTCAGCTCGATCCGTTAAGTACTTTTCGTAAAATCGCGTCAACCAAGTCAAAAGATGTTGTTTCCAGAAAAACGAGTTTAAAATAATTTTTGTTAAACCTGTGTGAAAAAATTAGGAAAAAAGCATCTTACACTCAATCCGCGATGCCAGCTCCATACATAATTCCTTCCTGCTCTCCAAAAACTCCGTTTCTGAACGTATACTAAACGCAAAACTAGTGTTTTTGGAAAATCAATTTTTCTTCCCAAAAAATAGCTTAGAGATGCCCCCTTAAATTCTAGGGCACATCCTAATGCATATGAGGGAAATTGAAATGTCGCCTTGAGAGGGGACGACCCCATGGGGAAAAATTAGTTCTCGATTGATTCCAGAAACGTTACGAAACCAATCGAGAACTAACTTTTCCCCATTGGAGTGGTTTATAGCTTGTAAGTTTAAAGCATTTTCGGGATTTTTTTTAGGTAATGATAATAAAAAACAATATTGAAACTTTGTTGATATATTGTGCTACTCAAATAGCGTACAAAATCATTTTTACAACCATAAACATTTTTTTTAATTGTTTTGAAAATAGTGCTGAAGATGACTCTCTAAAAAAATTGCTATTGCTTTCTTTCAATAGTCGAAAATACTAATAATTTATTTCAAACACCAGTGAACAATGAAAATGTATAGAAATCAATTCAAAATAATTGAAAATAGAGAACTCAGTGCCAAAAAGTGATTTGATAACGGTAAGTATGGAAAAAAATGTTTCGAAGTCTTGAAAATTAGAAAAAACATGTTGATTATCCGAGGTCCACTATCAACTTGGTCTGAAAATTTGTAGAATACATGTCTTCAAAAAAAATCGAAGAGTAGGGCAAACTGGGTACGAATGTAACAGCGTACAGTTGTAACAAAGCGTGTCGACCAGTGTTCTGACTGAAGTTTTTCGTAAAGGACTCGGCTCATGTTGAAGGTAGGAAGTTAGGTTAGGTTTGCAGATTCGTGAAGTGATACCAATCTGTGTTTATATTTGTCGGACGTTGCTGTGGAATTTTTTCTGTGTCTAGTTGGGGTTGGGCACGTTTGTAACGATGTTATTCTCATTGTATTTCTTCCTAGATGCCCAGACAACGGATGGGAAAAACAACAATTAATACAAACAACCCTACGAAAAACTCGAAAGCCAGAAATCTCTAAGTTTGATAATTAAGTTCAGGGATGAGTAGATTTTTTTTTAAACTTTATTATTTTATTGCCATTTTTTTATTTCATTACGTACAGAATTTACAGTTTTCATGAGTTAGATGTTTTTTCATCCTGGAATGATTATGTCTAAGTCGAAGTGGTTTCGAAGGTAATTGCAAAGTTCGAGCATAAAGACCGAGCAAATGTAAGTGCAACTGTGAGCGTTTTATGATTTGGACAATAAAAAAGTGGTAAATACATTCAAAATACATCAGTTGTGTCTAACTTTGCGTGTTACAATGGTCCCCAATCGCTGTTACAACGGACCCTGGTATAAAGGTCGATTGTAGCAAAGGTAGACCTTTTTTCTCGGCAGTGTTACGGGTTAGTGACTACCTTTAAAGTTCAATTTCAAATTTAAATGTAAAAACTGACGAGAGTTATTTCACATGAATTATGTCACTTTTTATCTGTTCGCATAATGACACTGCTTTGAGCGATCAAGGTCAAACAGTCTACCCTTCATACAGTTTTGGAAGCAAGATTGAAACTTTCCAACTCAAAAAGCGCATTGAAAAACACTTTGAGCGATTTTCTTGTATTTTTCTCACAAAAATATGCAACAAAACAAAAATGTGAAGAAAAAAAATACTTGAATCTGAACCATTTTCGAAGTTATGAGCGGAGAACGGAAGAAAGAGTTTTCTTCTTCGAAACAATTGCTGTTTAGTGGATTATGCTCCAAAAATAATACAAGAACTGAAATCTGTTGAATGAGCGTTGAATTGTAATATAACACGAGCTTCATCTTGGTACCAAGAATTGATGTAATGACGAACGTGATGGAGATATCTCTCGTATTATTTCGATGTCGTATACATCGAGGCTGCATGCTTGGAAATAGACAATATTATTGCCGTCAACGGTGTTATCCCCCAACACCGAACACGATCATCATATGGCAGGCCAACTCACCGGTCACTTGACTGCATAAAAGAAACAGGAAAAGAGCAAAGAGTAATTTTTTTGAGACTACCGAAAAAGGGGGTCACGTTTTTTTGCAGAGTCCATCAAACAAATATCGAAGTATCTGAAACAAAAATGGTTCGATCCGTTTTATATCCCAAACGGTGCCCACAGAACCAGTGTTATAAAACGCTATTTACTTCGATACCAAAACAGGCGGAAGCGTATCTTTAAAAGTACAAGAGCTGGAACAGAACAAAAATGTTTCATTCCAATTCAGGTGACATAGGTTAGAGAAGCAGCCAAAAACGTGATTTTTTCTGAACCTCGTGCCCTTTTCACGAAAGTGGATCAAAAAAAGAACCCCTATGTACTTTTCTAGCGACTGTCGTGGAGATTGGAAGAAAACGAATTCTTTCGTTCTAGCTCATATACTTTTGAAAATACATTTCCGCCTGTTTAGGTATAAAAAAGACGTTTTACAAGGCTGGCTCTGTGGCTGCTACTTTGTACGAGAAATGCAATAGAGAAATTCTTCTCACATACTCCGATACGTGTTCGATGAACCCTGAAAAAGAAAAGCCGATCCGTTGTATTAGCATTAGTATTCCCAAGGAAATGATCAAAATTGGGCCTTCTTTCGTGTTCCGGAAGAGTATTGCCCCTGAAGTAGGCATCGAATGGATACAAAACGATGCGCCGAAGACGAGACACAGGACTATCACCGAAGAGGATGTGCGAGGAGGACCAAGCAATTGACCGAGGACAAAGAGGCCTTGGAAGTGAATTTTCGGTGTAGTCTTCGGTGGATCACCACTTATTTGGATAGCGCAGGCGATCGTATTCGGCGGCACCTGCGTCGGGCTTCTGTCGAATACAGATGCGATCCGTGGCCTACGGGACACGCATACCACGAATGTGAATACAGCGGAAGAGAAAGCCAAATGAGAAGCCAAAGACACTTCCTGCACCGCGAGTGTCATCCGCACCAAGGACAACCTCGATGATGCAGCGATGGACCACGGCGACCATTCGGTCGGGAAAGGAAAATGGTGGTACGACTGTTGGCCGCGAGTCAAGAGCCTGAGATCACGGAGCAGGCACGCGTACGTAGATACGAGGGAGCATCCGTGCACGCGAGTGACACGGACACAAGGGCAGACCCGAGAGATAGACTGGACATCGGAGATGCTTAGAATCTCAGCGTGGTCGAAGAAACTTCAGCGCAAGGAGTCAAGTTTGTAGTGATTCTTGTGGAGAAAAAAGACGAAGCGGAGAGAAAAAGTGACGTTTAGAATCTGACGGCGCTGGTTCGAGACTTTGTATGTAATGGTGTTCCGCGCGCGCGCGAGTGGGGCCAATGGTAATGGGCACGGACACTTGGCCAGGCGTCACGGAGTTGAGCCCAGTAGAGCCGAGCCGTACCGTCGGGATACGGTTGTACGGTTCGCTTCGAACAGGTTCGAACCCCTTGAATGGCGAGGCAAGTCTAACGGGACTGGAACTCTGGATGAGTCGGGCACGGGAGCATCGACGGTGGGGGCAAATCTAGGTCTTGCCTCGCCATTGGCTGCCGGATCTCTCCGCAAGGACTTTTAGCGTGTGGATACGAAACTGTCCAACCATCCCCTCTCCGCACCTATCTCGACGGTACGTCGCACATTGGTTTCGATTTTTGTAACGTGCAATATTTGTTGCGCGAGCTTCTGTCACAAGCTAGAGCCTCCAGTTTGGGTGGGAATGAAAGTTGAAGAAATTACGAAGAGATGAACATCCGATGAACAGCCTTTACTGTCCTTCAAAAATTCAGGACGTAGCCAAACCTCGCCGTTGTTCGAGGAAAACTCGTGAATAGCTCTCCCAAAAATGCATCCAGGAGAACTTTTGTTCTCCGCACAGGTTCACCCGCCGAACGCGACTTCACAGTTTGTTGGAGCCTCGACATAATGAAAGGTCTCGACTCGAGCTTTTACGCGCAACAAGTGCAAATCGCGTCGAATAATGGAAAACAAATCTGCGTAACAATTATTGATGCGAATAGAATGTTGTTCCGTGTCTTGAAGATGATGAAGGAAAGCTTCGAGCCTACTGCAAGTAAGATTTCAAACAATAATACGTTATCTAACGCGGTTTCCACTAAAAGCTCGAACTGAGATGTCAAGGTGCTGAGTAAACTGTGAAATCGAGTTCAGCGGATATAGGTGGACAAAAACCAAAAGTCTGAAGTGCATTTTTGTGAGAGATATCTACGAACTCGACGTGAAAAACGCTCAGGTTCGGCGACGTGCCAAATTTGTTTTAGGAAGGTAAAGGATGTTCATCGGCTGTTGGTCTCGTTGTAATGGGTTTAATCTTTGTTTGGACCCAAACTTGAGGCTCCAGCTTGCCACAGAAGCTCGCGCGAGAGATATCGCACGTTTCAAAAATCGAAACCAACGTGCATCGGACCCAACGAAGGGGCATCACGAGGGTCTTGACGGTGTGTTGTTATCGCGTGTTGGCGGCGGGCCGTAGCATGAAACACAGCTATACGCAATCAGACGCCAGGCTGCACGCAGGCAAACTTCTCCTCCTGCACGTATACTCTACCGCGCGCGTGTTAGGTTCACCTTGTGTGCCGTGTGCGAGGCTCGCTGCGCCAGCGCGATCGCGTGTGCGCGAGCGTGGTCCTAGTGTGCGCGGGCACGGATGGAGTGTGCGCGCGCTGAATTGGTGTGCGGGAAGGTAAGCGCAGCGTGCATTGGCGAGTGTGCGTGAGCAAGGCAGCGTGAAGTGCGGGACGAAACGAGGAGGAAGGTGTCTGTCCATCCGCTGGAGAGCCGGATGGGGCCACGAGAGGTGGGGGGAAAGTGTTGCGTGGGGACAAAAGTACCGCTATACCTCGATGTGCCTCGGGCGAAATACCAACCTACCTACCTACCCAACCCAGAGCTTACCGCGTTGGTTGTCCCAACTAAAGTCTACCGCGCAGCAAAGACTCGACTACGAGGAATTGGAGATTCGTCCCGGACGCTAAGTTTTCACGTTGTATACGCGAGCGAGCGTACAATTAGCTAGAATCGAAGTACCTCAGAGGACGATGCCATTGTTCTACGAGCATTCGTCTTCACCGTCGATGATTAAAAGAGCTTGAGCATCGTACTGCCGAGCCGGCGCCAGCGGACCGTGATTGCGGCCGAATCGTCATCGCTGGTTCCTTCATCGCTGGTTCCTTCATCGCTGGTTCCTTACTCGGAAGGATCCGCAGCCAGCGAGTCGACGCGAAAGAAGGCTAATGGCGTCGTACCTCGCAAAGGATGACCAATCGAACGGGTAAACGGTATCCACGAAATGGCTCTCGCCCGTGTAACGAGTCTGTGGCATCGGCGGCTACCTTTCGGCAGCGACGAAGGGGCGGAAATCTGATCGACTTGGTCCTTCCCTGTCGCGATTACCGCGACTCTTATTCTTCTGGACAACTCGGTTTCGGAGCCGGATCAACCGTCCGTAACAACATCGCCGCCGGCTTCGGCACCATCGTGAACCACGTCACGAGTCCGGGTCCCACCACCATTACCGTTACCACTTCCATCACCATCACCTAAAACTACGCTACCACCACTAACGCCCAACCACCACCACGACCACAACAGTCGCGGTATAACGACGACGACAAGAGTCGACGCGAATATTTCCTCCCCCCACCCGACCCGTCCCCCCTCCCCCTTCGCTCCCCCCGCCGACGAACCTCGCCCCCTCTGCCCCCTCCTCTCCCTAGCTCGACCAAATTCAGCGTCGCGACTAACCTGAGCCGAGAATTATACGTCGAGAACTGTGCCAGAGGAGGCAAAGACTTCTCCTCCAGGCTACCTTGCCACTCGACTAAGCTCACCTCGGTCGAGACGTCCGTGTGCGCGCGCGTAACTTCCGGTCTTTCGGGCTCGGTATCGTTGGTGTCGCTGTACCAATTCGCCGGTACGCGGGTTCTGCGTTTCGCGGTTTCATCGTTTCACGGGTTCAACGCTTCGCGAGTTGTTGCCAGCAAAGAATCCTACGACACTGTGAGCAAGTTGGTTGTCATCTGTTGCACGTCGAAGGTGTACGTCATCCGCCTCGTTGCACCTAACACGTCCGTGTTCGGCATGTCAGCTCGTGAAACTAGTGATAAATTCTGTGGAAATCGAGAAGCCGCAGGTTCGTGATCCGGTTCTTAACCAATCGTTGCTGGTCCTGACGTTCGTAAAAGGCTGTAGGGATCCGAGCCAAAGTTTCGGACGAGATCGAGTGTCAGCAACATTGTACATCCTGTTTGGCGGATTCCTGCGGGAACTGATCATGTGCGTAGTGTTTTCTCACAGCTATCGAGCAGCTCTTGGATAATAGATGAATAGGACGCGAAGTCGAGGACCGGGAACATCGTTGAGATAAGGGGGCCCAGATCAACGGGCGTGCACCGACGACCGTTCCTCGTATGGATGCCAAACAGTGTCCCCAACCGAATGCCCTCGCCGTACCCCGGTCAGTGGTATCTCTCCACTTCCGGTTCAACGATCCAACGTCCCAGAAGCCTCGCTCGTCGAGCATCTTACGCTTCTTTCCGTCACATCCTCGTCTACGACTCGGTGTCGATACTCTTCGAACGAGAAGGACCGCGCGGCACTACGTGAGACGTTTGGACTCCACGGTCCTCTGAGAGGTTAGTTACGCTTCAACCATCATCTCTGTTCCAGGCTTGTCGCTGTTCTCGCGGCTCCCAACAGCCTCACCGCGAGGACGGCGATGCTTCGGACGTTGCGAAACTTTCACGATTATGACGCGAATAGAAAATCGCATTCATCCTTGTGTACCCGAGATGTAGTCGATACTCCCCGCATACCTTCGAAACACGATCAGGTACGTGAGGTGGAAATTGGCCCTACGAAGCACGGCTCGCGTGCACCGGGCATATACATATAATTGGCTCAAATTCCTTGTGGCCACAAGTCCATAGCCATAACGTAGCGTTGCAATTAATATTGGAATACCTGTGAGCTCCGCTCTTTTACACGTTACCGTCTCAACGAACCTCGTTTGCCATGCCAACAACCAGCTCCTGTATCCTCCGCGTACCCGGTCTCTGATTTGCATATCAGGAATTTCCTACTCCCAACGTTTGGGGGTAAGTCTAGGCAAGGTGCCACCTGACGTAACGACCAGCAGCGTAATACTTTCCTACACCGGGTATCTCAAATATCCTGCCACGGGATCGAAACGTCACCGGAATACGTTCAAGCCTCGCCACTTCCGTGACCCAGCTCCGTTCGTTAAGCACGCCGATCGACTGCTGAGCGATGATGAGACTCCTAAATCGCCGGATCAGCGATCGATTTCGGTGGCATTTTCGCTTCAAGATTAAAAGTGACGAAAAAGTCGTTTACCCGACACCATTCGCGACGTACCACCACCAACAGAGCCACCCAAACTAAAATCCGACCAAAAGACTCAACTTCATCGAAATTTGCCGAACAGAATGATTTTCAAGTAGTGTGATCAACGTTGATACTGTATCCAAAATGTGTCTTTCGTGCGGCTCCGTAGATTGCATAGCGCGACCAAACGTTTGCGGTGATAGCGGGTAGCTGTAGTGCGATTTTCCGAACTTGAGAGTCCGATGTGCGATGAGCTTAAGGAACATGTTGCGCGCTTTATTTTTAGCTAGGAATATAATGTTGTCATGACTCCTCAGACGTGAGGTCTGGTTTGTCGCGTTGCAAAAGTCTTGGCAGGCGCAAATGCGATTTCCAAGCGTTGCCTGTTGGTGTCAGAAATATGATGTTTTCGCGTACTTCCAATGGCCACTTCCCCCATATGCAATCGAGCGTAGCATATGGTCCCAACGAACTAGTTTTCGGAGACACGAGATTATTGGCTACCAGGTGTGATTAGAGGTCAGAAAAAGTGTGGGGTCCTCGCGAGGTATCCGTAGAAGTCCGTCACATCTGTTTTCCACACTGATAATAGCACGGGGATTCACCTATCGAACTCTCGTCGAACATTGCGAATTTCTCAAAGTGTGGCAGGTGAAAGTGCAATACAGGTAAGAGTCGCAGAGGGTAATTATGGGTATATAGGCATAATGCCGAGACAAGCGAGCACCGCCAGATACCTTACATGCCGTTTCTAAGGTAATTGCCACGCGCGAGTTCGTCTCCTGGACAGTCATTCGAGGTCGGTCACGCACCTCGAACGACTGTTGGTCGACAAACGTGGAGAGTGTTGTCTGACGCATATTCGCGTGTTAAATCAAAACGCTTCGGACTTCTCGAAACTGAAAACGGCAGCGACCAAAAACAAACGAGCCCGGTAAATTGCATTCCAAATACTTTGCGTGTACCGAAATTCCTCGTCCCGCAAATAAGGCCCGTTATTGACCGCATACTGATCGGACTGCACGTTCGTTCTCGACAAAATCAAAACAACCGCGATGTGCCAATTTACCAAAAAGTATTGTTTGCTCCATAACGCAACGAGAAATCCTGCGTTGAACTCATAGAGTATGTGCGAAGGCCGCCCCCCCTTGGCACCAGCTAGATCAGCCCGAAAATGTCCCCTCGCGATGTAAATCTACATGAAAATTTGGAGAACTTCTTCATTTTTCGTATTTTGCTCATTTCTGAAAAACGCGGGTGTAACTTAGTTTTTGATATCGGAAGCAGCCACATGTTGCTTTTTTCAACTGAAAACCGCGATGATTCTCCTGTTCTGACGGAACACCTCTTCACCACGAATGCAAAGACGAGAAAATATTTCTACCTAGCCCAAAAGTGAGTTGGCCACTTGTAGTCATAGAAACCAAAATGATTCTCTTTCGTGTGACACATTGTTATGTTTTTTATTAGCCACAGAAGATATCCTGCCATATCTTCCAAATGTACGTGAAGATTCAAGATTGGCACGTTTCGTACGCTGAATGCTTTGACAATATTACGAAGATTAGCGAAAATTCCCCTCGAATTTGATGACACGTTATTCGAATATCGCCATAATGTTGTAAAGCTACTCGTGCAACATTCAGGTTTTGTTTTCGCAAATATTTCGACGCCATTGGAGATACACTGCCGATGATATTTGACAGATTTCTAGGAACGATTCGAAAGCATTCACGAGGAAGGTATTCGAAGGTTGTTCAAATATTTACAAAACCACATCTTTTATTTCAAGAATGTAACCGAAGAAGATTGTGGTATTTCGAAAATATTTCACGAATCCCATCAAATATTAATGAAATACTCAACACAGTTTTTCAAATATTTTCTGCCACGTGAATAAAACATTTTTCAGAAAACTAGTTCATCGCAGTGAACAATTTCGAACGTCCACAATAATTGTTTCGAAATGATTTAGTCATATTTGTATCATTTCACTTGGGAATATTGAGTTTCACTCAAATTTCACGTTTTTATGTGTTCGCGCAATAAATAAAAAAATCGATTATAAAATGACTTGACACTTTTTGCCAGAATCAGATCTCTCTTCCTGAATAGCTCCAGAGCATTTCGTGAACAATGTCGCAAATTACGTGGAAAATATCTTCAAACCTTCTCGAGTGTCTCACGTATTTCTATAAATATTTCAGAATTACGTGAGAATTATTTGATTTTCAAAATTTGATTTTCAGCGACTTATTCGCCATTTCCAAAGATCCAAAGCAAAATTTCCCTCGTTGCAGCAATATTTGACTCGCCTTCGCAGCGAGTCAAATCAGAAAACCAAACAAGTTCATCAAACTGGAAGGATTGCGAGAAAATTGGAAATTCAGCCAGCTGATAGAGTTTTGGAAAACGTTGGAAATTTCGTTCGAAAATCTGACGACTCTTGGCAGAATTACATTCTTCTTCGGATCCGAAAACTGGATGGTTATTGTATGTTAAACGTGGGGGGGGGGGGGGGGAAATTGGATCCATCGGATGATTTGTCATCGAGTTTTAACTGTAGCAAAGGGCATAGTCGGATAAATATAAGTTTAAATTATAGGTTACAAATTCGAAAATATATAAACAAATAAAATGTAAAGCTTTACTCACTTGAATAAATGTAAACAACTGATACGCTATGTAATAATAAAAACATATATCTTGTAAAATGAAGAGATGCATTAACATCAACAATGATAACAACAACGATCGTGAAACTTAAATAATTAATTAATAATTAATCATAAATATTACTTTGAGGTTACCTGAACAAACAAAACCTTAATAGATATGATCGATAGATTCCGGAAATCCCGGTAGATGGCGTTCCAAAGCACCAAGTTTGCGCTAATTTTGAAATACATAGTCGTTTCAGAACAAAGAAAAGTTTTCTACGTACTTTTTCTAGCAAAAAAAAAAATGCGTTAAAACGACGAATTTGAGGGAAAAAATGAGTTTTTAATTTTTTTGACATTGTTCCACCACTTCAAAAAATCTGAAAAAATTCCTGAGTGTCGCGGGGTGTAAAATATATGTTCTGACAAATTTTGGTAATTGACATATTTCAAAAACCCTAAAGAAAACAAGATTTTAATTTTCTTTTCTTCGTTAAAAATCGACTTTTCGTTGAAAAACCATGATCATACGTGTTTTTTATGCTTTAGACTCCTAAGAATAAGAAAAAAAATCACCATCGATTAACTCCAAATTTCAGTATAAAAATAGAATTAAAATCAAAAAAACAGGTTTTTTTGAAAATCTCGAACGTCGTTTGAGTTAAAGGGCTAAAAATTGGTGTGAATTATTTTTATTTGATGCCAAATCGATCCCCTAAGTGTGGGTCAAAAAAGCCATGGGGGCAGATTTCCCATATTTATTCGGCTATGCCCTTTGAAAAATGTTTCTAAACGACGAGCGGAGGCTGTATCTCAAAAACCACGAGATTCCTACTTGAAATTCGAGTACGTTATTTTTGGCGAAATAAAATATGGAAATAGGCGAGAATATAGGCGATTTTGTCCAGATTTTACACCAAAATATTTCGGAAATATTTGCAGGTAGAAAATGGAATTATTACCGGAAATATTTTACTCTGGGTGGGATGCTGTGAAATTACGGCGGTTTCACAGGGGACGGCGCTGGAAACGTTTCGGGACACCGCGTACGCTGCAATCGCACGTGGAATAATAACCTCGCCCGATGGTGTATCACTCTACCTGTTATTATTTGAGATGCGTGGGTGGTTCGTACGTACGCGAGCGTTGCATAGCTGCGCAGATCCATGTACAGGGTGTTTGATTCGCGAACAAATCACGACTGTCCTCGAATGATGACGGCATCAGGAACTTCTATTCCGTGATCGAAGTCGCGATAACGATTTCAACAACAAAGACAGCGAGCGAACTGACGCCGATAGCCTTGATCTTCGGCCTTCTTCACGCCTCGCGGAAGACGTCGTCTCGCCGCCACGACGTCTCCCCCATTTTCATCTTTCTCGATCGTTTCCATGCTTTTCTTTTTGGTTCTGATCTGATTCTGAAGGCGAACCCATTTCTTCGCCTTCCAGATCGTCCTTTTTTCCCGAGCTTACTTTATCTCCCCTGCCTCCGAGGAGTTCGCCAATATTTTACCACAAAAATCGACACCGATACCAGTTCTCACCCAACGCGGCGAATCTTGTTCGAAGAAGGATCGAGTATCCTCTCAAATAATCAGCTTTCTAATTCGCCGAAGCCGTACGAAGAGTCCGTCAAAATACGGTTTGTCGAATATTCCGCAAGAATTCGCACGCTGAAACAGTTGTGTCTGACAAGCCCGTTCGCAAAATGATCGTAGACCTTGCTAGCATACGATAACCATCAGCTTCCGTTCCGAAAATTAATTGACAACGATTGCATTATCATATGTATGTGCCAAAAAAGTGTACATATCCCCGCTGTCCTCTTGCCAGAAAATTAATCCTCGCGAAACTGTACTCGTAACGAGAACCAGTTCACGTCGCTGCCAAACGGAGATCTCGTTTGTAAATCAGCCAGCTGGAGGAAAAGTTGCACTCGGTAGTACAAAATATATTCTCGATTTCAATTTCAAAATCACTTTTCATATAGTTCTTGAGAAGCAGTTTTCGTCGGAAGAGGAGTTTGAAGGAATCATCCCAGATTCATATTATTTTGAGGCGGAAAGCTATTTTCTGACCGAAGTCGATCGACAAACTCGAGTGTCAGATGCCGATTGCGTGACGTCGCACGTAACGCACTTACCTCCTTTCTGATAATAAGTATATTTTCATGAAGGAAGTGCGCGGAGAGGTCGACTGTTGTTCGTGGACAAGCGTGGGTCCCACGCTTCACGGACCCGCGTAGAGGAGTGTATCGGGTCTGTAAAGCGTGTGCGACTAGAAGTTGATGCCTATCTATCTCGTTTGAGAGCTTTCTTCTGTTTAGTCGGGGTCCAGGGAACTTCCTGCTATTTTATATTCGCTAAGGAGGCTCCGGGCCACCGATACGCATCTGGGACTTGACACGGCAAATCCAACCCACAACTTTATTCCGCGCTCGTGGGCCATCCGAACGGTATGCAATCAATACGGACAAAGACAGATCGAGATCCGGATTTGGAATGAAACTTAAAGAGATAATAATCTCCTTTCGGTTCACTTTTGTCGATTTTTATTAACGAGTCTTTTTCAGACACCGCGGACAAAAAAAAACATCTTCTGCATCGAATCCTGCCAACTTTCACCAATCCCGTTAATTCCTCGGCGATTTTGTCCGTAATGAAATTGGCGTCGCGATGGGCGACGTCATTTCAAGGTCACCGTGCTGTTCACCGCGATATTACCGCCAAGATTGGGGAAATCGACGACTTCAAAGCCTCGCCGATTATTTTTTGCCGCACAGGGCTTCCGCTCTCGATCGTTAACGCATTGTAGAAACGCAGCGTGGAACTCGAAACGAAAATACACCGAAGCTGAAAAATCTGTAAAAATATAGTTCCCCCGATTTTTTTTCTTTTTTGTACGCTGCCAAGTCGAGGATTTCAGTTCTCGCGACGAGCGGATAGAGTGGTCGAAAAACCTGCTTCGAAGTGATTCGCGTGCGAATGCACGAACGATCCAACGCATTTAGTCCAGTCGAGGTGAGCATAAAAATAGCTCAATCTGGAAATAATTAGTGGCCGCGATTTTTTTTCTACCTTCCAGGGAGGGGGACGGTTGCGAGTGTGAATCTCGATTTTCGGGGAACATTCCGCCACTGCGTTCGCCGCCATCTTGATCTAAAGTCGAATTTTTTCGTTTTTCCGAAATAATTCGCGAATTTACAACTTTAGAGTGAAAATGACAGAATTCAAATTTGTTGAAAATCTAATTTTCCACAAGTTCAGTGATTAGAATTTTTACTCTAGGATCGATATTTGCAGAGATATACCTACCATTAAGTTTATCCAAAAAATAGCAATATATATATGTATATGTATCATTGAATAAAAATAAACGTCCACCACTGATTTGAGTATGAATCCGAGAATATTGATGGTGTGGTAAAAAAAGTGCGGTAGCAAAAATCGAAGGAAATAAAATTCCCTGCCTAATTACCCATTACCATTTTTTCGATAAACTCGATGTTAGGTATAACTTTGCAAATAACGATTCTAGAGTAAAAACTATAATTATCAAACTTGTGGGAAATTAGATTTCCCACAACTTTGGATTCTATCACTTTTTCTCTAAAGCTATAAATTAGCGAGTTATTTTGTAAAAACAAAAAATCCAACTTGCGCAATTTCCCCGAAAATCGAGACTCACACTTGCACCCCCCCCCTCCCCCCCGAAGTTTGAAAAAAAAATCGCTACCGCTAATTATTTCCAAGTGAACGTCTATTTTGACCGGACTACTTCGGGTTAACGTAACGTTGCCAATTTCAGAGTAGTATCATGGAAATTTCCGTTGATCGCCAGGTCTCAAGAATCGAACTAAAAAAAGTACGCCAAGATCATGCTGAGAAGATTCATGGTCAAAACCCCCGTAAAGATCATTCAGAATACACCTTTGCCGATTTATTAAGAATAGAGGAAACTCTCGATCGTCGTGTGGGAATCTGAAAAAATGTTCCGACTACAATACGAGAAATCCTCAAAATTGAGTGCCTCCAGCTTTTCTCATGAAATGTCAAGATTTTTCATGAAATGTCAAGATTGTCGATCACGCTTTAACATATTCATATTGACGTCAGCAGTCGTTGCCTTCGTGCATCGTAGATCCATACTCCTTTATCCAAATACCATCGGGAATATCGAATCCATAACAAAAACGGTCAGATCAAAATGAAGGACTGTCAAAAACGTATAAGAAGTGTACATTGTATTTTTTACGTGAACGCGATTCTTCGGTAGTGGTTCCAACCAAACGAGTTTCGCGTTCGCTCACACGCGCGCAGGTTCGCCGTAATGAAACAAGAACATGGTTTCCTGGTTCGTTGCGAAACGCAACGTGCATGTTTTCATTAATAAGCGATACGAAGATCCAGATTCGAGCGAACAAGGATTTTCAGAATCGATGTTTTTTCAGACACTTCCATGGACGTACCAATAGACAGTAACACTCACTCTCGATAGTCGAGAAAACGGCGACCGACAGATTATTCGAACACCCATCAGCCGCTCGTTTCGTTTATTTTCATCCCACCGTGTAGAAATGTACGGACGATCAATTTTCGTTGTGACCTTGATTGTTGTTTCTTTATTGCCTTTCGGGCAGTTATCGAGAGGCGTCGACGCGCACAGGATATCAAGTGGCTCGCCAACTCCCGTTTTTGAGTAACGAACGATCGCGCGCGAGTACCATGGAGAATTATCTCGATAGCTTCAAGTTCAGCACTCGACTCTGCCAACACAAAATATGCAACAGTTTTTTCAAACTGACTGGATTTCATTTAATGTCAATCTCCAACTTATTATTCTGCACGAGAACAAGCATGCAAATTCACGATTTTATCGCCAGCAAGAAATAACATACATAATGGTTTTCTGTTTCGAAGAATTCGTTTTCGTTGTCCACCCAACGCGGTATAATCAAAAGATGATCCCGCGATTTTTTACTCTTTTTCATGGAATTTGCGTCGCCTCTCCTACTCTCCTTCCTTTTTCCCTCGGTGCGGTTCAAAAAAGTGATATGCGAATTTCGAAAATTGTAAACTGTTTCTACGTGCTCTTAATAACCAATTGATGCTGAATTTAAAAGATTTCTCTACATCGTTTTTTTTCCATTTGAGAAAACCGTTTTTCAATCGAAAAATGATGTTTTTATACTAGACACGTGATATCAACGTGCAATGGACTTCGTATAACATTCATTTCTGGCATGTAAATAGGGAACAGACGTCTGCTCCTTGGAAAAAATATATGCAAATCATTTTTCGATTTGAATACCATCTTTTCGAGTGGGACAAATCGGCTCGAGGAAGTATTTCAGTTTCATCATCAAATGAAATGTGACTGTGGGGTTCTCGAATTCGCAAAAACTGTCTTAAAATTTCATGTAGCGTACAAATAACGCGAATAAACTTGGATATCCAATTCGATGCAGAGCACGTCAATTGGTATACGTATATGGGGCATTCCACGCCAAATCGACCACTTTCGAACGCGACCCCTTTTGATTTGACGAAACTTCTTCAGGTTGTTACGCCGAACTAGAAACGTTGGCCGAGCGAATAAATAAAAAAACAGCTGACTGGAATTTTCGCAAGATTAAAAGTACACGTTGACAGGATTATTTGGATTCGGTAGGATTTTGGCTACTAGATGTGACTTGGATTTTGAGATATATCAATAATAGACAAAATGGCAGACAAAGAACAAAAAAAAACGCGTTTTGCTCGCTCTTTTCGCGACGAAAAACATAGCAAAAACTAGATTCTTGAGACGCCGGGGATTCATCTTGTAGTAAATTATGTCTGAAATATTCGGTTCACTGGTTCACTGGTTTTATTCGATTCACTGGGTTTGGAGGTACGACGAAGCTAGGTCTGTACAACATAATTTGGAGAAAAACACGTTCAAGGTTTTCGTTAATGAAAAATCGGAAAGATTCTTACCTCAACTTAATGTAGTTATCGCGCTACAATATTGTCGAAAAGTTTCGGATCATGTGCGCGGTAGGAGCACGGTAAGAGTGGGTAAGCTGGTAACCAGGAAGGCCATCATTTTTGTCCAATGCTGTACTCGGTGAGACGTTACTACGTTCAACTCGGTGGTTTCACTTGCCGGCCCGTATATTTTTCCGTTATGGCATTGTTATACCTCTACAATGAGATGGTGAATAAATATTTTCTGTTCAAACATTCCCAACAAAAATATCAATTT
Organism: Arge pagana; assembly: GCA_963969455.1. Lineage (NCBI taxonomy): Eukaryota > Metazoa > Arthropoda > Insecta > Hymenoptera > Argidae > Arge > Arge pagana. The sequence goes on along the minus strand of OZ018308.1, from coordinate 25,032,835 downwards.
CCAGCGCGTTTCTGGACATTTTCTACCTGCTAGTCTGTTTGTTGGAATTAGGAAACTGCTACAAACACGACATGCGCATATACTCTCCATCACTCTCGTGTAAATGATGCAATTTTGAGACCAATCCTTTGCAAATTCTTAAATGATAGCATAATCGATTTGGCTGGAGGAGTGACCTTGAACTTTTTTTTTCACGATTGATTATCTTGTGCCAAGAAATCGGGGTGACTTAAGACCACTACGATTCAATTCTTTCGATAATCAACTTTCCAAATGACGTTTTTCGACTTTTTTTGTCTCTTCCGCGTTTTCTGGTGCATACAGAGAATGAAGGTGCGATTAGTGTAGCGCAAAATTGCTTGCATCGAATTCCAAAAAATCCAAGCTCAAATATGACATTACCGTCATTATTCTCGGAGAATTCACGATTTGTTAGCTGATACTTAGGACAACGTTGGAAGAAAAGTTAAAAACCACGAAAAATCAATGTTTTTCTACAGTGAAAAAGTTAGGTTTCCTAGGGGTGGGTAAATATGGAGGGAATTTTTTTTTTATCATTCCGAACGAATTGAAAATACGGTATATATATATATATATATATATATATATATATATATATATATATATATATATATATATATATATATTTGCAATGAAGTTGACGGTGCATCGGTAATAGACAGGCAACGTTTCAGCAATGTAATGCCAAACAGTTATAAGAAAATGAGTGATATTTCGGCATTAATTAAGAAAGATTCTGCCAACTGAATAGGAATGGATAAAAAATATAGTATCACGGTAAAACCAGATTCTCCCATCGAGGTTCCAAACACTTCGGGAACTTCGGAAACTTTGGAGTATTCGCATAGGTACTATTTGAAAGATTTTTCGAGAATATGAAATATTACAGTTTCGTGCTGCCAGGATTTCAGCGAAGTAACTTATTGATAACGAAGCAGCCACAATCCCACGATGCACTGAGAAATTTAGCCAGTGGCGTAGCATAGGTCACTCGCGCCCGGTGCGGATCCCAAATTTGCCACCTTCTGCTTTTTGCGATTGATTTTCAAAAAAAATTGGGCACTGTGAGAAGGGTACTCTTGTTCAGTAACAGTAACCTGTAAAGTGAAAATAACATTTGATGACAAATGAACAACGTATGTCAAAAAAACGAACTCAAAATTCGTTGATGAATTTTGCCTTTTATTCCGCAGGACCACGAGTATAAAAACATGACAGAGTTGACAGAATAATTATTAGAAAAATCAAAGAGAAAACGGAAAACTTAAAACGATATAGATAGGAAAAAACGCCTACGCGGCGAACAGCTCTTTTTTGTACGACTATTACTGCACTGTAAACTGGAAGACCAAAATCTACAATTTCACTTTTCTAGTTTTACTCTCAGCAAAGTTTTTGATCACGCTGTTAGTATTGATAGCATCGGTCAGGTCTTGTTCAATTGACAATATAGCCACATTAGTTCATCTCCGCGTAATCGTCGTAGATCGCAAATAATTCCTAATCAATTTCAGTTTCGAAAAACTTCTTTCACAACTAGCATCACTCCTTGAGGCTCGGTCATTACGTTAAAGTGCCAAGAATCGGGAAGAAGAGATGCGTATTGAAATGAAAATCGAATAAAATAAAATGTGGGTACAACGACAAAAAATTGACAGAAACAACGTTGAAAGAAATCGACTTTCATTTTTTTTCCGCCACCTGTAGAATGCCGTCCCGTCAAAGTGCCACCCGGTGGCACGGTACACAGTAGAATGATTTCCGTCAAATTTAACACAAAAATGTGCGTTAACGACCTTTTTTTACACAAAATTACACTCCTCGTGTAGTGATCAAGTAACACAGCTCTATGTTGAAAGTAACACAGCTCCGTGTTAAAAGTAACACCATCCAATGTTAGAGTAACATTTGAAAAGTGTTAATTTGGTACGACATAACATTACTGTGTGCTGAAAAACGGACTAATCGAACAACACCAACGATTGTGTTGCATCAGCACACTAAAACGTTAAATATTCTACCCAAAATTTTCACACTCTACACAATGATGTTGTAGGTACTGTGCACGAAATGGCCTGTGGATCATACGATTCTCGTAATGATTTACTGTGTTGTAACGGCTCAACGTTTCCGCGGCTTCGTTCGTGGAAGGATGTGAATATCAAAAGTATACAGGTCGTGGCTTAACTGGAGCAAGGAAAAAATGAGGATGACCGCAATGACCACGTGTACGGCCACCCGCATGGATACATCCGTCGCCGATTTAGTTGTTGGGATATTCCATTATTCGGACTAGCGTTTTTAATACTTTTCCTACATTCAGCTCGATTTGATCGCGAATCAAAGGCGTGGTCCTCGAATGTGTATCCGTAAAGACTCGGCTTACGTTAGCGTGACCGCGTTTAGGTACTCGCTTGTGCAGCTAGTCGCGGCGTTGAAGTCTCCGGAGTCTCGGCAAGGCATCGAGCGGGAAGAACTTAATACGCGTCCCTCGTCGCGTTACAGGTCTACCCGTTCTGTGTGAACGCACGCGACTATATAGGGTGTTGCAAGAAAATTGGAACAGCCAGACATCTCGGGTAACACGTGACTAGGAGTGCAGCAAAGAAGAAGTACCTACATACACTTCAGGATTTTTCCCTAGTCACATCGGATTTGACCTTGACCATAACCTTCGAGGTCAAACAACGTCAAATTTCATTTTTCGAACAGAATTTTGTTTTTTTACTGCCTACTCGTATTTTCTAGATAACAAAACAACAAATGTTTTGTGCAAAACATTTTTCTCGATAACGTTCTGTTCTCTTGCTAAAGGGCGCTAAGCTTCAACTCTCCCGAGTGTTGAGTGGTGAAGTCTTGACTGTGCTGATTTGTTTTCGACGAGGAAGAAGATTCGCGGGTATAGCAGTCGCGTTGCAATTAGTTTTGTTTTCATGCGAGACGACGTTTCGGAGCCCCCATTATCAAGTCTATACTATGTAAGGAATGCCCTACACAGTTAGTATCTAAGATCACATTAAAGAGTCATCAAGCTACGGTAAACGCATCGGGGTCGTTGGTGATTCGCAAAGTGAACACTACCTACCTATACAGGAAAATTGAACAAGAAATCAAAAAGAAAAAACGGAATCATACCGGTGCCTCGTTTTTACAACTGAAGTTGGGCGATTCGCAGGTACATATGGCACTAATAGTTAAATTTCAAATAACATTATCTTTATTAGCCTCTATTAAAAAAAAAACGCTGATCAAAGAAATGTTCAGAGAATCAATTCAAGGACTGATATAAATAATCTAAGTAGCCTATACGCGCCTCTCCTACATCAATCTCCTCTGTAAAACTTAATTTTGGTAGCTTCTTATTTCACTTGTATTCTCTCTTGACATTTGAATTTCGCGCTTCCATGTTCTAAGACACGCTGACGCACGAATAACCAACATAAGTTCAGGTATCGTCCCAGTGTTATACGTCGTGCTTACTAGTCATTAAGTTGGTACTTAGCCATTATGTTTGCTCCATCGCCACTAACTGATCTCTTTGCCGCCGATCCTCTGCACGTTAACACCATAAACACGAGCAGAGAGCAGCTTAAGTATGATTATTATCATTATCGTTACCACCTGTTGAAAATTTATTTAACCAACTAATTACGTTTACAAACCAGTTGACAATTGGTATGTCACTTTATCGATACTATTATTTGAAATTTAAGTGTTAGTATCATATGTACCTGCGAATCATGTACCTGGCATGATTTTGTTTCCCCCTTTTTGATTTCTTGTCTAATTTTCCCCTATACTGTTCACTTGACGAATCACTAACGATCCCAATGCGTTTACCATAGCTTGATTGCTCTTTGATACGATCTTAGATACTAACTGTGTATGAAATTCCTTATATATGTGGACTTGTTATTACAAAAGTTATTACCACGCGAGTGCTACACCCATGCATCTTTTTCCCGAGTGTAATATCTTCAACGTTATACAATATATCGAAAAATCTTTCACGCGAAAATTGCAAGGTTTCGAGGGGGTCGAATGATAGTGACTTTGCCGTTGACCGCGAGCAGAAATTTGAAAGCCAAATCAACACCAATTTGCATTTTTCAACGTCCGCGTCGTTGCTTCCGGGTCATGGCAAATGCAATATCCACCGAATAAATAAAAAGCCACATTTTATTTCCTGATGATTTTTCGGATTTGCGAAAAATTTCCATTGTTGCCATTTAGCAGTAATGGGAAAATAGTTTCGACCAAAACTCGCGTGTTTTCATCTGGGTACCACGGAATGAAAGTTTCCACGCGGAAAATCAAGGTTGACCTTGATTTACCGTCGAAATTCGGGCTCGAGATGAACGACAAGGTCACCATTATTTGACCTTGAAATCTTATAATTGTCCTGCGAAGGATTTTTCGATATCCTGCATAACTTCGAGGATATAGAACCCGGGAAACTCAACGTTCAGCGCCCTCTAGCGAGAGAACAGAGCGCCGCCAAGAAAAATACGTATTCTTACACGGAAAATACGAATATGCAGTACCAAAGTGGGATTTACGATGGGAATTTTAAAGCGGAACTCGATTTGACCTTGAAGGGCATGTTGGAGCGCAAATTAGACATGACCATCGGGTAGAAGAAGACAAATCCAAAAGTTTCGTATCGGACGTTTTTTTTTCCAAAATGCTCGATCAGCCCTACCGGGACTTTTTCGACACCCTGTATAGGAGTTTTTACACGTAACAAAAAATCGACGGTATCGACACCGTGGAAAGAGGATTGACTTCTCGAAATTCGCGGAAAGGAATGGGACAAAAATACGAAACTGGGTCTGTGATATCGGATCTGTAGACGTTTTCAGTCGGACACCAAAATCGCCGCCTCGATGGAACTCGTTCAGCGAGAAATACTTACGTAACGTGAATGATCCGAGATTATTTCCGACGTGGATCCGGGTGAACTATACAACCAACGGCCCCCAACTACGTTTCCACGAATCGCTCGGATTCTAATAGTCGTTGAGATACTTCAGCGATACTATAACTCCAACTTGCTGAAAAATGTGTATAATTCTGGAACGTCATTACTGCCATTCCACTGACAATGACAAGCCTACCGCGACGCAGCGTAGAACCAAGTGAGATAAATTTGGGGCATCATTATACGCAGCCAGAGACGAGAAGCCCTCGAGTCATGTTTTTGCAAATGTCTAATTTTGCCAGCAACGGATTTTCAAACACGAGACAAGCAAGCAATTTTTCCCTTTCGCGAGGCAACGAAGCTATTGCACAAGCGGAGGTTTGTGAAATATCTCCCGCTAGCCACTCAGCACACCCCGAAGCCTGTCAAAAACATATTTCAATATTTTCTTCCTACGGAATTATGAACAAAGCGCGGGAATACCATTTTCTTGTTCACGCTTATACCGAGCTACGAAGACCACGTTCACAGTTCACAACCAATCGATTGTTCCACACGCGAGCAAGCTGAGCATCATCCATGTAGTGGAATCTCACAATGTTCATGCTTGTCCATTATACATGCCGAGTCACGTGCCTGTAAACGACTTTCAAACAGGTTTTCTAACTCTGCCATATCGATTCCAATATCATCGTCGGCACCGCTTTTTTTCAACGATCCATATCATCCAGGATTCCGCACTTCCAGGTAAACGGTTCGCGGGTCTTTCTCGTCTGACCTCAATGAGCAGACGAAAAAATATATTGACCACCATCGCGCGCGATCAACCGAAACCTTTCTTTGCCAGATATCGCTGGCGATTTGCTCCTTTACATCGTTCACATCTGGCACGTTCTTCACATGTTGCTGACACGTTGCAGCAACGCGCCAAGGATGCTATTGGTACCGGCGCTGATTTTGCGCGACGTTATCGGCGCGCAGGTGTTGAAACGTCACGCTGGAATCTTCTGGACATAAAACAGTGTACCGCCGAGGAATTAGCTTTTACATTCAACGTAGCGTGACTGTCGAGGTGCTCGTAACGTTAACGGTAATGAAAATAAATGACAGACAGGACCGAAAAACAAGGGCGAGCGAAACAATCAGCGCGCACAGCTCCCCTTCACGGCGTTCGATCGCAAATCTGCGAGCATATCGTTGCGCGATTGTAGCGGTAGAAAGGCAGAAATCTCGTTAATAAAACGAGCAACGGATCGTGTCACGTTTTAAACGCGCGGGATTAGAGTCTTTCCGAAATGATTCTTTGTCGAAACTAGCCAGAATCGAGGGTCAAGCGAGTTTAACGGTGACCCAGATTTCTTCCACTACGAGATTATCGATAACGATTAGGTCATTGAGTACCAACGAATCGTTTCAAAGAACCGGTACGCTATCGACAGAAGGTATCGCGAGAATATATAAGTTATACCAGCCTTTTCTGTGTACGCCCACCAGACAACTGCTTCTTATCGTGCCGTTTTGTATTCCGCCATTTTTCCAATTCACCACAATTATTTCACGCCTCACGATCCAAACGTCTCGCGAATGCCCGGTTTTTTTTATTTCCCCGAACCAGAATCCTGATAACCAACCAGCTGCGTTCTCCAACTGGTCCACCATCTGGCGGATGAATCGTCATTTTTCATTCGCCCGATCATTACGAATCACCGACTCCGGCGATGATAACAGTAACTGCGTAATTTGGAAAGAAATGAATGTACGTTAATCAGAATATGAGCCGTTTATTTTGAAAGTGACCTAACTCCGTTTTTCAATTTTCTGCCGGTTACCATGGTTACATGTACAACTTCATGTTATTTATCAGTGACGCACTTCAGATTGCTTATATTCAGAGAAAATACGATACATTTTTTACACATAAGTTTTCCGAATTAATTGAATAACTGAGCCGTGTAGTTTGAAAGTGGCCTAACTCCATTTATAGTTACATCAAGATATTTACTATTGATAATGTCGGAAAGCGACAATTAATATCGATATATTATATCGAACCCCACTAAAAAAACATCCTTCCGAGAATTCGCTTGGAAAAAGCTTCGAAAGCATCCTATCTCACGTTTCGAAATTTTCGAAGGAAAATTAGGTTGCTAACAGTGTGGCGTAATTAAGTGTGTAAATATTCCCAGAATGGGGCTTGCTAATGAAAAAAATGTGCATTTGGTCTGACAGATAGAATGTCAGAGAGTAATTGACACGTATTTTTTCTTTTTTCAACTCGCAGTTTATTAACAAAAATATAACAGCTTGAAATTGACGCGCGACGCCAGGATGTTAGTGGATATAGATGGACTACGGCTAACGTTGTGACGTTACGCGAATTCAACTTGCTACATCTTTGCAATTAAACGTCGAATTGGAAAAAGAAAAATTAGTAATTAGCAAGCCCAATTTTGGGAATACTTCCCTTGGTATTCTTCTTGGTATATTTCTGTGTAGAAATGAAGATAAAGATCGGTTTACTTTTCAAACCCAATCGCGCCACACTGCTAGCAACCTAATATTCCTTCAAAAATTTGGGAACTTGGGGTAGGATGTTTTTGTCCAAGGGGTCGATATCCTCAATAAGCTTCAAAGCGGTTCTATACATTGTAAAAAAGGGAAAACGGACCGAGGAACCACAAATCGGATATCATCAACGGTATAAAGGATTTTCGAATCCGATTTTAAGCTGGCATCGAAATCTCCCTCCGTTTACAGCTTTTTTATTACGATGTATCGAACCGGATTCAATGGCATAAAATGATATTGTTATATTTCACGCGAATAACGAATTGAACATATTCGTAATCGGTACGCATGAGAGGGCAGTTGAAAAATGGTCACGCGAAAAATTTCAAACGAATAGCAGCAACACAATCGTGTGATTCCCAAGATATGTAGTTATCAGGTGACAAACCATCGGCGTATAACAAATGTTCAGAAATATATATTTCGTTGCACCCCACGGGAAGAAAAGTTTAACGTGGAAATCGCGTATCTAAAGAAAAGAACAAATTCACATTTACGTTGCAGTTACTGCAAGTGTATTGTAAAATTTTTAATACACCAACAGTAACCAGTCTAGAATAATTGTATCAGTCGCGTTCCGAACGGATCTGGCAGCCCTCTACGCCGCAATCCAATTTAGTCCATTCCGAAATATCTATCTATAAGTAATTCGGATCAAAGTGAATTATATTTCATAACACAAATCGGCACATGTAATTGTCAAATAACTGCCAAATATAATTATGAAATATACTCAACATTTTTGAACCGTGACGGAATACGAGCCAGGAGAACAATCGGCGTAATGCGAGCAGCTGTTTCTCTCCGTGCTATTGAAATTTCATGCAAAAATACAATTAACTCTATCGCGATGGCACGTGTCAAGATTCCTTTTTCCTTCGAGCAGAAAAAAAATATGAAACCAAACTTCAGCCAGCAAAATTACCAAACACTTAACCAGACGCGTGAAATCTAACTTCATATTTCTCTACATCCATTTATAACTGCAAAGAACCGTATATATGCACAAATTACCCCAATATTTCTATCAACTCACAAATCACCGAATTAAATTTCACCCTCGTTTCCTGTAATGCTTCCAAATACTCACCAATGAAAAAACAATCTTGTAATTTTGCGTTCGACTCGACCGTACGCTTATGCACCTACTATTCATACAGAGAATATTTTTAGGCACGATTCGGAACAAGAATAAAAAAATTTGGGCGTTTTCTGCTACAGCTGCCCCATCAAATAATAATAATAACAACAACACCAACAACAGCAATAATAATAATAATAATAATAATAATAATAATAATAATAATAATAATAATAATAATAATAATAATACGAATAATAATAATAATAATAATACGAATAATACGAATAATAATAATAATAATAATAATAATAATAATAATAATAATAATAATAATAATAATAATAATAATAATAATAATAATAATAATAATAATAATGCCCCAAAACGCATAGTGCAGTTATTCTAAACAATAATACGACGAAAAGAGCGAGACATTTTTTGTCCCCCCCGCCCTCCGCCCGCGACATAATGAAAATAATAATTTTTTTCCAATTCGGTGTGATAACTTCTGGTCACACACACGGAGAGAAAAAAATGGTAATGATTACCGTGTTAACATAGTAACCAGACTCATTTTATATCAGATCGTAAATAATACTGTGTTGAACAGGACTCATTACCATGTTTGTGGTGAAGGTTACTAAGTTACATGGTAATTGGTCCTATTTTTCTACTCTTCCAGCTTAAAAATCTTGGTAGATCTTGGTTGCAATGTGCATAGTAACGATTCCTATGTTACATGGTGGATATTACTATTTTTTTCTCCCCGTGCACCTCCCGCATCCGATTTCTCTGGACCGTGATAGCATCGTTGCTCGTGCCCAATTCTCAGTGTGCGAATTTTGTAGTCATCATTTTTTTCATTCGTCTCAACTGAGCTCACCGATATTTATTATCCAATTTCCAACCATTTTTGAGCACCTTTGGCGAGGGGGGCTGTAACAGAAGTGAACCAAAATTTCGAGCTGGCAACGACGACAGTCGCGCGAGGGAAGAGATCGCGATTATTTTTTCTGTTCCTCTGATGTTATCTCGAGGAACAATGACAGACGCGAGTGCCATCGGATGTCCGATCGAAGGATCTCCGCCAATAATCGAAATACTACCGCCATCTACGGCAGGTGTTTCGAATTAACGAGCAGACGCCGCGTCGCGTAGAATAATTAGGAAATCTTACATGAGCAGCGGATTTTCGATGGACATTGGTTGAAATTAGGCGGTAAATGAGTCAGCTTCGAGTCTTCGATCCAACGAGTTTCGATAAACAGACGAATAAATTAAATTGCAGTGAATGAACGACGACTTGGCGGCCACGTTGCGCTGATGAAATCGACTCCAAGACACGTTTCCTCGTTTCCGGTGTTTTTTAATAAAAATAAATATCTCCTCTCGTCCATTTCTCTCCAAGCCAAAAAGTATAGTTCGCCTGAAAGAAGAAACGTAAAAAAAACGAAAAATCGATTCGAAGGCAAATTCCTACGATGGATAACGCGAGGATATTTGGCTACTTTGTTTTCGATTCCACGGCGAAGAATGGGAAGAAAAACGAAGTCCTTGAGGTTATTGTCGCGAGGGTAGCGGCAGAACTAACAAGTCGTAGACCCGCACGCTCGGTCGGTCGTCTATTTGAGCGTGACGCGCGAGCGTAGTCGCCACGAGCCACGACTTCGCAAGGTGAGGCGAGATTATGTCGTTTCGCGTGACGATGAAAATTATAGAATGATCTAAATACGTCATATCGTACGTAATTATGCGTATGGTAGCGATACCTGTCCGGAGAACGATACGCGAGGGGCTCGAGAAAAATAAGAAACTAGACGAATACCACCGCGCCGCGTACGTACACGCGCTCGCGTTCGGACAGAGTCGCTTGGGATAGGCGAGAGCGCGAGGAAAAAAACTAGGAGTCACGACACAGCTTCGGGCTATGTAGGCGGATTTGCCGTACTTGCGCAACGTTTCGACCCAAAGCAAATTATGCCTGGTATCGTTTCTGTCGGTTATTAAGTAAATAGGTTATACATACCTGACACGTTGCTCGATGGCGAGGTACTCCCAGGTAACTACGCGTTATAGACGCACAGTCACGGGCATTCTTGCGAGGAGGGCTTGCTCCGCGCCAACTTCTCCGCGAGAGGCGAACGTCCATGTCCACCTTGTGGTGCGCCCAACTCGCGATTTCCCCTGCACTTAAGCGAGGAAATGCTTCAACCTCCAAACACGGACAAATGGAGCTTCCAAAAATTCCCCAGAAAAAATGTACCCACTTTTCGTTTTTACAGTTTCCAAAAATCGCAGCAGTGCGCTTAAAAATGCGGGTCAAAAAATGCCGTCTTTGAAAATGGTGAAATAAAGAGTCGGTACTTTTGTTCGCATCATTTTTGGATGCGAATGCAAAAAAAACCCACATCGATCCGTTTATGTCCCCAAATTCTGGAGGTTTTGGCTCGTTTGCGCTTTATTGTGATTTTGTCAAAAACTACTGTACTACCCCAACTCGCTTATATACTTACGGCCGCAGGGAGAAGAAGAGAAAAGTATCTCGCCACTCGGAACATCTAATCGAATGGGTCTTCTGACAGTGAGGTCGTAGTACCGCGAATTTCTCGAACTTTAGTACTACATTAATTTTGCCATCAGGTCAAATAGCCGCCCACAGGTGGATCACTATCAGGCTGCGATGTCGAAATGGAATTGATCATGTCTCAAAATTATGTAACCAATAACGTTCGAACCGGACTGACAAGGAAACCTTGCGAACCCGAACTCACCGATTTCAATGATTTTGATATATGTTGTAGAACATCGAAAAATAAGAGACACGTATTTTTTTATACGTGCTCTTAAGCCCATTTAGGGGTGAAATCTACCCTCAAAGCTCACCCTCAAAAAGTCTTTTTTCGAAATATCTCTGCTTCTAATTGGTATTTCGCGACGGAACAAAATGGAAAATGCTCTTTGCGGCAAGGCGGAGCTACTAGACATTGTTATGCCCACGAGGGTTGCAACCCCTATTTTTTATACCGGAAAAACCACATTTTTCGAAGATATTTTCGTTGTACTGATTCTAATATTGACTTGAAAATTGAAAAATAAATATTCTGAGTTGTGAAATAAAGTAAATAAGTTTACGTGTTCGAGGATTTCGCGTTAACTACCCCCAAACACGGTTACTACCCCTTCAAACATTGGTCATCTGCAATAATGAAAAAAATGTTTTTCTCAAGAGAAATACGAATGAGATATGTTTTGAGAGACACGTATTTTGTTATACGTGCTCTTAAGCCCGTTTAGGGGGTGAAATCTACCCTCAAAGTTCACTCTTAAAGTCTTTTTTCGAAATATCTCTGCTTCTAATTGGTATTCCGCGACGGAACAAAATGAAAAATGCTCTTTGCGGCAAGGCGGAGCTACTAGACATTGTTATGCCCACGAGGGTTGCAACCCCTATTTTTTATACCAGAAAAACCACATTTTTCGAAGATATTTTCGTTGTACTGATTCGAATATTGACTTGAAAATTGAAAAGTAAATATTCTGAGTTGTGAAATGAAGTAAATAAGTTGACGTGTTCGAGGATTTCGCGTTAACCCTCCCCAAACACGGTTACTACCCCTTCAGACATTGGTCATCTGCAATAATGAAGAAAATGTTTTTCTCAAGAGAAATACGAATAAGATATGAATTGAGATATCGAATATCTTATATTTAAAGTCATTTATCACGAGGCAATAATTTCTTCATAAAATGAATCATCTTGGTCAAGATAAACTATGATTCGCGAGTGATTTTTTATTCCATCAATTCGTCTTTTCGTCCGATAATTTTTTACGATACTGCTTATCAGTTTCGATTATTCGTTTCGTTACTCATCGGTCGGGTATATATGTCGTAAAACTCCATGCTCGGGAATAAGTGTAGTCTTTTAGAAGCATTGAGTAGGTTTGTTCCTCCATCCGGACTCAACAATGAGAATCAATCCTTTGACTGTTATACATTTATTATCCGCGTTTTTTCAAAATATTCAAATACAAGATGGAACGGCCAATCATAGAGAAATGGAGTTAGCAGAATCGATTAAAGATATACTGTTAAGTGCCACAAATGATTTCAATGACGTAGATATGATTATCGAAGAGACATTACATTTTCAAGAACAGTACAAAGATCACGCAGCAAAAATAGTTGAAGATACAATACAGCATCATTTTCCTGATTCTGTTGAAGCACCAACGAATCATTGTACAGAATGCTGTTCGTGGTAATCAGAAGTTATCAACTTCGGAAAATCGTATTCATATTATGTACATATAAAAATACTCAAATATTCGAAATCAATTTGGTTTTTTCAAAGTAAAGTGCTCACAGGTCTCATTTTTGATTTTTTATTTCAACAATTATGGAAATCAGGTTCAGCTGCACATGTACTGACCCAGAAAACTTCAATACAAAAAACTAGAACTAATTCTATTGCGAATGAATATTTTTCAAATTCTTAATTGAAAGTGTATTATTCTATAAATTCATGACAATAATGGTAATCTTCATAGAAATGTTTGAAACATAATGATTTCTTACACCAGCCGCATCGTATCATAGCAATATTCTCACATCCGCTTATTCCGCATCGTATGTCGCACGAATCCCCGAAACTAAAATCTACGGGATTAACGAATTCCTGTGGTTTTTCATCAATATAACCACTTTTGTACCAGGAATATTTAAAAAGATTTTCATATCGTGGTGAAGATAGCTGATTGTGGGCTAAAGATTGGAGTTTGATAATGTTATTCCTCAAATGCAGATTTAAATCGTAATTCATTAAAATTACATTATCAGAAATACGTCGAACATAATTTTTCCATATGCGAAACCCAAACACATCAAGTGGTTGTATTTTTCCTGTTGTACCGGTTGGTATTTTTTTTATAGTTATTATTTTGTTTTCCGGCATTGTTTCCTGTATTACTGCATCGCAGTGTCCACTCCATGAATCAAGTAACAATACAGAGTGATGACCCACATTCGGATAAAATACTTGTTCTAACCAAATCTTAAAAAGGTCTGAAATTACAAGATATTCTTATAAAATCATTCAATTAATCATAGTTTGGTGATAATAATTATTGTGAGTGTGCTTACTTGTAGTTAACTTTCCAGATGTAGATGCCTCCGCATGTACATTATCTGCACGGAATAATGTTGTTTGTACGATAGGGCCGAATCGACCACTTGGCTCCTTTAACACCAGAAAAAGAGGTGATAGGAGTTTTCCTGTAGCTGATATAAGTGGTTGAATGGTATAACTGTGAGTTGTCGACGAAACTGACTGTACTAAACATTGCACTTGCTTCTCTCCTTCAACAGCTAACGTTCTTCCAGAGTGCATTTCCAATTGGAATCCACTTTGATCTGAATTATATAAATTCTCAACTCCAATTATAGGTATAGTTGTTTTAATGTCAGTTACAAACTGATTTGCTTTACTTTTGAGTTCTGACTCACTGTCCAAAGTTTTTCTAGTGACAAATTTATTTATTTTTCTTGATACTATTCGATGGGCTTTTTTAAACTTCAAAAGCCAACTTTCAGAAGCCTTGAATCTGAAATCTTCAGAGCCAATTTCTTTTTGAGCGTGCAAAGCCCATCGCCGTAAATCTCGATCATGAATAATTGAACCACCTTCAAGAGCAGCATTGAAATTATCTAATACATGTTGACAAATTCGTGCAATTTTTTCCCTGTAGGTACCACCCTTATTTATCTTGTTAGCCCAACGATGTAGTTGAGTTTTAGATTTGACTTTTCTGAATCTTCTTTGTACAGTTTCGATTTTCAAGTTTTTATTTTTCCCACTTCTCCAATAATCCAGTGCTCTCTGTTTATAGTCAAAACTCACTTCTTCTTCATCATCTGTACAATGATTCGTTGGTGCTTCAACAGAATCAGGAAAATGATGCTGTATTGTATCTTCAACTATTTTTGCTGCGTGATCTTTGTACTGTTCTTGAAAATGTAATGTCTCTTCGATAATCATATCTACGTCATTGAAATCATTTGTGGCACTTAACAGTATATCTTTAATCGATTCTGCTAACTCCATTTCTCTATGATTGGCCGTTCCAT